>CM035800.1:29394202-29616702 GCA_020466265.1 Siphamia tubifer
TTTTGTAATTAGAATTAAGTAATATTTCAAATATTTAGTTCCTGGAAAATTAATTCAAAGTCATTGTCCTCATCTACCTTTTACCAAGATGGCAAATGAACAATTATGAGGATTACAAAAAATGCAACAAAATATTTTTTTTCCCCATATGCACCTGTTGGTTCAAAGGTTAAAGTTCATATGACCTCACAACACGACCTCACAACACAACATGAAGTATAGGAATATAAATGTCTCAGCCAGGCAAAAAAAAAACATTACTAGTGCTGTGTAGTGTGTAGTAGAGGTAGTTTCTCCTGACAAAATTAATACAACCTTTCAAATATGACAAATAAAATGTTACCTGGATAAAAAAAATATGCAGGAAAAAGGACTCTTCCAAATGCATGAAGTGAACTTTGAACTGTGAGCCAAGGGCCTGAACACTGGCTGAGGACTGGAGTATATGATACTATATGGACAAAACAAGGTGAGATGCTTCAAATAAGTAAGAAAATCCAATAACTTTGACAGACAGTAAAAAGAATAAAATGTTAATAAAATACTACTAACAATCAACAAAACTAAATATGTTAGAAAGAGAAGCTAGGGGGGAAAAAAAATCAAATTTTACTGCTTTTATTAGTAATTTTACTATTTTGTTACAAGTTTTTACAGAAGATTAAACGACAGCAAAAAATATATATTGAGGAGATGGTACAAACAAGCAACAAAATTACAAAAAATTTGGAAATAAGGTAAAAAAAAAAAAAAAAAAAAGAAGAAGTCCCCAAACTAATTAATTCTGCCTTTCTTTTCTTGCTTTTTTATTTTTTTAAGCTGGTGTAGAAGTGAAGTAGCATAACAGACCCTAAGTAACAGCAAAAAACATTGGTGTTAAAAAGCTAACAAGAACAAAAACTCCAAAAACTGACATTTTTGTTTTGCATTTTCAGTTTTGACATATTATGACCAAATACTTTTTTAGGGTGGCATTACCTCTGAAAAAAAACTACTAATCAAACAAACAAAGAAATAGACATGGTTGCCTTAAAATACAGCATAATAAAGTGTTGTATTATAATCATATTTGTTAATTCTACCCTTATTTTAAAGTGGTGTAGTAGTGAAGCAGCACGTCAGACCCCCAGTAACAGCAGAAAACATTGGGGTTAAAAAGCTAACAGTTTTAGTTGTGACATGTGATCAAATGCTTTTTTAGGGACGGCATTATCTCTGAAAAAAACAAACCAAACAAACAAAGAAATAGAGGTGGTTGCCTTAAAATACAGCATAATAAAGTGTATTATTATTATTGTGATATTTGTTAATTAATTCTACCCCTGTTTTAAAGTGGCGTAGTAGTGAAGTAGAACATCAGACCCCCAGTAACAGCAAAAGGCATTGGAGTTAATCAGGCTGACGGTCTCCAGGGTCTCCAGTCCTGCATCACATTCACATCAGTGCACTCTACAACTACTGTGGGAGGTTGTAAACAGTGAACCTGGTCCACAGGGGGAGCTGGGGGTGGGGGGTGGGAGTGGGGGGGTCTGGAGTATGATGAATGTATTGGCACAGCCGACTCTGTGTTGCTCTTGTTCTCTCCAGTCATTCGGAACGTCAAGCGCTCGCCGGTGTTCCCGGTGACTTTGCTCCGGCGGATGTAGGTGTTCGCCGCCGGCCACTGCAGCCACCGCGGGAACTCCCACCAGCTCAGGACCAGGCTACGGCTCCAGCTCCCGGTCCCTACAGGTTCCCACAAGTCTCTTGTTGATGCCTCTTAATAAAAAGTAGCACATAAAGATTTATTAAAGACCCAAGCCCACCCCAAAAAAAGGTAAATGTTTGGGTTATTTTGGCTTCACCGTCCAGAGACGACAACAACAACAGATCTCACAGGTGGGAAAAGCTGCACCTGGACTGGGTTTGGTCCACATGTCCTTGGACCCCCCACCTTCAACAGTTCACCTGCACCTGGACTGGGTTTGGTCCACATGTCCTTGGACCCCCCACCTTCAACAGTTCACCTGCACCAAGACTGTGTTTGGAAACAGAGGCAGGGAAGTATTTCACAAATACACACTTTTAAAACCATTTATCACCAAATTCATCGACATGTGGATTTGAGGAGTTGGTGTCTTTCTTTCGTGTTTGTCTTTAATATTCCTGGAACTTTTACCTTCATCGCTTCTGTCTTAATTGTATTTTTTTATAGCGGTTTGTTTTAATATAAAGTAAAATAAACATCCACCAAGGAACCACTTAAACAACTCAAAAATCATGTGAAACCCCACCCCCAAAAAAACAAGAACACATAAAAACCAAAAAGAAATCCACCTAAAAAACAAACCAACCAAAACCCAACTAAAAGTCACCAAAAAAATAAATACAAAATTGCAAAAATCGCACCTTAAAACTTAACTACTCAAAAATCAACAACAACCCCACAAAAAAAATATAAATAACAAACCCAAAACCACTTAAACTTCACCAAAAAACTACCTAATAATCCTGGGGAAAAATAAAAACAACCCAAATATTGTCAAACAAATAAATAAGACAAGGACAAAGTTGAGTTCAAACCATCAGAGTCATTTTGGAAACAAATATAATGTAACTCAAACAAACCAATTAGATAGATTTCATATCTCTGGTCTTCTTCACAGTAAGAAGACCTGGGGTTTGATTCCTGGACCGTGCCGGCCTTTCTGTGAGGAGTTTGCATGCTTCTCTCACCCGTGTCTGGATGGGTTTCCTCTGGGTGCTCCGGGTTTTCCCCATCACCCAAAAACATTTCCGTTAGGGTCAAATCCTCCAGCCAGATTCTGTCCATTAGCCTGGCTCTACAGCTGGACATGGGTCCCCGGGTGCCACCCATGGCTGTCCACTGCTCCTTACGGGTTACCTCAACAGCATCAAAGAAAGGATGGGTTAAATGCAGAGGACAAATTTCATTGTGCAGTGTATAATGACAAGTACTTTACCTTTACCTTACCTATTCTGTCATACATACACACATTTATAGTTTCCATGGTGACAGATCCCCCTGCTCAGACAGCGCCGTCCCTCCAGTTGCCTTATCGTGTGTGGTGTTGTCATCCCAGTTCACTCATTTGAATCGGAGGCCTGAGGCATCCTGGTCTCAAACTAAAATTGAAGACACTCTTTGACTTAATTGTAATTATTCGTCACTGTTTTTCCCCTTCCTCTTCTTACTTAAACCATAAAGACCCAAATAACCACTGGCGACCACAATGATCTTCCAGTATAAAATGTTTACTAACTTTATATTCATTAACCCTATCACTATATGTGAATAGTTGATGAAATGTACAGTTTCTCCTCTTGTTATGGATGTCAGATATGACCCATTTGGACATTCTTTGTAGTGAACATGGAAACACCATCATCTTCTTGAAGATTAATTAATTCTGTTTAAAAAGTAACAATTTTTCTCCGTTTCTGATCTGACTACTAATCTGAGTTTTCATAAACAGCTATAGGATTACTATATTAAATATGGGAAAATACATCATTTTTATCAAAGAAATGCTTAATAAAGACGTTAATCACATAAATAATTGGTGCCAGCCACAACAAACTCCGCCTCCTCACAAACATTTTAGCTCTTCATAGACATCTCCCTCTCAAAATGTGAGACAATAGTTGTGTCTTAAATCACTCACTCCCTACTCAGGGAAGTAAATGTAAAGCACTACATAGTGAACTCAACTGAAAACATTTCAGACGCTGTTTAATTGCGTCATCACCGTTGAACAATTAAAATTTAACGGTGTCGTCGCTCACAAAATTAAAAGACTTAATTTTTTTTATTTTTTTTTACTGTGTGCTATGAAATAAAACATCTAATTGGCTCTCGACTGTTTGGCTGTTATTAACTGTTAAGCAACTCTTGTCTCGCATCTGTCAACAGGCAGAGTTAACGTTTACCGTTACTGAACAGATGGACCTCTGCCGGTCCAAACTCAGTCTGTCCGTGTTTCTTTTAATCATAAATCTCCCTGTGCTTCAGCCATTTTTCGATTTGTGCAATGCATGATGGGATATAGTGCTTTGGTTAGTGACCAACGATGTCCACTACATTTTGGAGTGGATTATGGGATACATGGAGTGACTATATCGTCACTAAAGATTGGGACACCTACAAAATGGCGTGGTCACTATATAGGGGTCACACAGCCAATGAGTTTCATCTGTCCTCCCAAGGTCATGATGCCATTTTTAAGCCCAAGCCAGGTTTCCTATGTCTCAGGAGTAACCAGGTCTCTTATCTCCAGCTTTTTTAGGTATTGACCCAGTGACCCCTGACCTCTTGGGTCAGCAATAGGTGAAAATATATACACACACAAGATGCATTATTTAAAAGACCAACATTTTGGAACCCATTAGAAGTTTGTGAGATGAATAGCTCAATTTTATTTTTATTTTAACCTTTGACCTAGAGTACAGGTGTCAAAAACAAGGCCCGGGGGCCAAATCCAGCCCATGAAATGATACAATCTGGCCCTCGGGGTAAATTTGTGAAATTTCAAAGTAGACATTGAGATATCACTTTAGTTCAGGATCTACATTCAGAACAATTCAATCTGGAGTGGCTCAGGCTGGTAAAATACTATAATAATCTATAAATAATAACTCCAATTTTTTTTCACATATTTACACAAAAACAGTGTAATTTCACAAAAGATTTGAATATTCTTGAATATATGAAGTGTTTTTTCAAGAGAAGTCAGTGCATGTAAGAACAACAATAATCTGCTTGATTAAAGATTGTGTATTTTTATTTGATCCACTATGAGTTATAATTCACATGTGGAAATAAAAGCATATTATTGTTGAAATGGATCTTGTTTCATTTCTTTCGTGTTATTCACATTGTTTGAAATGATTATCAATCTAAACATTTTCATTAATTTTACTTTTTCATTCCAAAATCTACAGAGATATTAGGAGTTGATATGTATGTTATTTCGCTAGTTCAACCCACTTCAGATCAAATTTAGTTCAAAGTGGCCCCTGAACTTAAAATCAGTTTGACACCGTTGACCTAGAGTCTTCAAATTTGTCCTTCAAGGTTTTGATGTCAGTTGAGAGCTAGAAGCAGCTAGATGCATACCTGAGTATACAGGAATGAATCATTGTGACAATATTTCTGGTCACCATGACCTGTGACCTTTCACCTAAATTCAACAAATTTAATGGGTTCTTGTCTGGACCACATATTCCTTTCCTGAAAATTGTATGGAGACTGATCCAGTAGTTTTTTGCTTAAAGTTGCTGGAAAGAATAAACCTAATTTTCACTATATTAATAGTGAAATCACTTTTAAAAAATGGTGAGAAAAGTCCATTTTGTAACTACTACAGAAGTAACAGTGGGTCTTTGTGGGTTAAATGTACTGGTCTTTATTCTGCTGTCGAGAGCATCTGTCGGGTCCATGTGATGCTTCACAACGAATCCCAGGTCAGACGCGGTGGAGACAATGTGCTTACCTGTAGCAGCTGTCATGTGCGATCAGGCCGGTCCAGGTCCTAACGGGCTGGATGCGACGCGCTGGTCCGGCGTTTGGCAGTTTGTTGATGCTACAGACAGGCGGTGGTGGAGGCGGACCTACTCCCATGCTGTTTTGCAATCTGAGCAGGATTTCCATGTGACCGCACACGTTAACCCTGGATTACTCCACATCTTCTCGGTCATGTTCAGATTTTCAAGACGCAGCGCACCACTGAGCCACTGTTGCTTTTGCTTTTGAAGAGAAGTGAGGCAGAATAATCCATATTGCAGCAGTGAAGTGAGGACAAAAAAAAATATTAAAACAATTAAAGTCCTTGCTCTCCTCTTATATGCACATTTATTATATAACAGTGGTCTCTTAAATTCTACAAATAACCAAAAATAGGCAAAACAGCCTTTTTTTTTTACAATTATCCTAAAAAAAAAAAAAAGACTGGTCTTGTCATTGGTCCATTTTTGTCAGCAACTTTACACAGAAACTACCAGACAAATATCCATGAAATTTTTGAGAAAGGTGTGAGGTGGTTGAAAATAGATTCCATAAAATGTTGGTCAGTGTAGGTGGCGGCATGGTGGCTGAGCGGTTAGCGCTCCTGCCTCACAGCCGGAGGACCTGGTGTTCTGTCAAAACGGTCATCCTATCACATTGGGCTCCCAAGCGCTTCTGAGCATGCACATGACCACCAAGCGTATTCACAGAGCGAAAGCCTGTCAATTCAGGCATCTCCAGCCAGATGTGCTTGACTTAATACTGGTTAAAGGCATTTTACCAGTTAGCATATAAATTACATGCATGTGATAGATTAGATATTGATTTCAAAGTAAACTTATCAAGATATGAGCATTATGCACATGAGTTGCCTGGGTGTTATAGTTGAAAATGAGCTACGTATAATGGGAGCATTATATGGTTTTAATAGTAATGTTTCTAAATACAAAAGTAACAATTTGATGGAATAATGTGAATTTGTAGATTTTGTCAAATTTGTCTTCTGGTAGCTCATCAGCGATGCCCATTTTGACAGAACACTCCAGTTCAATTCCCAGACTGTGCGGGGCTTTCTGTGTCGAGTTTGCATGTTTCCCTCATCACCCAAAAACAGGTTGGGGTAAAATCCTCCACGCAGGTGATTCTGACCATTAGCCTGGTTCTACAGTGGTAGATGGGTCCCTGGGTGTCACATGCCTGCCCACCAATCCTAGGTTACCCCAATGGCATCAAAGCCAGGATAGGTTAAATGCAGACAAATTTGTTGTACAGTTTAATGGTAGTTCTTTACTTACAAGGTGACCAAATATAAAGGGATAGGGCAAGTGAGGTTAAGTGTGAGGAGCGTAGTTTATTGTGCCTGGACACATTTCCTTACGTTTAAGCATTTGTCCGCACCTTTCTAATTCTAGTTTTCCTTACTTTTATTTTTTAATATTCAGTTTTTGTACAATTGTTCTCAGTTTGCATGCTGCTCGTTTATTCTTTATTTGACCAGTGGACATTCTTATTTTGTTGCTCATTTCCCCACTCCCAAAGGTGAGGGATCATTTTTGGTTGTCGCATATGGCCTGTTTGAGAGGTGGCCAGGGGATCCAAACAAAGCCACAGAAGCAGCTGGATGCAGATCATCCCAGACAGGATTGATCAGTTTCCTGGGTCATGACAAAAAAAAAAAAAAAAACAGGCAAGACTTGAACCAGGGAACGGTTTTATGCAACACAGGACAGTCAATCATATAGAACCATCTAACCCTGAGGAAAAGAACCAGAGGCATTTATATGTCCAACAGCTGACCTGGCAATAGGTGGAAGTCATGTGACCGATGGTGTGGTCATGTTAGGGAGAACTGCAGCTAATGCCACTATAGCCAACTCATACACTCAGTCTGAACACAAACCACTTCAAGGATTCAAGTTAACAAATGTAATTTATTTTTCACAATATCAGGGTTTTATTCTATACAATTTGTATTTTAATCGGGCCATCGAGGGCATCTGCTGGGTTGGAACCTTGTGGCCATATCCAGGAACAGGTAGGGCATGAAGACAGCCAAAGCCATTCGTCACCTGTGAGGAGGAGGGGACAGTTTAGACAAAATCAGGAGTAAAGCCAGCACTGGGTTGGAACCCCCCTCCCCTTGTAGACTGCACAGTTCACAGGTAGCCCCACCAACCCTTATCTAATGATGCAGATAACTGGATCATATTTGAGTTTGAGTTGCATTGGATGATAACCTTTCCCTGGGCCATGACTTGAAGGAAAGACAGACAAAGAAATTGAGGGAAAAGGGGGAAGAAATTACAAAGAAAAGCTGGAAGAAATTGAGCAAGAGAGGGAAAAGTTAGATTAAAAGATAGCTGTTGGGTAAAATAATTAGCAGTTAATTTATATTTTTTAATTTAAGAAGATCCTGACATTTGCTTTAATTTGACCAATAAAAGTGTTGGCCGAGTCCAAATATCTGCAGAAGTTAAATGCTCAGACACTCACCCAAAACATTCTGGTCCTCTAGCCTGGAGCCAAGGGAATGAGGGGGCAGCACTGTTGAGAGAAGAGAGAAAATACAGATCAATGCTATCCATTGTGATGAATAGGAAATGAGACCAATGTTCAAAATGCAGGATAGTGTGGGGTAATGTTTGACCTGTATGTAATCCCAGACCCTTTGCGTTCCTTGTGCCAAATGCAAATTCAGGGAGGGGGAGGAGTGAGTGATAGTTTAACTTTTTTTAATGGATTGAACAGCCTGCCACAATTTCCTTCTGTATCAGGAATCTATGTACAACTTTTCCCCTTGCTTTACGAAACATTGCTTTATTATAGAAAGCAAAGAGGGTGAAAAGGTGTATCAGAATGTCAAATCATAATAGACTTGAGCGCATTTCCATCACAGGATGGTACTGCCTTTTCATTACCAAGTTGTCAGAGCGATGCGGCACCTTACTTCTGCTTCATCTGCTCACATAGTTTCCAATACTCTCATCTCATGTTACCTGGTCCAAGTTTTTACATCTGCCACCAAAGAGTCAATCTCCTGGACCATCCAGAGTATTAAGGTTCATCATGTAGATATATGTACCGCCACCTTTTATCAACTCCCACACTTATTTTGTCAACTGGCAAGTCTGAGACAACCATATGACCAATCAGTCTGCAGTGTTTAAGTCACCTTTCAGTATCACTTTGAACCACTGTGGAGGCAATACCACAAAACTACCACCTTGTACCAGATTACAGTTTTTTGTAATGAAAGTGTGAAAAGGCTGAGTTGAGTCAGTACCACAACAGTTGAAACTTGACAATAGAGGACAGAGAACTGTAAGAAGTGGTGGACAGAGTGCTGCAAGAAGTGGTGGACAGAGTGCTGCATGCAAGGGGAGAAATGGTGATAGATGTGCCATGTTCAACTGTGTGGTTATTGGCTTGATTCTGCACTTTTACACTTCAATTACAAAGCACCTGGTATTTGGTACATGGTAGTCATTTGTCATCACCCATTAAGGTTCTCAGAGCCCCTAAAATGTCACGTCTAACCCTGCAGACACAGATTGGTCACAGTCATCCTTGTGACCCGTTTGTTTACAAGAAAGATGGATGTTGACCACAAGTATACCAGTACACCAATTCACATTACAGCCCATAACAGTTGGTCCCAGGAATTTATGTCCTTTTTGGCTGACCAAAACCTCAGACGACAACCAATAATTGAGTTCGGCCACTTGCTGAGCAGACAACATTGAAATATGGTACCAAACTACTATGATGACCAGGTACTGTACAGCCAGTACCATACCATCATGGAAATGTGGTAGACCGTTGTAAGGGTAGCGGTCATTATGGCTCAGAGAGGTTTAACAGTAGACAATAGAAGGATTCAAATATCTAGAGTTTCTTTTTTTCAGTCTATTGTTAAATCTCACCTGTAATCTTAAACAAAAAGTCAAAGTTTCAAAGCAAAGGACAGTATGTTGAGCAAGCAAACCCTATACAGGAACATTTGACCTGATCACATACCACTACCCGTACACTACCTACAATTTGATCCCGACAGAAAAGCCAAAAACATAATGTCCATACCTACCTGGTCAAAGCCATGGCAGTGCAATGACTGATGCACATGTTCTGGACCCTGGTGTTTGAGTATGAAGTAGAGTGAGGCTAGTGTCAGTTACAATTTATAATATCCCAATCACTAGAAACTAATTGGCCTTAAAAAAACAAACCCTTATTTTAGAGGCAGAAATAGGGAACTAGCAATTTCCTTTTGTAACAAGCTGCTTACAAATAAACCAAAAACACCCCTCTCCCCTTTGGGGGGGGGGTACATTCTGCAGTGGTATGTGGTCAGCTTCTACAAGTACAGGGTTGACCTGACCCACATACCATCCTTACATCAAGTAAGCCAGCTCACCTTATTCCATTGGAGACTTCCCTTTTTTTGGACAAAAGAGCTTTAGAAACAAATTTCATTTCAAGTACTTCATATTTTAATACCGTGTCCCCTGCCAAATAAGCTTTAACATTTTGGGCCATAAACACCTTCTGCCACTGACTAACACCTTTCCTTTGCAGGATAGTTTGGACTGTACAGCACATGGTCACCATAGCAACACGGCACCTTACTCCCAAGTGGTCTGCTACAAGTTGCTGATCAAGACACCTATTGCATTACATCCTGTCTGAATGTTCACGTTTATCATCAACAACTGAAATTCCTGAGCCGACTGTAGCGTAGCATTAGGGGCCGTCATGTGACGTACAAATAAGTTTACCATCAACATCCTCATCTGTGTTTTGTAAAGAGGGTCACCGAGACAACTGTCTGACCAACCTGCTGTTGCAGAGTTTAAAAGTCACTTTAATATCCCTGGAAAACTGGGTTGAAGTAATGCCAATACCCTAGTACCTATGTATTAGATTACATGGTCCTTTTTCATGATGGAAATTCCCATAGGCTGTGCCGAGTTATACCACATAGTGGAAAGGCAGTAGTAGTGGTGGACAGTGTTACAAGGAGTGGTTGTTAGTGGAAGAGTGGTAGATCGTGGTACAAGGAGTGGTAGACATGCGCTATATGGTACTGGCTCGACTTTCGCCTTTTTGATTTCCCATCATGAAGGACTTGGAATCTGCTACTCAGTACGAGTACTTTGACATCACCTCCACAGAGGTTCCCTGCGATACTAAAATGTGACCGATAAACCTACAGACGCTGATCATCAGGCAGTTATCTGCAATTTACCAGTTTACATGATGTAGACAAGGAAGCAAACAGTAAGTATTTGTACACTAATCTAAACAGCCCATAATACATTGCATAGTCATTTCAAGAATTGCAGTCCTTCATGGTCAACTTAAACATGCCGACAGGATGTAACACTCTGGGTTGATCACCAACTCATGACAGACAACATGGAAGTAAAGTGCTACATTGCTATGACAACCAGGTGCTGTACAGTCAAAACCATCCTATAATTGGAACACGTTTGTAGACTGTGGTACAATACGCATTTTCTAGGACCAAAAAGATTCCAACATATTTGACAGAGTACACAAAGGATTTACATATGAAGCACTTTATTTTACATTTGTGTTTCTACCTCCATGTCCAAAAACATAAACCCAAATTTGAGCTTGTCTACTTCACATAAGGATAGCATGTGGGCCAGGGCAACCCTGTACAGGGTTGTAGAAGCCGACTACATACCACTGCAGAAGACGACCAAGTCCTGCAGTCTGAACATAGCCAGAGACAAAGACAACATTGATGAACAAAGACTTACCATTTAACAGATTGAGGTTGTATATACTTACCAATGGTGAGATCCCTGCCTGTCTGATCTCACCCCACTCCCATCCAATGCCCTTTGTAATTGTGAATTTAGTGATGAATTTTGTTCAATTGGTTTTGTTCTGTATAGTTTATAAATTATGTCAGCATGGTATGTGCAAGAAGCCATTTATTTTGTGCACCTGAATAAACAAATTTAAATTTTGTCAGCCTTCTTTGGAATGGGATTTTTTAGTCAGACCATCTTTAATGTTGTGACCCAGTTCCCCAATTTTTCAAATAGAGGTGGGCCTCCCCTGGGTGCATGAGAAACCGTAAATCTGGATTAAAAAAAATACTGGTTGGCCAACTCCAGTACATGTGAGGTGTGAAAACATTCCAACTGAGGACAAAGCCTCCATTTAATCCAGACAGAACTGGACTAAAAAAAAAGTTGGAACACAAATTGTTAGAATTGTGTTAAAACTATCTGATGGGATGGAGCAACCCACCAACCAGTGACCCACACAGACCGCCCGCCCCACACCAACACAGACCACAAACCACACAGACTACCCATACCGACCACAAACCACACAGACTACCCACACCGACCACAAACCACACAGACTACCCACACCGACCACAAACCACACAGACTACCCATACCGACCACAAACCACACAGACTACCCACACCGACCACAAACCACACAGACTACCCACACCGACCACAAACCACACAGACTACGAACTACACAGATCACCCACACCAAACATGAGCCACACAGACAGAAAACAAACCAATGACAAAGACTGACAAAACCAGAGAAACAATAGACAAGACAGACCAGTAAACCAGGTGTAAACCCAGTACTGGGGTTAACCATACATACAATATAAAAGCTAACAGTACATTAACCAATTTGACAGTTAAACATTTTATACAAGTCTGAACTTACACTACCAAAATAAATACATGTTTTAGCTCTAACTTAATAGTTACACATGGTCCAAGTTATAAAATATGGCACAAACATTAAAAACTGATACAAAAGTTTTAACAAATGACAATATAAACACAAGATACATGAACTGTCAATTTAACACATTGCTATATAATTAACATTTTTTTAAAAAAACATTTAAAATCAGGAAAAGAAAACAGTTGAATTCAATTCAATTTCAAGAGAAAAGATCAGAAGGGGTCCAGAGAAGACCTTTATTTAATGAAATTACAGTCAGGATACAACAATGAACAAGGTTTATTCATGGTTAGGGTTTTCCCGGTAATATTTCCATTAAACTTATTTTGTTGAGTCAGTTGTTATTTGTTGGTGCCTGAAATTAGTTAAAGTCATTACAAAACTACCAGGCAAGGCAGGTTGGGAAACTTTATAAACTACAGTTTTGCACAGTTGTAGTTTATAAAATAGTAAATATGAAGGTCATTTTATTAAACTACAAAGAAAAAAACAAAAGTGCAACTCTGAAGAATCACACTCAAGACAAACAGCCCTGTTGACCAAAACCATCCATCCAGATACAAATATCACTAACAACTAGAAAAACACCCAAACTACAGTTCTAGTGATTGAAACTGAACATGTGATGAATGCAAACATGTGTAGGCATCATGGCAGTGAGTAAATTACCAAAAAAGTCAATTTACAAAACTACTAATGCAAGAGGTCAAACTCTACAACTTAACTGCTCATGAGACAAGATGGTGGTTTTGGTTCGTTTACTCACACGGCACAACATTACAGTCCTCCAAGGAACCGACAACACAACAAGCATCAAGATATTAAGGAATCATGCAACAGTAGTCAAAAAACACCAGCATTAGAACATTAACAAAAGGCAGCGATCAAACTCATCGAACTTTCACGCATGTTTGCAAGTGGTGTGTGCAGGTTAATAAGTGTTTAATCGCAAGATAAGCACTGACATAAATCGCTGCCCTTCATTTATGTTAATACATTATCTGAAAAATAAAGACAAATGCATGAAAAATCAAATACATTTCATTAAAGATAAAACAGCAGAGGAGTGTTTGTGTATGCAGTTTAATATGAAGCTCAGTTTAAATTATAACTCCATCAAATTCAACCATAACTAGTCAAACTACCGTCACAGACTCAAACCAGTACAGACACTAGACCTAACTGAGCTTCTTAAGTGTGTAGGTGTCAAGAAGAAGAAAAGAAGAAAAGTTAATGCATGTGTGAGCAGATGCATATGAAGCTGATGGAACACTGAGCCCCATATACATCCTATTAATATGAACATGTGTTGATGTCATGGCAACAGCCAAAAACCCAGCAGCAGAAATAATTAAACAAGCACCTTACCGGTTGTCTTCACCTAAAATAAAAAGGCATGTAGGTGGACATGTCTGTGTGTGCAGAAGAACACCACCACTTGTGAAAGAGTTGAAATTCACCAAAAGACTCATCACACTACAGACGACCAAAACCAGTCACACCAGGCCAAAGCGGAACCAGTATCAAGAACATGTGTAGGTGTTATGCAACATCATTAAACATTAGGGGCAGCAAATGCATACATGAAGTTGTGTTTGTGCTAAATATAAAATAAACTCAGCCAAATGGCTTACTTTTTTTAATACACTATAGGCTTAAGTGTGTCAGTAATGTACGCATGTGTGTGTCGGACCAAAATACAAGCATTTTACATGATGCTGCCCCTCTTATTATATGAAAAATAAAAAAGCGAAGATGTAAATGTGTATGTTTGCAGTTTAGTATGAAGCTCAGTTTAACTAAACACAAAGAACCAGTCCAGTTAAACTAAACCACATATAGGCTAAACACCAGGAACTATACTAGACCTAACTGAGCTTCATACATATACATAGCCTATATGCGTGTGTCATGGCACGGCGGCCAGTAATTTAAACCACCACATACCTGTTGGTTACCTGAAAAAGAAGAGTGTCCAAACAAGCCCACATTCAAAACTACAAACTCAAATGGCCCTAACGTAAATATATACGTCACAGCAAAGAATGCAATTCAGTAGAAATGGCAATTCTCCTAGTAGAGATACCAATTGAAATCTCCCGTTGTGGAGAGAACAGCCACAATCTCTACTAGGAAACCTAACCCTATCCCTAACCCTAACGATAACCCTGGTAGATACTGAGACTGTAACTCCGGGGGGAGATTACGATTAGCATTTCTACTAGGACAATTGCCAATTCTACCAAACTACCATCTTTACTGCGACATATATAGCCTATATACAACAACAGCCAAAAACCACAACTAAATCTGAACTAACTAACCTACCATTACGCACACGGGCCAAGTGTGGAGACCCGGAGCGCGCGCCCACCACCACGACCACCACCAGAAGTCAAACCAGCACCTTACGATGAGATGAACTGCTACGTTTTGACCTCGGAGAATCAGCTAAAAGAAACACAAATCAATTTTAGACACTCTCAACTACACATTGAAGCACATTTAAAAAACGTGTAAAAACAAAACAAACTTTACCTCCCGCTCTGTCGCGCGCCTCTCCATCCGCAGCTCCTCCTCGTGCAGGTTTGTTTAAAAGGGCCAGAGTTCGGTTTTCACACAGGAATGTCTTTCTGCTACTGCCGATACTTTTCGACAGAGCAGTGGTTTTAAAAACACACCGAAAAAACCTCTGAAGTGTTGCTTTTTCTTCTTCCTCTGATTTTAGGCAACGCCTCGGTTTCCAAAACACACCGAGATTTCCTGTGAACATCTTCTTGTCCTTTCTTCTCTTCTTCTGATGTTGCTTTTTGGCAAAGTATTGGATTTAGAAACACACCGAACTCATACCACAGCCTTCTCCTTTCCATCCAGCTCCAGGAATGTGGGTGAAACGCCGACAGAGCCTTGATATCTGTCCGGTTTTCCCGCCCAATTGAATCAAATTAATTAGTGTCACCTGTGTCAGTGACGTCACCAGAGTGTGTGCTCAGGTGAAAGCCTGTGCTTAATGAGAGTTAATGACAAAGGAAAGGCAAATGTATTTGTAGGGTACATTTTGTGTGCAAGACAGTTCAAGGTGCTTTAAATAAAACATTATTAAAATGCATTGAACAGTACTCTGAAGGTTTCAAGACAGTTTGGAGTAAGACTGAGGCAGGGACAGGAGTGGGTTAGTGATTTTGTTGCTAAAAGTTGCCAACACCGCCCTGTTTAAGACATGTAAAAAGAATTTTATTTTGACCCCCTCATTTAAAAAATGAGTATTGCTGAAAAATACTAAAGAGCTAAAACATGAAGACTCCAGGTCAAAGGTCAACAGTTAAAAACAGAGGACAAAAGGATGAGAGGAGGAAAAGAGTGAGGAAAAAAAAAATCAACCAGAGCAGCAGGGGTCCAGTCCTGGTCCTGGATCCACTATCCCTCATGTTTGAAGTGTTTCTATCTTCTAGGAGCTGAATGTCATTATCAGGTTCTACAGGGTTTATGAAAGGTGATGATTAGAATCAGATGTGTTAGAAAATGGGTTAATCTAAAACAGTGTCAAACTCATTCAGTCTCATATGATCTAAAGTGACCTAAGCCAGTAAAATAATGTATTTTTCTTTATTTTATTGATCACTTTGGCTGTTTTTGTTTGATTTTGCTGCTCAATTTGTGCTGTATTCGGTTCATGTTATTAATTTTGTTGATTTATTATTGATTTTTGTTCATTTTTTTTTATCACTTTGGCTGTTTTTGTTAGATTTTCTTTTTTTTTGTCCATGTAACTGCTTTTTGGAGTTCAACCATGGTGTCAAAAGGTAGCCTGACTGGTTTAGAAGAAAAAAGAATAATAAAGGAATACAAGCAGGGTTATAAAAGGTTAAAATAGTTGAATATACAGCAGATCAAACTCCACTAACCCTCCGAGAACCATTAAAGTGAAAGGATGTATTTTTCAAAACAGCAAATAACGTATGCAAAACTTAAATAAACATCAGGTCCTGATGTTCGTTTGTGCGTAAAAATTGCCAAAAGCAAGTAAATACTTATGAAAAATGAACCCTGCACCCAAATGAGCAGCGCGATAACAACTACAGCTCCTTCATGTTGGATCTTAAAGACGACCTCTGGGGTTACAAACGCTGATAATACATCTGTTCAGCAGCAAATCTTCAGGATACAGAGCAACAGTTTTGGGTAGCGACCAAATTTGAACTGCGATATAACACATCATCCCAGAAAGAAGAGCCAAAAGAAGTTACTTTAGGAAGAAACTTGAACTAATTTGGCAAAATGTCATCGTTTTAATGGTTTGATTGAAAAGAAACAACGGTCAAAATACTGAGAAGCATAAAAAATGTAGCCTGAACACCAGAGGTGGAAAGTAACCTAGTAAAAGTACTTCATTACTGTACTTAAGTAGACGTTTTAGGGATCTGTACTTTACTTGAGTATTTCTATTTCTGGCAACTTTTTACTTTTACTCCCAACATTTTTGTATAAATATTTGTACTTAATACTCTTTATATTTATATAAATATATGAACTTTATACTCTTTACATTTATAGAAATATCTGTACTTTATACTCTTTACATTTATATAAATATCTGTACTTTATACTCTTTACATTTATATAAATATCTGTACTTTATACTCTTTACATTTATAGAAATATCTGTACTTTATACTCTTTATATTTATAGAAATATCTGTACTTTATACTCTTTACATTTATAGAAATATCTGTACTTTATACTCTTTACATTTATAGAAATATCTGTACTTTATACTCTTTACATTTATAGAAATATCTGTACTTTATACTCTTTACATTTATATAAATATCTGTACTTTATATGCTTCACATTCTCAGAATAGACTCATTACTTTTTCAAATTAGACAAACGTGACAGTGTGAAAAATAAGTCAGTAAATCAGAAATTGTGACTTACTTTATCATAATTTTCATTTTTTATCTCATAACATTCATATCACTTTCTTATTTCATAATTATGATTTTTTTTTCTTGTAACTTTGACCTTTTTTCTCATAATTTTGACTTTTTATGTCATAATTCTTTTTTTGATATTCTGAATTTGATTGTATAATGACCTAATAAAACACATCACCGACACAGTAATTCACTTTTAAAGGCTTTATTTTAAATTTTTTTTCGATATTTTTGAAATTTTTCTGTTTTTTCCTGCTTCAATAAGCTGGGACCACACTTCCGGTAACCAGGAGCAAATGAGCAAAAAATTAATTTTGTCCCAAAAATCACTCCACACCAACCCTTTTAAAAAAACTCAACTCTCCTCTGCCGCTTCAATCTAGAACCCATTGACTTTTTTTTCACCCACTCCTAGAATGTTGGCATTGTTCAAGGTTGTGGATTGTTGAGGAATCCGACTGGCAGCTGAGCGCCGTTCCTCACCTTCGCCCTTTCAGATGTTTTACGACTGTGGCGCAGACGACATGAACGGCGCTCTATGATAAAAAGGCCAAGAGTTAAATTCACATTTAAACAGCATCAATAACCGTGAAAATGTGTTTTATTCCAGAGCAGCAGTGAAGCTTTATGACGAGAAACATTAAGATATGTTTTTAATGGATGTCAATATGGCAAAACTCAAGGTTTGACTGAAAAGACAGATTCAGAAGCAACTGTTTGTTCATGTTTAGTTCAATGAGATGCTTGAGTCTGAATATAGACTGAACAGTTGATGAAATTAAATGAAGGTCAAAGTCATTTTATTATAACCTGACACCAAAAAAACTACAGAAGAAAGTGAATGAAAAACACACAATTTCATAGGCATAGAAATACAGAATGCATCTAATGGGAAATTTATAGTAACATAAATAAATGAGGATGTAAAGACAAACTTAGAGCTGCACAATATATTCATAATGTATACGTGTGTCACTTTGTAGCTCTGCAATGATTTGTATTTGGTTTACCAATTTATATATATATATATATATATATATATATATATATATATATATATATATATATATATATATATATATATATATATATATATATATATATATATATATATATATATATATATATATATATTTAAATAATTTATTTAAATAGCTAAGCTAAATAAATTATATATATATATATATATATATATATATATATATAATTTATTCTAATGTATTTATTATTTTCTTATTTATTTATTTTTATTGATTTATTAAAATTTTATTGTATCTTATTTTTCATTTGTCTTGTTTAGTTAATTTTGTTTTTATTTTATTTATTTTATTTTTATTTATTACCCTGTACCCAGGTATCTGATGATACCCCCCCCCCCAAAAAAGTGTGTGTTTGTTTAATGTGTGTGTGTGTGTGTGTGCCTATCTCATGCATATTTCTATCAACAGCCTGTGTGTGAGACATACTGAAACACACACACACAGATCTACAGCATCAGTAGTGACCCCATAGTGTGAAAGTTTAAATATAAAATAATCGTCAGTCTGTATAATCAGCTGGTGAATCAACACTGGACCGTCTACAGTCAAATGTCTCTTCACTCACAAAACAAATAGGAGTAAAGATGTGGGAGCTGCATATTTGTTGTTTATGTTCAACATGGATCATCTGGGATACTTTGAGGTAGGATGTAGTAAACTCCAACTGAGACGTCTTTTACCTCCCAGGACTCTGGGATGCAGCGTAAACGTCCAGCACAACACATGGATTTATTTGATTTCAGCATCTTTGCCTTAAGCTGCAGTTTCTTTGGCCCCAATGATGGACCTCGGAAAAAATATTTTCAACCAAAACCAGACTGAGAACCATGTAGTGATGAAATACTGAGTATCAGAGGTTTAGAAAAGGATCAGTCAACACAGTCCACATTCATACAGGATCAGTTTGAGCCTAATGTGACTAGAAATAGACAGAAAAACAATGGATGAACTGAGTAATGGAAGATCAGCTGTGATTAAACCAGTGGACAAAGGAGACGTTATGTTTTTAAAACTTTATTTTACTGATGAAATAACTCACTCCTTTCAGTTTGGTGTCATTTGGTAATTGGTAATTTATTTCACTTTCATATATATTTTATACATTTTTGTGCATTTTTGCATTCATGTGAATTTTAGGATTTTTAATGTATTTTTTGTAAATGTATTTTAGCATACATATATATATATATATATATATATAAAATGCAGCAATGTGTACTGCTGTGCATTTTATTGTATTAGTGTATATTTTATATCTGTGTGTGTGTGTGTGTGTGTTTTAATGCTAAGCAATAGCATATTTTTTATACATTGTTGTGCATTTTATTGTATTAATGTGTATTTTAGGATTTTTTAATATATATTTTAGCATACATATATTTGTTTTTTTTAATGCAGTACTGCATATTTTACTTCACTTTAGTCTGTACTGTGTATACTTCAGTGTATTATTTGTCCATGTTGTTGTATAATAACTTTGAAGCGTGTTGGCCCGTGATAAAAACTCATCCATTTGGCTTCATCAACCCAGCAAATTCCCTTTAAAATTTCATTTTTATTTCTTTTTTTTATCTCAGGATGCACGATAAGGACATTTTGTATCTTGAACTTAAAGTTGGGATGCAAAAGTTGACATCCTGTCGAAGGGTTTGTAGGTATTTATACCTTAGGGGATGTTTTCTGCAGTCGACTGGAACAAAACCACAATAAAACTCCAGTAAACTCCACAACGCAGAGTGCAGATAACGTTGGCGACAAGTTTTCCATTTAATTAATGAGTCACAAAGTAACTTCAGAACTTACAGTAATACTTGCAATCGGTGAAATGAATTGTACTCATCTGTGTCGCCCCAAGGAGCTGCTTAATTAACAAAAAAAAAAAAAAAAAGAATGGCAATTATTATTTTATGCAGTTGTTAATTGCAGTTTATCTGAGAGGGGGGATATGAAATGCAGGGAAATTAGAGTATTAGAGCACTTTTAATTTATTGACCTTGTCGGGGGTTTCCTAAATGGGAAATTTGCCATGTTTCTTGAAGCATAACCATATTTTTTATTTTTTTTAATCATCTGAGGGTCACAACTGGACTGATCACAGGGATTCTGTCACACAATAAACAACACGTCAAAGCATTTCCACCTAAATGAAACAGTGACACTTCATTAAGTCTATTATAAATTCTGATTAAATTTCGCTCTAACATTAAATTAATGGAGTGCACATCCGGAGATAATTGAAAGCTATGTGGATCAAACTAATATACATGTAAGCATTTCAGGACTGAATAATGAAACGAATCACGTCTCATTACTAATAATCTATTCACGTTGTAGTTTGGTGTAAAATGCAGGGTGGAGGCGGGTGCAGATTAAATCCTGGATGTTGGATAAACCTTGCGGGTGTTAACATTGATGCAGGAGGGGGTTTAGTTTCCTCCCCCCTCTTTAACACTGGGGAGAGGGGTCAAACATGCGGCTCATGGGCCAAAAGTAGCCCACCAGAGACGAAAGATATTTAGCAATTTAATTCAGGTCCCACATTTTAGTAGAATAATAACTAGTACAGTCAAACAATTGAAACAATTCATTACCCCCCCCCCCCCCCGAAAAAAAAAGAGGAAAAAAAAGGGGAGGTCAGGGTATTATCAGCAACTTCACAATAAACTATTGGACCAATTTGCGTAAAATTTTCAAGAAACGTGAGAGGTGGTCCAGAATAGATCCCATTACATTTTGGTGAATGTAGGTCAAAGGTCACAGTTACCAACTAGAACACAGACCGCTGCCAAGCAGCACCAGTCTGCCAAGGTTTGGATCTGGATGTTCGTAACTTATTTATCAACTAGTGTTCTGTGTTCGCTTACAATTTATGATTACCAACAGAGCGGTAATCGAACCCTCAACCCTTCAGTCAATAGACGACCCGCTCTACAAACTGAGCCATGGCCGCTCCATGGTGTATGAATGTTTGGTGGTGGTCAGAGGGGCTGAAGGCACAAAATGGCTTCTGTCAGTTTGCCCCAGGGCAACTATGGCTACCAATTTACCACCACCAGAAGGAGCATGTGAGAGTGAATGAATAATGAGTCACTAATGTGAAGTGCTCTAAGTGGCCGAAAAACACTCTAGTAATCCAATAAATTATTATCATTATTATTAAAAAATTCATGGAAATTGCTCCAGTAGATTTTGTGTGAAGTTGCTGACAAACTGACAGATAAATGGTAAATCCCTAACAAACTAACGAACTAAAAACAAATTCATCCATATCAGGTGGTATTGGTGTGAATGTGGACAGTGAATTAACAACGCTCCTGCTTTAACCTTTTCCTCCTGCTGAGAACCTTTCAGCTCTATATCAGCTTTGTGTGAATTAACCTGTAGAGGAGAACGTGTCGTAGCCGTCAAGTACCTGCAGCGGTGGCGGCGGTGGCCAAGTGGGCTTTTAATGATTTGTGGACTAAATACCAGCAGGGGTTTGAGGCGCCGCAGTGGAAGTAAAGAAGCGAATGTGTTGGTGTAATCAGAGGGAGCACGGTCCCTTTCAGGTGAATGTTTCAGTCTGTCTGAATTCAAGATTACAGTTTGAATTAACCAGTCACAGTGAAAGTAGTAATTACAGACATTTGGCTGAAAGGTCCAACTTTAGATGTGTTAGCAGTGGCGGCGTTGACCGTGATACAGTGACTGCCTCGACACTTGGCAGAAAACGTGTCAAGGTGGGCAAGACAAGGGTATTTTTATGTGTGTTTGTGTGTGGTGATCACCTTATGTTCAATTGGATTAATTTTATTAGTTTATGATGATGAAATAAATGTAGTTGTATCTAATTTGAAGCTTTTATAATCTTTATTTTGGTTCCATCCAAACGGGTGAGGGCTGAAACACAACCCAACAAACAACCTAAAACAGTCCCAAAACTATCTGCAAAAAAAATAGATAAATAACCTAAAAACCACCCAATAATCACTCCAAATTTTTCCTCAAAACTACCCAAAAACTACCTGAAAACCACCCAAAAACCAACAAACACTGCCTCCCCCTCAAAAAATTCATAAATAACCGTAAAACGACCCAACAATTATCACAAAACTACCCAAAAACCACCCCAAAACTACCAAAAATTTGCCAAAAAAACACCCCAAAACTACTCCAAACTACCCCACCAAAAATCCATAAATAACCTAAAAACCACCAAATCATCCAAAAACTACCCCAAAGCTACCCCAAAACTACTCCGAAACCACCCAGTACTACCCCAAAAACTATCCAAAAAACATCCAACAATTATCCTAAAACTATCCAGGAACTACCCCAAAACTACCAAAAACTGCATCAAATTTCCCCAAAACTACCTCAACAAAAATCCATAAATGACCTAAAAACCACCCAACAATCATTCAAAAACTACCCCAAAACCACTCAATACTACCCACAAAATCTAACCCCCCCCCCCAACAATCAGCCAAACATGACCCAAAAACCAAAATATTTTCAGGTGAATGGTTCAGTCCGTCTCAACAGAACTCAATTCAAGATTACAGTTTGAATTAACTAGTCATGGTGGAAGTGGTAATTACAACATTTACCTGAAAGGTCCAACTTTAGATGTGTTAGCATCCACCCAACAACTGCTTCTCCCAAAAAGTCCACAAATAACCTAAAAAAAAAAAATTATCCAAAAACCACCCCAAAACTACCAAAAATTACCCCACCAAAAATCCATAAATAACCTAAACCCCACCACTCATCCAAAAACGACCTGAAAGCTACCCAAAAACTACTCCAAACCCACCCAAAACTACTCTAAAACTATTCAAAAACCACCCAATATTACCCAAAAATGACCCCAAAAATATCACCCCAAACTACCCAAAAACTACCTCACCAAAAATCCATAAATAACCTAAAAAACCACCCTACAATCATCCAAAAATGCCACAAAAACCAAAATAGTTTCAGGTGAATATTTCCGTCCACCTCTACAAAACTAAATTGAAGATTACAGTTTGAATTAACTAGTCACAGTGAAAGTAGTAATTACAGACATTTAGTTGAAAGGTCCAGCTTTAGAGATGTTAGCGGTGGCGGCGTTGACCACAATACAGTGACTGTCTTGACACCTCGCAGAAAGCGCGTCAGTGTAATTAATGTAATGTTGTGACAGTAATGGAGGAGGAATGGGAGCAGAAGTGCAGCTAAGTGTTGTTTAATGAAAACCTGAAGATGCAACAGTCGACTGTTGGGTTATTTAACCCTTTGACCCCCCAACACGTTTGCGGTGACACCTTTGGAATATATGATATATAATATAATAAACAAGTATGAAATATAATTACGTTTAAAAAAAAATGTAGAAATAATTAATTCTTGTGAGGTACAGTAGTTAATAGCAATGAGGGCTATTTGTTTATGAATACTGTATTGACATATACGTGCTGAGGTTATTTAATTTTTATCTTATTTTGCCCAGTTTTGTTTTTACTTGTTCAATGCATGTTCAAAATAAATAAAAAAATGAATAAAATTAAAATAAATATGATTTATTCTTAATATTAATAGGAATTAAATTTGCTCAATGAGGAAAATGTCCAGTCTGAGCATGCTCACTTCAACCCCTTGTACTACGACTAATAATACATTTATAGGCAGAGTAGGAGGTCTTGGAAAACACACCCATGTCTCTTCGTCAGCCCACCCCTCGAAACCACCCCTTCAAAAATACATCAACGCACATTCTGCTGGAGCGATCATGGAGGTTCATGACCATTCATGAGAACTCAATGTCAACTAGCATCCTAAATAACAAAACGATAAGCAACATTTATCAGTTTGTTTCACATGAAGTATGAAATAAACACCGTGGGAAAACTGAGGGATAAGGACAATAGTTTATGGTGTCACACACACTGTTGGTGACTTAGCAAAACCTGCTGGAACATTATGTTTAATTAATATCTTTAATTTTCTCACTGATGGGGAGAGTACCCATAAACAAGGTGCAATTTATCAAAAAAACAGAGAGAGAGAGAGGGGGTGGGGGGGTCCCTCACAAGCAGGTCTGGCTTGTGCACACACCTGGCGCGTTTCCTCCATGGCCGTGTGCTGTGACTGGCTTTGGGTCAACCAGGAAGGGTCTTTACAGCGCCCTCCGCCCAGATGAGTCCACCACTTTCCGGAGCCATAGACTCGCATGTGCCTTTTCTCCCCCTGACGCAAAGGGAGGAACAGAACGCCTTTTACTCCTTTTATGCGACGCCAACTGTGTCACACCACCAGGACAGGGACCGGCCCACGTACAACAGGTGCCAGGGGTCAGCTGCAATATCGGCAACCCACCTGATCCATTTTGAAACGCAGGAGTCACAAAATGATGCACTGGCTGAGGTGAGATTCCAGCCTCGCAGGAGCCCAGCGCATGCAGGAATGAATGTTTAAATGAAACCAAACTAACCGCAGTGGAATACTTTTTTCCCTTAAATCCTAATAAATAAGATTTTACCAATCTTCATCCAAAATCTATATTTGTTTGAGCTTAACCTGGTGGTCTATGCTTTTCCATGCTGACTTTGTTCCTACATATACAAACCATCTGCTCTATTCTCTGATGGGTGTTTTTGAGGATTCAACCTGCCACTGAGGCCTCGTGGAAGCTTCAGTCTCTAAATAAGCGTTAGTGACATTCGGGCGTTGCCCCAATGACATTATAATCCATTGTGACCAGCGCTTTCCCAATTTCTCCCTGAGTTATGAAGCTAATTAATCTCATTGTTTTCAAGGAGAATTGTTTCTGAAGTAGAGTTCAGGCTGCACGCTCTTGAATGACACACTTATTTACTCGTTAGCTTCAAACATCGCAGTCACTAAGGGCGTCTGAGCCTCTTTCATGATAAGCACCGTAATTGTAGGGAGGAAAAAAAAGGGTAGCGCCACCTTTCATCATCAAAGTCATTGTAGTTCGGAGGCCACGTACACCCCAAAATGAATGAAAGAAAGTGGATCAGAAGTAAAATAATGAGCAGTTATGAAAATGTTGACATCTACAAAGTAAAGTAACCTTGAAGAAAATGTAAATAATATGAACTGCGAACAAGCAAAAACAAAAACAAGGACAGTTTAAACAATATGAAGCCTTAGTTCATATAAAATTATATTATGAAAGTATTTATATTGACAGACTATTTTTAAAAATATGAACAAAACTATTTAGAAATTCCTGATTTCTCCCTGCAGGACAAATCAATCACCTTTGTACAGGATATCGATGACTGTTACAATAACCCTACTGTACCATTCCTATAGAAGCTAAGTGGGAAAGTGATCTAGAGACAGACTCTATAGACTGGGAAGGGGTATGGGATCATGTTTTCAGTTCATCAAAGAACCCAAATCACCAGTTGATTCATTTCAAGTTTTGTCACAGAGCGTACTGGATACCCTTTGATGGGTTCCATGCAAAGCACACAAACAGCCTATGTTACAGTCTATGTAGTAAAGATATTCCAGGTACCTATAAAAAATACGGTTTGTGAGGAAGTTAACCCTTTAACCCCCGATGTGTCAGCAGTGATGCATTCTAAATGCGTTATTTCCTTTCCTTCCTTTCCTTATTTCCATCCTTTCATGACGAAACCACTTCCGGAACAAAATAATTTAATAAATTGAGGTACCACTGAATTTATTTTATTTTTCATGGTATTTTAGGCCTTCATATATTGGCACAAATGTTATTCTGTACTGCTCTCTAATGTATTGTCTGGAAATGCACTTTACTTACACAGGACACCTCTGTGTTAGAGGTAGGGAACACCATTTCACTAAATATTGATAGAGTTGTGAGTAGTGGAATAAATAATGAAATATTAACAGTGGTTGTTAGGATTTTTTTAATGTGTTGGACATCTTCTGGATAATTAAACATGCACCAGGTCAAATTGACGCAGGGACACCATTGCTTTTCCTGACAAATGAACATAACAGGCAGGTTAATGTGTATTGTCCTGCCTAAGTACAGATAAAAAGGAAACACACAGCCCAACGCAGATCCACAGACACGTGAACTGGGCTGTATGGTTTTACTGTTTGGTTGCAGTGCACTCTGGGAAGGCCATTAGTCACCCTGACCTGTACCGTTAAGAGGTGTCAGCCATGATTTGCTAGTGTACATCTTTGGTCTCCACGGTTCGGTGCTGATGCTCTTTAAAAGCCTCACTGGGGAGCTCTTGATTATCATCTACTTAAGGACTATTGCCGCCTGTGGCTCGCCGTCGGTCACTTCACCTACATTAGTTCAACATGTTTAAGGTTGGCCCTTCATTTCTGAGCGTTGGCTGTTTTCCGTCATCTACTTCTTCCCACTCTGTGTAATGTTTTGTTTTTTTTTTTAACGGCTCCTGCAGAGAACTGGATGGCTTGTTGAACACAAACTGCTCTCAGGCAGAAACGCTGTGAGTGGTGTGTGGCTCACAGTCTGATGGAACGCTGCTATTTTCCCAAAGGGTGGCATTGGACACAGGTACGTGCATGTGGAAACTCAGGTCATCAACAATCTTTTCCTGTTTGTTTCCTCGTTTTGATGTCACATAGTTTCTTAAATAAGAGAAGATGCCGGCAGTCCTTAAAGTGGTCAGGCCATCCCCCAGTAGTGGGTCAGAATGGGTTCTTGGATATTTGTATTCTTCCTTTTAATAGACATTTAGTATTAGCCTCATAACATCTATCTATCTATAATTCAACCAATCTCTGTCCATAGTGTGTCCTATTTGTCTGTGGAACTCCTAACACCTGCACATCATCAAATGATCCAAAGTTTGGAAGGTGACTTTCCAGTACTATGGTGGATTGTAGTGCAAAGTTTCACACGATAACGACAAACAACAACAAAGATATTAAACTCATTTAATTTCTCTTTCTAACTTTGCCCTTCAGAGCATTGCCATGCACATTGCCTAAGTCCTGCCCCTTGATTGATTTGGCTGTTGCCAAATCAAGTGGTGAGCAAAACAGAATGCTCCCATTGAACAGGTCACCACATATAAGTATCCTGCTTTCTATTTAGATATTTCTTTTAGCCCACATGGAAAATATGTGTTCTCGTCTGCCACTGAGGTTACAAGACACATTTCCCTCAAGTGGGATAATGAAGTATATTGTATTGTGTAGCTGCGCCATAGTGCGTTACTAATGTCTACTAACTGCTGTTATGGACTTTCACAAGGTCTCCATGACAACAACACAACTGTGCTACACGCCACTAACAACATCAGTCCCCCAGGAATGTGTGGACATTTTTGTCATTGTTGTTTGTGGCCACAGCAAGTCTGGTTGTGACCGAGGCTATTATTACGGTGCATTCGCCTGAGTTAAAGGTCCATAATTGACTCAATTAACAGGTGGTATGCTTCTGTTGGCCATCGGCTGACTCTGACCTCTAAATATCAGTATCGGCCTTAGAAACCATATTGATCGACCTCTACTGCGTAGTCAGGTCCACTTTTCCCCTCACTATGACACCCCAGTATTGTCATCTTTAAGAGGAATTAACTATTATTCTGAATTAAACAGGAACACAAACTCTCATG
Source organism: Siphamia tubifer (assembly GCA_020466265.1). NCBI lineage: Eukaryota > Metazoa > Chordata > Actinopteri > Kurtiformes > Apogonidae > Siphamia > Siphamia tubifer. Next base: position 29,422,023 of record CM035800.1, read on the forward strand.
TAAACAGGCTCACTGATAATTACTTTTGTTCTGTTCCATCCTCATGTTTTCTCTAATTTTTGTTGATACTTTTATCTCGGAATAATCAATTTAATCCCTAATGACAATTCTTAATAAAGACAAAAGGGGAATGTGGAGTTTTTATTCCAGTGACTCGGTTGAAGTTGTCAAAAAAAAGGCAATGTTTGGCTGCTTTTCAACAAAAATTATTTGAAGTAAAAACGTAGCCAGATGATGATTTGTCTCGACACGGCTAATTAAGCTTCATCTGGAGAGGACTGGGAATGTTGGACGTTTCCACGCAGAAGGCTTTGTAATGCTCCGCCGACGGCAAGTAGCAAGTGTAGCATATTTAGCCAAACTCTGGGAAGGTAGAAACGGTACAATCATCCAGCAGAACCGACTCCCTTTAAAGTAAATGATAGAGAACGCCGCTCATACAGTATACGATTAGAGTCACGGAGAAGGGTTCTGTCAGCGCAGCAGACAGTCAAATTACCCCGGTCAACATCCACATGATTACGCTGTCGTTAGCTGTTCGTGCCACGCCAATTAGACTTTCCGAGGTGCGAGACTTGTCAGCTTTCAGCCAATCAGCTCGCTGCTTTCTCCACTGGATCAACACATGATGGATTCTGCAGAAAAGATGAGATAAAATTACACACATCTGTTCAGAGTGAGAATTAGAGATATGAGGGAGTCTGAAGCAGCGTCATTCCACTGTTCAGAGTCCAAATCTGGAAATATAGTCTTTTTATAGAGACAACTTTTTTTTACCGTATTTTCCACATTGTAAGGCGCACTGGCACAGAATCCTTTTTAATGATTTTCATATATAAGGTACACTGGACTATAAGGCGCATTAAGTGAAGTCAAAATCATGAGATAAAAAGCGAAAATTATGAGAGAACAAACAAACAAATAATAACTTCCTTGTCAGAGGTAAAGAAAAAACAAAACAAAAAAATGTTGATATAAATTCTGTCCCAACCAGTCAAAGATAATAATTTAACCCACACTAACCAATGCAATGACATTAATATAATATTATAAACTCTATTCTGACATTATTCTTCATAGTTTTTATTATTTTTTTTATTCCAGACTAGAACAGAATCACCTGGTCTGTTAAATGTACAGTGTTTTGTGTTTACTGCTGTGGATGAAGGTGTTTGGTTGTCATTCTCATTCCTGTCCAATGCTCTGGAACCGTAGAGTCTCTGCGCCGTCAGGTTGGATCCATCCCAGAGGGTTTAGGGGCGACGCTGCGATAAATGCAGGTTGGCGAGACTGAGGTACGATGCTGTGGAAATGGCCGCCAGCCTCGTCTCACTCGCTTTGGATTTTTAGCCCGATGAGCCACTGTTTGTTTGTCTTAATAAATAACACATCAGTGGACGTCTGCAAAACTGACTCAACGCTTCAGCCTCCAGCGTCTGCAAGAAAAGGAATTACACCAGGATGACTGTCCAACTACAGGCACTGGTGTCTTTTTTGTCCTCGTGTCCTAGCATTAATAACCTGCTGGAACATGAAACTGAGGAAGGCCAGAAAAAAAATACCGGTTTAATGAAAAAATACATTGGTTTACTGATAAAATATACTGGCTTAGTACAGAAAACAAAACAAAAAAAAAACAAAGGAAAAAATAAAATAAAACAAAACAGTGGTTTAGTGTAAAAAAAAAAACTGGTTTACTGAAAAAACACCAGTTTAGTGGAAAAAAAACAAAACAAAAACCCCAGTGATTTCAGGGAAAAACCCACTGATTTAATGTAAAAACACAACAGTTTAGTGGACCCCCCCTCCAACAAAACCCCAACAACCACTGGTTTAAAACACATTAAACTTCTAAGGGTCCACATATAGGCCAGAAGTAGTCGCTCAAAAATATTTAACAAACGACTCAAACCTGTTCCAAATGCCATTTTACAAAGGAGATTCTCACACTTCAGAAGATATAAACCACTTTAAGATAAAATAACCACAGCAGGTACAATCACTCATTTGTTCAAAATACAAATGTCAAACAGCTGATCTGAACCTTTTTATCTCATAATTATCCACAGACGAACCACATTCTAACAAACACAGTTAAACTAACAAACGTTAATAAATATCCACAAATGGCTGTTGCATCATTTAACGGGACCTGCCTCCAATATCCCAGTTTTCATCTTAATATTTTCATTTATAATATAATCAAACATCAACTGCATGTTATTAAAATGGTTCAAGAACAGGATTCAATTTACATTATTAAAAAAATTTGGCAAAATTGAGAAGACGTTTAAAGGGTTAAGGAAAAAAAACCCCCACTGGTTTAGTGTAAAAACATCCTGGGTTAAGGGGTCCACATATAGTGAGTCAGACCTGAATGACTCGTGGGTTAAAGGGTCTACATATAGTCTGTACTCGATTACGCTACATACCCAAGTCTGTTTTATTTTTTCCATGTGAACTGTTCCCTGCTCCAGTACTGTGTTTAGGTCCACTTGAGAAGGTGGTCTTGGATCTGAACCACCTGTACTCCAGCACGGTACGATGACATGTGAACGAGTCTGGACCTGATACAGACGTGACTTCATCAGACCATTCTACCAAAAGAAGTGGGTAAATCATCACTGAACCGTAAATGGTGCTCCTGTTGTCTCTTTAAAAAAGCCTTCGGATCGGTGCGACACAGACTCACCTTATCGACCGAAACATTGGGTGAAGTATAGGGGACAACGAAGGTCATTTTTCTTTTTCTTTTTTTTTAACTCTTTGGAAATATGTGAATCGTGAATGGGAATGTCATTATGTTTGGGTTTATTTGGGCACCAGCTGGCACGTCACCCATGGCAGAGTGGTCACTGATCAGTCCTGTTCATTCATGAACAATAGCTTAGGCACATCAGAGTCACACTCAGGAAAAGTAAGTGCCATAAGTGCCATAAAACTTTTCTGAACAACGGAGCTAATCTGGTTATCAAATTTAAAATCTGAATAAAATGTAACCCCCAGATTAATGAAATAGTCCCTGAGGTAAAGTGTTAGTGGACAAAGGTCAATATTTGGGGAAGGATAGCGACTGAGACCAAACAACATCATTATCTTTGGGCTTATCTGGGGAACTGTAGCACGTAAAACTAATCTGTGACCGTTTTACATATCGTGTCCATTTTTTTCCTTGCTCATTTTGTAAACGTTCCCTTTTGGTTGTCAATGAGGTTAACAGTTTAGAGGCTTTCATCCGTACAGGCAACCAGGAAAATGAAGGAACAGCATTTCACACACAAGGCAATGGACAAAAGATGATGTTTGTGGATTATGTAATGTTAAAAACGTCACCTGGTAATTATGCTCATTACTCCGACACTGCATGTTTCATCAGTTATGGTTGTAAACACACCAGAATATTTGACATATTTGACTGAATGCTGCCCCCTGGTGGACTGAATATAATATTTAATTTTAATACCGAGTTGTTAGGAAGGCATTTTGTTAGTGAGTAATATAATGAATAAATATTGGAATATTATTCAAATATCTACATTGATTTAAAAAAAAAAAAATTAAAATATGATTTTTGTCCAAATGTCAAAACTCTAATGCCTACTGTTACGGCCCTGGAACACTTTTTCATATTTGGACACAGGCTGCAGTACGACTGTGTGGAAACAACATCTGTGGGAAAGGTGTGAACATACCCAAGACTGTAATGTAGTCGGTTGTGAAAGCACACTGAGTCAGACCTGAGTGACTCATGGAAAACACAACCCTTTCCAGACTGGAGGGTCTCAGGGAACAGGTGACAGTTTGTCCAAGTGCCGTCAGTGCTACTCCACTTTCGGATTCTCACACGTTGGCTTCCATTTTGAGCTGTGTTTGTTGCCCTTTGGTGAAATCCCTCCTCTTCCTCCATCTCCTCCTCTTTTCTTCCTTCTCTTCCATGTCCAACTTTTCTCTGTCTCGTCTCTGGTTTTTCTCCCTTGGGTTGAAAATGCTAATTCTTTCAGAGCAGTCGTGGGATTGTGCTTGCCTCAGTAACTTTCCTCTCCAGATACTGCTTTGGATATCCTCCATGATGTGTTTGTGTGTGTGACAAACAATGCGGGTGCGTGCATAGATCACAGCCAGAGTTCATTTGTTGGGCGGACACAGGTGTCGGCACTCTCTCTCTCTCTTTCTCTCTCTCTCTCTCTGCCGCTCTCGCTCTCTTTTCTTTCTCGAACACTAATGTGGGTGCATGCCCAGCCATCTGTGAAGGACAAGGGAACCTTTTGGCCGAGACAAATCGCTTTGGAGCAGGGCTGTAGCCTCCCACTGCCGCTACAACCCCCCCCTCCAACACCAGCCCATCCCTATGCCTCATGGGTAACAAGGGAAGCGTCTGCATCGGGTCCATAGTGTTCTATCAGGAGTCAGCCAACTGAGCCATTGGTCTAATCCCCACCAACAGCCCACATGGCCGCTCTGCCAAGTTCCAATTAGACCCCGTAAAAAAACCCTCCATTTTTCCTGAACAGGGACCTTTATGAGGGGTGTGCCCAGCACTCCGTGAACCTTCGACCACCAGATATAACAATGAGGCTGTAAAGCAAGACAGGACAGGGAAAGCAGGCCAAACTTATAAGACACCCCCGAGGGTTGACACTCGTAGAGAACAAACAAATCCCTCTCATCCCGGCGGGAAAACAAAGTGGTAAGTGTCGGCTCAGCAAAGCTTCTGCAGCAGCGGCTCCGACAGACAGAGTTCACCCTCGGAGGCAGCGGAATCTACATAGGCGGTGCTTGGAGTCGGCGATGACTGGCAGCTTCATCACAAACGTGGGGTAGTGAACTTCCCTGAGCTGCCATTTTCTAAATTACAGGGGCTGGTGCATTGCTACAGATAGGCCAATTATTTGTTGGTAATCCTTCACTGCAAGAAATGTATCATTCCAAGCGAAATGATTGGTTTGGGTGCGGGTCAAAGGAGCCGATAAAAGCCTCTGGAACATTATAGTTTTACATTCTCAACACTTCAGTATCGTTGATTTGAAGTTTTACATTTCACGGCTGACTGTTCTCAGATTGGCAGGACACCTTCGATAGTTGAAATGGTTTTGGATTTCACAACGTGGGGTTCGATTACCTTCTGCGACCAGGGTCCTTTTGCAGCCCGTGGTCAATGCTCATTTTATTTCACCTGAATCTACAGTATATGTCCTTCACATTGAACACAACTTTAGTTTTTTTATGTTGGGTTTTAAACTTTTTTGCTGTCATTCATTCATTTATGTATCTTTTATATATATATATATATATATATATATATATATATATATATATATATATATATATTTATATTGTGTACTATCTGCTCTCTTAACAGTTTGTTCATCTTACCCATCATTGGTAAGGAGAGATTATTGTAATCACCGTGTGTGTATGTATGTATGTATGTGTGTGTGTGTGTGTGTGTGTGTGTGTGTGTGTGTGTGTGTCCGCAAAGGCATATCATGCTATAACTTAATGAATACTTGGAACATCACCATGAAATTACATGGGCATATAAATATAGCTAATGCACATCAGATGCAATGATCCAGTTGAGTAAAGGTCAAAGGTGAAGGTTAACTAAAAGGTCAAAATCCCATTATCACTGGGGGGGGGTCACAGAACTTTCAGATCGGTGCCAAACGATGTAGAATGAAGATTTCTACAATTGTCATAATTAGATTTATCACCTATGGCCAATAGTTTTTGAAATCTCTGGGGGTCAAAGGTGACATGTTGCAAAATTACCTTCTGTGACACTGTCTGTGTCGAACAGACAATCACGTCGGGGGGCAGCCGGACTGTAGAGCGACAAATATACTGAATCTATTCAGAATTTTTTAATGACTATACTAATGATGTATAACACAGAAAGGTCAGAAACTCAGATAAAAACTCAGATAAACCATTCTTATGATCATCAAACACAGTTAAAACAACAATGGATTAAATCAGTTTTCGCCGTGAATGCTGAAAACTTTGAAACAGGGGGCCGAGGCATCTCTTTACAAAAACTTCTGTCATTTTGGTCTTTACTTCAGCAACATATTTTTTTCCACAGGTACTGTCCAAATGTTGATACATGATTTTCTACCATTTTAAAACTCCCATTGCATATATTTACTATAAAACGTCTTCATTTATTTTGTGTTCCATCTGCATTTACTCTGACATTTGTGTCATTTACAGTGAAGCTTACACTTCTGATGGCATCTCACAAGTCTTATCTTTATTTTGATACCAAGATCATTCAAATAGAACTGGTAATTGCAGAGATATTATTTTGGGCATATCTTTTACTCCTAAACTACCCCAAAACAGTATGTTAAAAAACAAAACCATCTACTGTTCTACACTGTTCTATTTCATGTTTATCTATTAATCCTATCAATGCATGTGAGTAATAATCAATATTGTAGGTTCAGACAATCTGTGGAAATGTGGGGCAGGGCCGGACTGGATCAGGATTTCAGGCCTGGGATATCCTGCAGCATCCAGCACCACGGAGTTGAAAAAGAAAAAAAAAGAAAGACACTTTTTAGACCAGTTAGACCAGTTAAACCAGTGAAACCAGTTAGACCAGCTAAACCAGTTAGACCAGTCAAACCAGTTAGACCAGTTAAACCAGTTAGACCAGTGAAACCAGTGAAACCAGTGAAACCAGTTAGACCAGTTAAACCAGTTAGACCAGTGAAACCAGTTAGACCAGTGAAACCAGTTAGACCAGCTAAACCAGTTAGACCAGTTAAACCAGTTAGACCAGTCAAACCAGTTAAACCAGTTAGACCAGTCAAACCAGTTAGACCAGTTAAACCAGTTAAACCAGTTAGACCAGTCAAACCAGTTAAACCAGTTAGACCAGTTAAACCAGTTAGACCAGTCAAGCCAGTTAGACCAGTTAAACCAGTGAAACCAGTTAGATCAGCTAAACCAGTTAGACCAGTCAAACCATTTAGACCAGTTAAACCAGTTAGACCAGTGAAACCAGTGAAACCAGTTAGACCAGTTAAACCAGTTAGACCAGTCAAACCAGTTAGACCAGTGAAACCAGTTAGACCAGCTAAACCAGTTAGACCAGTTAAACCAGTTAGACCAGTCAAACCAGTTAAACCAGTTAGACCAGTCAAACCAGTTAGACCAGTTAAACCAGTTAGACCAGTCAAACCAGTTAAACCAGTTAGACCAGTCAAACCAGTTAAACCAGTTAGACCAGTCAAACCAGTTAGACCAGTTAAACCAGTGAAACCAGTTAGACCAGCTAAACCAGTTAAACCAGTTAGACCAGTTAGACCAGTAAGACCAGTTAAACCAGTGAAACCAGTTAGACCAGCTAAACCAGTTAGACCAGTTAAACCAGTTAAACCAGTCAAACCAGTTAGACCAGTTAAACCAGTTAGACCAGTTAAACCAGTTAGACCAGTCAAACCAGTTAGACCAGTTAGACCAGCTAAACCAGTTAAACCAGTTAGACCAGTTAACCAGTAAGACCAGTTAAACCAGTTAAACTACTTAGACCAGCTAAACCAGTTAGACCCGTTAGACCAGTCAAACCAGTTAGACCAGCTAAACCAGTTAGACCAGTTAGACCAGTCAAACCAGTTAGACCAGTTAAACCAGTGAAACCAGTTAGACCAGTCAAACCAGTTAAACCAGTTAGACCAGTTAAACCAGTGAAACCAGTTAGACCAGCTAAACCAGTTAGACCAGTTAAACCAGTTAGACCAGTTAGACCAGTAAGACCAGTTAAACCAGTGAAACCAGTTAAACCAGTTAGACCAGTTAAACCAGTCAAACCAGTTAAACCAGTGAAACCAGTTAAACCAGTTAGACCAGTTAAACCAGTCAAACCAGTTAAACCAGTGAAACCAGTTAGACCAGCTAAACCAGTTAGACCAGTCAAACCAGTTAAACCAGTTAGACCAGTTAAACCAGTCAAACCAGTTAGACCAGTTAAACCAGTGAAACCAGTTAGACCAGCTAAACCAGTTAGACCAGTTAAACCAGTTAGACCAGTTAGACCAGTAAGACCAGTTAAACCAGTGAAACCAGTTAGACCAGCTAAACCAGTTAGACCCGTTAGACCAGTTAAACCAGTGAAACAGCTAGAGCAGCTAAACCAGTTAGACCAGTTAAACCAGTTAAACCAGTCAAACCAGTTAGACCAGTTAAACCAGATAGACCAGTCAAACCAGTTAGACCAGTTAGACCAGCTAAACCAGTTAAACCAGTTAGACCAGTTAACCAGTAAGACCAGTTAAACCAGTTAAACCACTTAGACCAGCTAAACCAGTTAGACCCGTTAGACCAGTCAAACCAGTTAGACCAGCTAAACCAGTTAGACCAGTTAAACCAGTCAAACCAGTTAGATCAATCAAACCAGTTCGACCAATTAGACCAGTCAAACCAGTTCGACCCATTAGACCAGTTATACCAGTTAGACCAGTTAAACCAGTTAAACCAGTTAGACCAGTCAAACTAGTTAGACCAGTTAGACCAATTAAACTAGTCAAACCAGTTAGACCAGTTCAACCAGTAAGACATACACATGGCTCTTGTGACAATCCAATAGTAAAAGTCCCTACATAATAAAAGTACCTCCATAATAAAAGTACCTCCATAATAAAAGGCTTGGTTGGGGGTTTTGAACCCCCAACCAAGCCTCCAAGGCAGCTGGACCTGGAAGGCACTCCCAGCCCGCCAGCGGCTCTAGCCAGGGCCAGACTGGCCGGCCATTGAGCAAGCAGGCCACCGGGAAAAGTCCCGGTGGTCCAATGTGCCAGTCCGGGCCTGGGGCAGGGTGAGGCATTGGACTGGACTGGATTAGATGGTTTTGGATTGTGTCGTGTTGGATTGGTCTGGGTCGGGCTGAATTTGATTAGATTGGAATGGATTGGACTGGGTTGTCTGTGTCCAAACCTACGCACGTCCTCAGTGACCTTGCTAAATACAGAGCCGTAGATAAAGCAGTCCTCTCTGTCCATTGCAGAATCACTGAGGCTTGAAGTCTACATTTGTGCAGCGCATTACACCCTATAATAGGCATCAGTCAAAATAACAGGCTGGTAAAATGTCTGCGTTTACCTTTGTAATGACCGAGCACCCCGGCACCAGGAGAGGATTATACATACTATATATGCAGAATTATACACACTATACATATGGGTATTTACAGACTATGTATACAGAATTATACAGATTATTTATACATATGTATATACACTATATATACAGACTTATGGCGTATATACAGACTATATATACAGACTATATATACAGACTATATATACAGTTTTTTTTGCAGCCGTTAGATGAGTCTAAACCAGGGGTGCCCAGTATTGTTGCTCATGTTTTTGGATGGATGGATGGATGGATGGATGGATGGATGGATGGATGGATGGATGGATGGATGGATGGATGGATGGATGGATGGTCTTTCTCATTTATTTCTGTCATCATCCTTCTTCCTGTGTTATATCTTTTCTTTCCTTCCTGTTTCCCTTCCTTCCTGCTCATGTGATTACCTGACCTGGCTCAGCCTTTCCCCTGAGCCTTGCCTTTCCCTGAGATTTGTCTTTCCCCTGAGCCTTGCCTTTCCCAGAGATTTGTCTTTCCCCTGAGCCTTGCCTTTCCCTGCCAGTGCCTCTGCCTCCTGTTCTACCTCAGTGGTACTGACCCCAGCTTGTTACAGTACTCTGAATTATCCGGTTCCCTCTCATGTACTGTTGCCTGTTTTTGTGCTTCTGTGTGTTTGACACATCCTGCCTCCTGGTTTGGACCTGTCTGTCTCTTCTCCAGTCTCACGTCCCAACTACATCTGTGGTTAAGGACTTCCAATCATGGATTCTGGTTTCCCTGTCAACTGCTGTCGAGAAATGTCCCTGTTTTCAAAATAGATATTTTATTGCTTTAATTTAATTTCACGTAATTTAATTCTGCCTCATGGTTTTGCATTTGGATGGATGGATGAATGCACATCATCCATATAATAAACAAGTATTCAGAGAATGCCTAATCCTGTCCCTATTTTGTGCCATTCTCAAGTTTCTATGACAACCTGTTCTTGAATTAAAACCAATAATGTGACCTAGACCTTTGATATATATATATATATATATATATATATATATATATATATATATATATATATATATATATATATATATATATATATATATATATATATATATATATATATATATATATATATATATATATATATATATATAAACAGTCCTAAACCTGTACCAACTTCTTCAACAGTCCTGCGTCAGTTAGTTCCACTATTCATAACGTGGAAGAGAAATAAGAGACCCAGTCCACAGTGGATGGAGCTGAACATCCAATAATACTCAAGCTTAAAATACCACACAGTAATAATATGTAACAAAAGCAGCAGTGAAAGGAAGATATTGGATCTGAGTTCATAATAGAAGCCTGATAAAATGTTCTGACCAGATCTGGACATGCAGAGCACAAATGGGGGGGGCAGCACTACTTTATTTTTGTCTTCGCTGGTTTAACAAGTTTTACAATATTGATGTGGATCCACAACAGCGTCAGCAGCCTCCACAGAACCAGGAGCAGCATGAGGTTTAGTTCAGTTCGGATTATTTCTGTTTTGTCACAATGTTCCTCTGAATGAACTGTGAACATCAGCTGGGTGGAGCATTTTAGATGTATATTCTTTATAATTGTATATATATATATATATTATATATATATAATATAGGACATATACAAGGGATATACTGAATACAGGAAATATATACAGGTAATATAGGACAAAAACAAGAAATATATATACAGGTAATATTGGATATATAGAAGGAAATGTAGGATATATACAGGTATAGAATAAAATATATACAGGTAATATAGGATATATATATATATATATATAGATATATAGATGTAGATATAGATATAGATATCTATATCTATATATATATCTATATATATATATCTATATATATATATATATATATATATATATATATATATATAGATATAGATATCTATCTATATATATAAATATATATATAGATATTTATATATATATATATAGATATATATGAGGCAATGTTAGGACAGCAGATCATTTGTGATTATAGATGTGTCGTCCAATAGTAAAAACTTTGGGAGCTTCTGTTGCTGTTCATCTGTGTGTCGTCTGTACTTTTGCCAACTCCAGCTTCCAGTTTGTCTTTTGAGCGGCAAAAAGAGTGACTTCAAATAGAACAAGAAAAGCTCAGATACAGAGCTGAAGTTGAGAGAAGGGTTGAATATGAAAGGGAATTGGTTTTTGGAGGAAGTAAAAAGAAAAAAAAAAAGAAACTGTGAAAATGAAAAGGTAAAAATAAGTTTTGGAAGGAGAGGAGCTAAATCTGATCAAAGATAGTGGGTTGAATGTGGAGCTGGACAGGTGTTAGATCGTGACAGTTCATCATCTGATCAGGCTCCGACACGCTCACGGTTTGATCCGTCATTTTCAGTCCAGAATGTATTTTCCTCTGTTTCTGAAAAGGTTACCAAGGACAGCAAACAGGAGAAAAAAACTGGAGTGACTTTATTTCCACTGGTCTAGACTGGATTCTAGAGCTTTCCAACGACTGGTTATGTGACCACAGTAGAACCTCCAAAACATACATTTAATAAAAATAGACTGATCTGATGTTTTACTACTATTACTATTTCCTATTCTATTTATCCATTCATTCTGTAGTGATTCTGCTGATTGGACCCAAATCACCAAAAATGACACCTTAACAAAAGTTTATTTATGGAAAAATAATGAGCTCATTCTCACTCCAGTATGTGGTCCACTGCATTGGGGACCCTCCCCTCCATGCTTACGGCTGGGGCACAGAACACAAAGAGAGAGACCAGACAAAAATGGTCAAAAACACACGCAGTCAAAATCAGTCGAAGGGAAAATACTAAATACTCCATCCATCAGTCAGATGTCCAATGCAGTACAGGTGTGGGGCAGGCAAGGGCAAAGGTCAAAAAGCAGGCAAAAGGTCATGAAATGGGGAAATGCAAAACCAGGGAGACTAGACCACAATCCAAAAACAAAAGAGACAAAACAAGGTCAAAGCCAGAAACATTTTATTGGTAAAAACAAAACAAATACTTTATATAATTAAGTAAGCATATTTAACTATATTAGTCTTTAGGCCTAATAACAGTTGGTTAAGATATACCTGCGAGTCTTCTTATTGTCTTTTCATTATTTTAATCTCACAATCATAGTTTACAATCAGTTACAATATTACAAAATATTACTTTTGAGGTTACATAGTCAGAAAACTCTACGTTAGTCGTGTGTCGTTGGGTGCAGCTGCTTCAGAAATGCTTTAAGTTGCTCCTCTTTGTTCCTCCTCCTTGCTTCAGGCATTTGGGTGTTGTCTCTGGAAACTTCCATTGTTGGGGTTTGTCGACCTCTGTATGCAAATGACTCTGACCTATGTCTGCTAAGTAGAGTCATCTCTTTCCAAGGCAATTTAACACAATAAAATAATAAGACATTATAGCCCTGGTTCCTTTGTCATTCTACACATACAAACACACTCATAATACAATGAACTTGCATCGAACAGTGACACACACCTGTTATTTATACTCAAAAAGACAGGTGAGGCACATCAGGTAACAAATTAACAAGGCGGGGCAACACCAGTGACAGGAAGTAAAGCTGGAAACTGTGAACATGAACCTACATGACAAACTAAAAGCCCAAGGCACCGACAATAAAGACAAAAACAAGACAAAAAGACACAAGAGCCGAGGCTTTTAACACATTCAGTCATTCATTTATTGACTGATCCAAACAACCAGAACACATCACTCATTCAAATTCCACTTAAATGCCTTATGTTAAAGTCTTTATTTGACCACATGTCTGATATATGTACGACAGCATACAGGGACGGACTGGCACACAGGACAACCAGGACTTTTCCCGGTGGCCTATCTGGTCTAACTGGTCTAAAGGGTTTGACTGGTCTAACTGGTTTAACTTGTCTAACTGGTTTGACTGGTCTAACTGGTCTAATCGGTTTGACTGGTCTGATTGGTTTAAATGGTCTAACTGGTTTGACTGGTTGAACTGGTCTAACTGGTTTAACTGGTCTAACTGGTTTGACTTGTCTAACTGGTTTAACAGGTTGAACTGGTCTAACTGGTCTAATTGGTCTAATTGGTTTAACTGGTCTAACTGGTTTGACTGGTCTAACTGGTTTGACTGGTCTAACTGGTTTAACTGGTCTAATTGGTCTAACTGAATTCACTGGTCTAACTGGTCTAATTGGTCTAACTGGTTTAACTGGTTTAACTGGTCTAACTGTTTAACTGGTTTAACTGGTCTAACTGGTTTGACTGGTCTAACTGTTTAACTGGTCTAACTGGTTTGACTGGTCTAACTGGTTTGACTGGTCTAACTGGTCTAACTGGTTTGACTGGTCTAACTGGTCTAACTGGTCTAATTGGTCTAACTGGTTTGACTGGTCTAACTGGTTTGAGTGGTCTAACTGGTTTAACTGGTCTAATTGGTCAAACTGGTTTGACTGGTTTAACTGGTCTAACTGGTTTGACTGGTCTAACTGTTTAACTGGTCTAACTGGTTTGACTGGTCTAACTGGTCTAACTGGTTTGACTGGTCTAACTGGTCTAATTGGTCTAACTGGTTTGACTGGTCTAACTGGTTTGACTGGTCTAAGTGGTTTGAGTGGTCTAATTGGTCAAACTGGTTTGACTGGTTTAACTGGTCTAGCTGGTTTGACTGGTCTAACTGGTTTGACTGGTCTAACTGGTTTAACTGGTCTACTTGGTCAAACTGGTTTGACTGGTTTAACTGGTTTAACTGGTCTAACTGGTTTGACTGGTCTAACTGTTTAACTGGTCTAACTGGTTTGACTGGTCTAACTGGTCTAATTGGTCTAACTGGTTTGACTGGTTTAACTGGTCTAACTGGTCTAACTGGTTTGAGTGGTCTAACTGGTTTAACTGGTCTAATTGGTCAAACTGGTTTGACTGGTTTAACTGGTCTAACTGGTTTAACTGGTCTAACTGGTTTGACTGGTCTAACTGTTTAACTGGTCTAACTGGTTTGACTGGTCTAACTGGTCTAATTGGTCTAACTGGTTTGACTGGTCTAACTGGTCTAATTGGTCTAACTGGTTTGACTGGTCTAAGTGGTTTGAGTGGTCTAATTGGTCAAACTGGTTTGACTGGTTTAACTGGTAAGGAAATTACAACCCCACATACACTCACACACAGAAGGTGTTTTTCTTTTCTTTTTCACCTCCGTGGTGCTGGAGTTGGCCTGGATGCTGCAGGATATTCCCGGCCTGAAATCCTGATCCAGTCTGGCCCTGAACAGCATTACAGAGCCCTGGGCAAGAGGAGTTGGTATGTGTCTGCGTGGGTTCTCTCTGGGTACTCTGGCTTCCTCAGTCATGCACGGGATGACCTGAAGTGAGCGGTCACCTGTGGTCACCTGTGGTCAACTGTGGTCAACTGTGGTCACCTGTGGTCACCTGTGGTCAACTGTGGTCAACTGTGGTCACCTGTGGTCACCTGTGGTCACCGGTCATTGAAAAATATTTTTAATGATGTTCGAGTTGCGGTCAGTCAGGTCATTTGTGATGAACATTAAAACAAGCTGGTAAATCATTGTAATATAAATATTAGGTACAACATTCTATTATTAATACATATAGTTTATTAACTGAACTTGTTGTACATCGTGGGAGCAAGAGAGAAAATAAAGGTGGAAGCTCCGGAAACAAACAAACTAAAAAGTCAAGTTTGGACACATTCACTGAGATTTTTAAAGATGATGAGCGGCTCCCAGTGTTTTCTTTTCCATGGAACCCAGGTTCAAATGTGTCTTCTGGTGTTACAGGTTGTCGACCCCTGGTTTGGATGCTGCGCGTTGATAACTTTTGAATGATGAAGCAGGACAAAAATATTTTCTCAACATACTTTATCTCTTTTTAGTTTGCAACCCTCTACCCTTTCCTCTAAAGTGACTCCAGTCTCTTGACAGGCCGTCATTGTAAATAAGAATCTGTTCTTAATGACCTTTCTGGTTAAATAAAATAAAAAAATATTTACTTACAAGTAATGCCATCGAATTTTAAAACAGAAATAAATGCAGGTATGTGAGTAAGGTCATTTGACTGTTCATGAAGACCATTGACTACTTTTTAAAAATGTGAGTCGAGAAGTGGGTCAGAACTGTCCCTTTCAAATATATTTCTTGTGGTCCGAGTGGCAGGTGGGTTAGTTAATAGTAATCCAGAACAGGTAAAAAGATATCAACAAGTCTGTTTTTAACAGAAAATGAGAAACAGGACTTGTTTCTATAAAATAAAATATAATAAGAAAATAAATGAAATGAAAATAAGAAAATAAAATGTGTGATTATGAAAATGGTCCATCGTCACAGTCGAAGTAACAAACAGATGGTCACCAGTTTGCACACGAGGCATCACACGCTTAAACACCCAGAGTGAGCGCATCACATGACCTGTTTGACCTCTGCGCATGTTTACCTCCGACATCCTCATCTCTGTGAAAGTTTGTCGGTAGCAGTCAGGTTCAGTGGCGGTATGCATAAACAGGGGCTAGCATTAGCGTGCCACCAGAGTGCATTCATGTGAATTCACAGGGTCATTGGGAAAATGCAGCTTGTGCCCTCAGCTCCTCCACGGCTGCTCCCATATACACAATAAAATGAAATGTTAATGGATGCTAATGAAATGGCTAATTGTGGATTCGGTGCAGCCATGCGAAGCGTACTCTCTAGGCCTCGCTGTTCATCGTTTATCACACAAATGCCTGTTGAGTTTTAAAAAAAAAGAAAAAAAAAAGGGGGAAATAACCATAATAAACATTTAAAAAACAATGAAACGATGATAATTATGCATGCCGATGCAGTGCAGCGTTACCCTGCTGCGCGGCGTGCGTCACAGCAGCTCAGCGGTGACATTCCTTTGTGCTTATCCCACAGATTGTGCTGGAACTTTTTTTTTTTTTTTTTTTTTTTGGATAGTGAGATGGAAAGGTAGCGAGCAGCGGGCTGGCCGCCGGCGATTTTTCACCTCAGAAACGGTGGTGCTTGTCAGTCCCGGCAGAGGCAGCGGCTGGGCTGCTAAAGCTGAGTAAAGCTGGTGGCTGTCTTTATCTGTGGGCCTGTGAGCCCAGAGTGGTTTCAGGCAGTGATTAGTGAGAAGCATCCCACATGGGTCAGCCTTTAGCTGCAGGAGATCAGCACTGGAGATTTAAGGCAGGTGGGTACCTTTGTAGTCAGAGCCTGTGAGTGACAAGGAGGAGAGGGGGAGAGCAAAGGGAGAGGAGAGAGAGGGCGGGTGGGGGGGGGTTCTAAATCCCTTTATTTAATCACTTCATACAGATTTAATGCTAAACACTAACAACTGGAGGACAAAAAAAAGAGTTAAAATCCAACAGAAACAAGAAGCAAACAAAGCATAGAATAATTTGATGGTTAGTTCCACATCCTCTTTCAAAGCATGAAGCCCCTACCCCCCACCCAAAAAAAGTATCACACTTTCATTTGTAATAAACATTCTCTGAGACACCAGTCCAGCACCAAGTCCACACATTCACTGTCCTTATTTTAGGTGATTTTGTGGTTGTTTTTTGGGGGAAATTTGGAATTTTATGATTAAATAGATAGTTTTAGGTCATTTATGAGTTAGTTAGTTAGTTAGTTAGTTAGTTAGTTAGTTAGTTTTAGGTGGTTTTTAAGTGGTTCATGGGTGATATATGGATATATGGCTCATATACGGAAGGGTTTTAGGTGGTTTATAGATGTGTTTAGGGTTTTTTAGGTCATATATAGGTGTTTTTAAGGTAGTTTATGGCTGTTTTTATTCCCTCACTGTACTTCTATATTTCTAATTTAACTCTTGCTGTTGTTGGAATCAGGCTGTGCTGCCAGATTTGCCAAGATACGACTAAATCATCCTTGCTTTTCTGCTCAGCCAATGATTTTCTCTTCTTGGGGGCCATGTTTTTCCTCTCACAAGGACTTCTACCAAACACTACAAAAGGTCAAAGGTCAAGATCACATTTAGCAGAAAGGTCAAAATTACATAATTGGCTCCAATTCAGGAACGGGTTGTCATAGAAACTTGAGATTGACACAAAATAGGGGCAACATTAGGCATTCTGTGAACACTTGTTTGCATGGAGATAACCTTTCATTTGCATTATGTTACTGGTTTTTTTAATATACACTGTTAACCTTTCTTGGCCACCATTATTGTCTTTATCCCAGACCTTGTTAGATTAGAAACACCTAGAATCAATAGTTTCACATGGTCTATTTCCACAGTCCAACCATGCAGATGTGTTTTTTTATTCTCTTTGCTCATCCATTTAAGTCTTTCCAACCTCCCATATAATCCAAGTCTTTATTTTGACTGATTTTCGGACCAACCACCAGTGTAATCACCTCTGATTGGTGAACCCATGGTATTTGTTTTCCCAGTTGTAGATCCAGATGGTTCTTGGGAGACTCTTATCATGGTGAACAGCTGATTCCATAATCAGCTTAAATGGCAGCTTCCACTAATGGCCTGCATGAGATAGCTACTGACTTTTAAATGAGGAAAATACCCTTTTTGTACCAACCCAAGAAGAAAGATGCTATCAAAGGAATGTGTGAAGGTGGTCGGAGGAACTTGGTGAGCTCCATGCTGTCTCATCTCATCACCTTTCATTAGCTTTTGGAGCAGGAGGCGATAGACGGTTTCTGTTTCGGCTTCCATTAATTACTATGTCGACTGCTTTCAATAACCTTTCTATGATGGTGTAGATAATTTTTTGTGGCTGAAAATGTAATTTCGGCAGGTCGGCCACCTTAAAAATTCTCAGAGCGTGTCTGTATTAAAGGGAGGAAGACACAAGTTTGATTTGATTTGGCTTTGAATCAGATGAGCTTCACTCGTTCATGTGGTTTCATCAGCCTTTTGGTGCGTGACCGTGACCTCTGACCTCTTCTGTTTAATGGATGAGGATGTTCTCAGGTATCTCAAGCAACGTAATTCACTTTAACCTTTCAACACCTACACTCTTAATGGATCCCTCTGTGGAAAAACCGGCCTCCAGATCAGGTTAAAGTTATAACCACTGTTTTTGTTGTAGTTTTAATTGAACCTGGACTTTAGATATATTAGTTAAGGGTTAAAAGTGAGATGTTTAAAGACAAAATCATGTAATAGAAACCACCTGAAAGTGAAAATCTGCCAGTTCTTGTGTTTAAAATCATAGTAAAATTTAACAGAACCCTGAGTTCATTGATTTAGTCTGAACACAGAAGATGTGTGAAGCTATATGACATGTATTAGATTTAATTTAAGGCGTTGTAGACAACATGTCAAAGTCAAAGGTGAAACGTGCGGTTACAGTTCACTGGAAGTTCCAGATGCTTCCATATGCTACAGGTGTTAAATACATTTACATGTAAAGGCTGGAATACGACTCATTTAAATGAAGCACTTGGTGACACAGTGTTTACTAAAGCCTCTGTGAAGAGCTAACTAGCCTAGCACTGTGCTAATAGCACTAGCCTAGCACTGTGCTAATAGGAAACTTGGAAATGATAGACCTAAGAGATAAATGTTCAGATCAGATACTGGACCATGACCATGTATGTGAATTCATCAACTGGTGACATGAGATGTAGTGCTAGCTTAATAATAATAGGTTAATAATAATAATGATGATAATAGTTTAACCGGGGTGGGGGGGTGCACACACACGTGTGTGTGTAGGGGGGGTTGCCCCAACTAATTATTATTATAGTCTTTCTTTCTGCTTCTTTCAACTCATTTCACCCACTTCCACAACACATTTGTAGCAAACAATCTCACCCTCTGCACAAGTATAACTAAATGTGGAATTAAATCATTTGGGCGGCTGTGGCTCAGTTGGTAGAATGGGTCGTCCAGTCATCAAAGGGTTGAGGTTTCATGTTCAGGCTCTCCACAAGTGTCCTTGGGCAAGACACTGATCCTTAAGTGTCTCCCAGTAGGGTCATGCAGCAGCCGTCGACTGGTGTATGAGTGTGTGTGTGTGAATGGGTGAATGTGAGGAATTGTAAAGAGCTTTGGGCACCCACTGGTGAATCAAGTACAGTCCATTTAGCATTTGAACAGTAGCTCAGATTGGACTGTTCCTCAAACCCTGTCTCTAAAAACCGAGGACACTTAACCTACTTAACGGGTTTCCCTGAATATGTAATAAGACCACGGATTCTAGGACTCATTTCCGTCATTGAAATGGGATTCATTTGCATATTCTCATGGCTCTTGCTTCTACTTTATAGTGCTAATTACACCCATTACAGTCTCAGTAACCCCACCCCTCCAACCCTTCCCGCAACACCCACTCACCACTAAATCTCTTTGCCGTAGAAGTACAAAACCATGGCGTTTGATTGTTAACGAAGGAAGTTGTTCCAATCCACAGGACTCATGTCCCATCGGCACAGACGCCACAACTTTAGCTTTAAAAGAATATCAGACAAAAGGTGGTGTGTGTGTGTGTGTGTGTGTGTGTGTGTGTGTGCGTGTGGGTGGGGTGGGGGGGGGGGGTTCCATGTGGGACTGCTTATGCATATGTTTGATAAAAATACGTGATGTCCCATCCACTGGTCTTTAATGAGATCTTTTTTGCAACAGGAAGATGTATGTGGTGCTGGCGTTCACTAGAGGGAAATGAGCGCTGATGATGACGGTGGCGGTGGTGAGGGGTTGGTGCTTCATCAAGTCTAATTGCTGCCTTGTACGGACCGGGTCCCCGTAGGCCGGCGTTCCCTCCGACGCCCAAGCTTCTTCCTTCATTCGCTTCCACTTCCTACCCCCGCTCAGTTGACCCCGGTGTCCCCTTTCTCCCTGAGTACATTATTTCCTGTTGCACAAAAGCTAATAGAACATTGTCTGTTTGAATGAGGGGCTGATTAATCAGAATAAAACACAATAACTTCCTCCGCCCCCACCCACCCACCCACCACCGACAGGTCCCCCGTGTTCCTTTTCAGTTCCATGTGTAAGTTTTTTTTTTTTTTTGTCTATGCCGTGCATTTATTTCTCAGAAAAAAAACAAAGTTCGTAAATCAAACAGGAATAGAAACTCTTTTATCTTGCTTAAGCTGTAACATTTTGCAGCACAGTTTCATTTTTAACAAGAAATCTGTGAAATGGGACGCTCTGCTGCTCGCAACAATTGCGCTCTATTTTTAACGTACTTGAAAGCAAAACAGATAATTCTGATGTGTTTCTGAGCCTTGCACGTATTTGCTGCTACTGTAATGGTTGAATACGGCATAATTGTGATTTTTAATTTTTTTTCCCTCCAAAGTAAAACCTCAGCAGCTTCACTAATCAGCCATATTGTGCTGAAACCCCCCCCCCCACACACACACACACAAACACACACACATTCTCATTTCCATGTCTCATTAGGACCAAGTTTGTAATCAAGTAGCCATTGGGTAGGGAGTAGTAAGAGATTTTTTTTCATATAAAATACAATTATAATAAAAATAATAACATTTAACTAACTACAAATAAATAATAATAAAAATACATAAAAATAAAAAAAAAACGGAAACACATCTTCAAACCTTTGAAAAATACATGTTTGGCTTTGCATCTGTTTCCCTCATGCTTTATGGGGACTTTGAGAAAAAAAAAGAATGAATGTATTTATAAGGCCACATCATTTTTACTAGTGGGGACCTTTATTTATATTTAACCCTTGTGGGGACCTGAATGTTGGTCCCCATAGTGTCAGAGGTTCCCATGGTGTGACTGTGTAAACATTTCCCCATTAAGGACACACACACACACACACACACACACACTCGTTTATATGCATCATGAGGATTAAACTCATCAATTGTAGATAAAGGGTAGTGAGTGTAAACCTGTTTTTTTTTTAATAAATAAACTTTTTATAGAAAAATTATTGAATATATATTAAAAAATTATTAAATTTAAATACAAAATAAATAAACCACGAATAAAAATAAAATAAATGAGAAAAAGTCAATATATTTTTTAAATACAGGAATACAGATTTTGTTAAAAATACAAAATATATAAAGAGAAAACAAATGAAGTTTTTTTTACAATAATAATGAATTTGAAAGTTTGTTTTGCACATTTCTCACATGCTTTATGGGGACTTCCAGAAAAAACAAGTTAATGTGTTTATAGAGAACATCATTTGCATACTTCGCAAACATTTTGACAATATTTTTCATATAATCCTCATGGGGACCTGAATTTTGGTCCCCATAGTGTCAGAGGTCCCCATGGTGTGACTGTGTAAACATACCAATGTCCCCATAAAGACAGGAATACAAGCATACCCACTCACCCTCCTTCCAGTTGCAGTCACTGTGTGTTCACCAATTAGTAAATAAAGGGGTTTTGCATATTCAGACATTTATGGAATAATGATGAGCGCATGAATGCACAAATTATTCTGAACAATTTCAGAAATGGCACCGGATACAGAATATTTATTGAAGCCTTTCATTGTCTTTTGATTGATGATGAGTCACTGGCGTTTGTACGTCCATCTGTCCATCTGTCCATCTGTCCATCTGTCTGACTCAGCTTGTACCAGTAGTTTGAAAGAAAACAAAGAGCTCATGTCAAACACTGAGCTCAGGAATTTATATCATGCATATTATTTCTATAAGGTGTCGAACTACAGACCAATGTGTCAAAACAATAGAATAAAAGCAGAGGTGGAAAGTAACTAAGTATCAGTACTTTGTTACTGTACTTAAGTACATTTTTTAGGTATCTGTACTTTACTTGAGGATTTATTTTTCTGGTAACTTTTTACTTTTTCTCCCTACATTTTTATATAAATATATGTACTTTATACTCTTTACATTTATATAAATATATGTACTTTATACTCTTTACATTTATATAAATATATGTACTTTATACTCTTTACATTTATATAAATATATGTACTTTATACTCTTTACATTTATATAAATATCTGTACTTTATACTCTTTACATTTATATAAATATCTGTACTTTATACTCTTTACATTTATATAAATATCTGTACTTTATGCTCTTTACATTTATATAAATATATGTACTTTATACTCTTTACATTTATATAAATATCTGTACTTTATACTCTTTACATTTATATAAATATCTGTACTTTATGCTCTTTACATTTATATAAATATCTGTACTTTATGCTCTTTACATTTATATAAATATCTGTACTTTATACTCTTCACATTCTCAGAATAGACTCATTAAAAACTAAAACTAAACAGATGTGACAGTATGAAAAAAAAAATCACTTCCATGCTAATAGTTGAATGGTTCTACCAACATAATGACCAGTGTGTGTGTGTGTGTGTGTGTGTGTGTGTGTGTGTGTGTGTGTTGTTTCATTTTTTTTATCCCAAATAAAACTTGGTTACATTATTTCTGTGTGTGTATCAGTACATATTGATTATTACTGCCAGATTAATCATGATATAAAATGTTCATATCGTTAGATCCCTAATACAAACACCAGTTCACATCCAGAGCGCTGTTCTCTTCCAGTGCTCGTCGGCCTCTACAATAGGACATGTAATTGGCCAGTTCCGAAGCGCCACCAGTGCTTTTGGCACTGCAGCCTGGCAGCCATTGGAGGGATGGTGGGAACGCTGGCGTGGACTGAGAAGCGGTGGGGGCTGTTAGTGTTGGCATAAGGCGGCGGAAGGAAGTGCCGCCATCAGCCAGCGCTTGCAGATTGCATGGCACGTCGGCGTGGCTCGGCCCTGTCCAAGGGTACGAACTCTGCCAGAGCCCAGGACGGGCCGCCTTCGGAGCAGGTTTGCCCCCGGCCGGGTCTGTCAGGTGGGCTTTGGAGAATGAGAGGCATGGAAATAAAGGAGTGCATGAGTGGATCAGCAGATGTGAGGGACTGTTGTGTAGTCGGTAGTCGGTGCCATCCAGCTGCGACTGCAGATAACATATGCCAGCGAAAGAGGGTCCGCACAGGCTCTGACAGGTCCCAGAATCCACAGAGGGTCTCTAAAGGGGGCTGGGCCCAATCTAATGGTCCTCAGATTAACACTATCAAAGGCACTGGATGCAATACAATGTAAATGTCTATTTACATAAAGCATACAGAGCACAGAGGCTCCATGCTAATATGCTAATGCTAATCTGTCCAAGTTAACCATTCAATGAGCCATGGATCATATAGAACAAAACCACAAGCCCAGGGGTATGCCATGAACCCATCATTGAGGTCAAGTTCAGATTTTTAACAATGATATATATACTTCTGGTAGCGTTGAGTCAAATGAATGCCTAAAGTAGGTGTGGGAGGGGGCCCCGGTACACTGCCCTGCCCGGGGGCCTATACTGTTGTAGCCACGGCCCTGCAGTGCCTCCTCTGTGGTTCCATCAGTGGAGGATCCTGGGTAATAATCCTGATGAAAACTCTCTGGAGGAAGATCCAGCCTGGTTTAGGTTCCTTAACTGGTGATTTGTTTATTGACTCAACAAATTAAATTCAGTCCAAATATTGAGAAGAACCACCATCATAACCAGACTGCATCACATCAGATGACAATTAAAACAACATTAAATTTCAATTTCGCCAGATGAGCTGAAGACGGTCGGAGTGGGAGTGGAGGAGTCATCTGCGATCTGATGGAAAAGTGGAAAACAGACGCTGATTTAACCCTCGGAAGAGTTAAAAAACGACATCCCATGATTAACCATCACACACTTTATTTCACTGTTAGCCCCAGTTCAGGCATTTTAGGTGAGAATCATTAGTGTTCATTTTCTTTTTTCTTTAAATTCAATCACACAAATTTGTACAATGAATAAAAGCTGCAGTTAGTTTACAAAAAACCTTATTATTAATAATTAATATTAAAATGAATTGAATAAATGAATAAATAAAGGTTGAATCAATAAATAAATATATTTTTTGTCTTTCTTGCCTCAGAATTGTCACCCTGTAAAAGACTTTATTCCATCTCATCATTGAGGCATGACATTTTTATTTTTTCCCTGTTCTTTCATGCTGACTTTATTATGGGTACATCTGACCAAATGTATTTTTTCTCATTTTTAGTTCAAATATCATCGTCACACTTAAAAACATACAGAATCACTGAAAGAGGAACTTGTGAGTAAGAAATAAGACATGATTTATAGACGATAGATTATGGAAAATCTGATTTACTGTGAGAAATCTTGAAGTTTAATTCAAGATGCTTTTTTCTTAATTCAATGTTTCTTTGTTTTATTTAAATGTAGTTTTGCTTTAATGTTCCCACATTCTTTTGTCCATTTGTTCTTATTATACGAGGTTGATGACGTGTCAAACTCAATTATATAATATTATTTTCATGGAGGCAGATGGCAGAACAGGGTAATAGTTGGATCTATTGAAGCTCCATACGGGGGATGTGGTGAGTTCAGATTAGACCCAGGTCTCCCAGGATCCAGGACATGGGTATTTTCAAGAAGCACTAATTAGAACAGAAATGGAAAACAATGGAAGAACTGATGGACAAAGTCATTACAAAGTGGAATTATAGAGTCCAAGCCCAGTGAGAACAGGAGTGTGGACCTGTGCTGCTCCCCAGGCAGTGGGATTAAAAAGACCAGGCTCTGTGCAGAGCCGGTCCAGGTCCTGGAATCCAGACCAAAACGCTCCAGTCCACTTCCAACAGGATCACACCAGTACCATCAGACCTCACATTGAACCCCAGGTGCATTCTGGGGAGTAGAGAGTAGCCTGACCCCAAACATCTTTTTTTTTTTTTACCCCCCCCCCCATTTTGAGTCCAGTTTTTTAGTCTGTCTGTCTGTCATCAAGTTTATGCAAAAACAACTGGACCACTTTCCATGACATTTTCAAGAAAGATGTGAGGTGGTTCAGAATAGATCCCATTAAATGTTGGTGAGTGTAGGTCAAAGGTCAAGGTCATCAAAAATGTATTTTCACAATCAATCAATAACATTTTATTTCTATAGCATTTTTCATACATGTTGCATGTAGAACATTTATAGACAATAAATGTGATGTAAGAAATATTAAGGTTTCATTCAAGAGTTTTTGTTTTGCTTAATTCAAGATTTCTTTTATTTCTAAATTTAATTTTTTTTTTATTTTGGAAGACTGGATGGAATAGTCTTTTTTCCATGTCTATATTAGCAGAGTGGGCTGTTTCATCACCTTATATATTTTTTTAAAAATAGTTTTTTTTTTTTGTTTCGTTTCAGTGTCGTATGTATGAGGCCAAACTTAAATGTTTCCAAACATCTGTTCCTATACTTTATATTTTTGAGGCTGAAAATAAAAAAAAAAATAAACCTTATTCTACATCTGTTTCTAATCCCACTTGTAGATTTTTCTATTGTTGAATCCACCTTCAGTCATAAAATCAGGTGGAAATAATTTCTTTCATAAATAATTCATGTACCACAGGCTTAATTCATACACAATCCCAGTCATATGAATAATAAGGATTTCCACTCGCTTAACTTGATATGTGTTTGAATGTAAAAAAAAATAAAAAAAAATAAAAAACAACAACAACCGATATATATATATATATATATATATATATATATATATATATATATATATATATATATATATATATATATATATTCTATTTTATATTCTTACTGGACAAAGTGTCAAGGACATGTTTAGTTCATATTGTGACAAACGGCCCCATTTGTATTAATGCCAACCTGAGCCGAGCCATTCCAGACTACATTTAGCCTCGTTCCATTACCATTTGCAAAGTGGTTTGATAAATGTGTTCTATTAAGCGACGCAGTAAAAGCATGAGCTTCTGTTTGACTCAGACCCGTGGGAACGCAGGCAGATGATTGGGCCAAACTGAGCACGGTTTGGAATTAACCCGCTCTGATTGGTTCCTTGGTGACTGGAGGTCGTCCAGGTCACTGTCATACATGAGGAACATCTAATAATGAGGAGCGTTCCACTGTCAGGCTGAACAAAAGGTTCCACAGATCACAGCTTCACAGGTTCTTCATCAGCAAATGAACGTTCTGTAAACAATGTTAAGTCTGAACGTGAGCATCTGGAAACTGACGACGTGTTTGAGAACGAAAAACACCTGAGGAGGATCTGCAGCAGGACGTGACCAAGACACCTGGACTGAGGGCTCGATGTCGTCTAATCTGATTGAATCTAATCTAAACTGATTTAATATATGATTTTATCTAATATGTTTTAATTTAATCTGATTGAATCTAATCTAAACTGATTTAATTTAAATTGATGTTATATGATATGACATAGTCTAATCTGATTTAATATATGATTTTATCTAATGTTTTAATCTGATATGATCTAATGTAATCTGAATTCATTTAATATATGATCTAATCTGATTACATTTCATCAGGCTCCATCACTTGACCTCCTCATCCTCTGGGTCCTCCTGGTTCCAGTCTTCATGGTGGTCTCCTCTGGCACCTCCTGCTGACCTCCTGGTTCCAGTCTTCATGGTGGTCTCCTCTGGCACCTCCTGCTGACCTCCTGAAGACCTCCTGGTTCCAGTATTCATGGTGGTCTCCTCTGGCACCTGCTGCTGACCTCCCGGTGACCTCCTGGTGACCTCCTGGTGACCTCCTGGTGACCTCCTGGTGACCTCCTGGTGACCTCCTGGTGACCTCCTGGTGACCTCCTGGTTCCAGTCTTCATGGTGGTCTCCTCTGGCACCTCCTGCTGACCTCCTGAAGACCTCCTGGTTCCAGTATTCATGGTGGTCTCCTCTGGCACCTGCTGCTGACCTCCCGGTGACCTCCTGGTGACCTCCTGGTGACCTCCTGGTGACCTCCTGGTTCCAGTCTTCACGTGGTCTCCTCTGGCACCTCCTCTCAGTACTTGTTGGGTGCAGTTCTGTTCTCTGCATGTGTTCAGTTCCTGGTGCGTCAGAGGTTTGTGTTGTGGTCCATATGTTACAGCAGGTTGTTGGTGAATATGACACAGCAGATGGTCGTAGTGCGCAGCAGCGCACATACGTGGATGTTCTGTCAGAACACACGTCCCTTATTCATGAATCAATCATTCCACATCCTCCGTCACCGCAAACTGCACCAGCACACATTCTCCAGAGCGCAGACGAGTTCAAAGGCTCCACACATTTATGGGAATTATGCAACAGCGTCCTGAGGCTGGAAGCATCCTGACAGGACGCCACCGTACCAGGGTGCCATGGTCGGAAGTGGGCGGGATCAACGGAGGAGCGCCTGCCAATGTGTGGCAGAATGTACATCAATAAGAGATTCAGGAAGTTGAACCAGGAGTCTGTGTGTATGTATGTGTGTGTATATATATATATATATATATATATATATATATACTTACAATTATATTCCAAGGTTTTCAAGGCATTTGCTAATATTTTCTTAAATATTCCAGAGTTCTGTTTACTAAAATATCCCAGCATTCTCCAGGTGTTTACTAACATCTACTCAAATATTCCAGGGTTTTCCACATGTTTATTAGTATGTACTGAAATATTCCAGGTGTTCACTAATATTTATTTCAACGTTCCAGGGTTCTCCAGGTGCTTGAAGGCCTCTGAGTGCAGATGTTTGTGTCCTTCCTGAAACTTTCTGTCGTCTCCTCTTTCGTACATCAGCGTACCTTTTCGGAGAACACTGTTGACGTAGCGTTCATGGCGCTGAACTCTACTTGAAAGCGAGGCGGTGCGTTCAGGGTAAGTGGATTTTCTGCTGAACAGCCAATAGTGCCTGAGTGTCTTTGAAAGCCAAGAACAAGGCAAAAGGGAAACAAAAGCTGTAACCCAGGAGTTAGACTGGGCCCAAACAATGACAGCATGTCCTTGAGTTATAAATATATAATATCCCTCAGGTGGCGCTGGGAGACAGCAGCTTCTGATTGGCTCTGCTTATAAATCATTCATTACAGTTTGCATCAATAATTAATATTCCAACCGAGCCTGAATCCTTTA
Source organism: Siphamia tubifer (assembly GCA_020466265.1). NCBI lineage: Eukaryota > Metazoa > Chordata > Actinopteri > Kurtiformes > Apogonidae > Siphamia > Siphamia tubifer. Next base: position 29,450,103 of record CM035800.1, read on the forward strand.
TGTAAATACTGTCACACGTTGGAAGGTTAACGTGGTAAAACTTGCAACGACGGCACTTTTTTAAACTTTCGAAAAGTAGCTGAGGGTGGAGCTTTGATTCTGCAGGAAGTAGATGGAGAACCAACAGGAGGAGTAGGAGAACCAACAAGAGGAGTAGGAGAACTAACAGGAGGAGCAGGAGAACCAACAGGAGGAGTAGGAGAACTAACGGGAGGAGCAGGAGAACTAACAGGAGGAGCAGGAGAACCAACAGGAGGAGTAGGAGAACCAACAGGAGGAGTAGGAGAACCAACAAGAGGAGTAGGAGAACTAACAGGAACAGTAGAAGAACTAAAGGGAAGAGTAGGAGAACCAACAGGAGGAGCAGAAGAACCAACAGGAGGAGCAGGAGAACTAACAGGAGGAGCAGGAGAACTAAAGGGAAGAGTAGGAGAACCAACAGGAGGAGCAGAAGAACCAACAGGAGGAGCAGGAGAACTAAAGGGAAGAGTAGGAGAACCAACAGGAGGAGCAGAAGAACCAACAGGAGGAGCAGGAGAACCAACAGGAGGAGTAGGAGAACCAACAAGAGGAGTAGGAGAACTAACAGGAACAGTAGAAGAACTAAAGGGAAGAGTAGGAGAACCAACAGGAGGAGCAGAAGAACCAACAGGAGGAGCAGGAGAACTAACAGGAGGAGCAGGAGAACTAAAGGGAAGAGTAGGAGAACCAACAGGAGGAGCAGAAGAACCAACAGGAGGAGCAGGAGAACTAACGGGAAGAGTAGGAGAACTAACAGGAGGAGCAGGAGAACTAACAGGAGGAGCAGGAGAACTAACGGGAAGAGTAGGAGAACTAACAGGAGGAGCAGGAGAACTAACAGGAGGAGCAGGAGAACTAACGGGAAGAGTAGGAGAACTAAGAGGAGGAGCAGGAGAACTAACAGGAGGAGCAGGAGAACTAACGGGAGGAGCAGGAGAACCAACAGGAGGAGTAGGAGAACCAACAAGAGGAGTAGGAGAACTAACAGGAGGAGCAGGAGAACCAACAAGAGGAGTAGGAGAACTAACAGGAGGAGCAGGAGAACCAACAGGAGGAGTAGGAGAACCAACAAGAGGAGTAGGAGAACTAACAGGAACAGTAGAAGAACTAAAGGGAAGAGTAGGAGAACCAACAGGAGGAGCAGGAGAACTAACGGGAAGAGTAGGAGAACTAACAGGAGGAGCAGGAGAACTAACAGGAGGAGCAGGAGAACTAACGGGAAGAGTAGGAGAACTAACAGGAGGAGCAGGAGAACTAACAGGAGGAGCAGGAGAACTAACGGGAAGAGTAGGAGAACTAACAGGAGGAGCAGGAGAACTAACAGGAGGAGTAGGAGAACTAACAGGAGGAGCAGAAGAACCAACAGGAGGAGCAGGAGAACCAACAGGAGGAGTAGGAGAACCAACAAGAGGAGTAGGAGAACTAACAGGAACAGTAGAAGAACTAAAGGGAAGAGTAGGAGAACCAACAGGAGGAGCAGAAGAACCAACAGGAGGAGCAGGAGAACTAACAGGAGGAGCAGGAGAACTAAAGGGAAGAGTAGGAGAACCAACAGGAGGAGCAGAAGAACCAACAGGAGGAGCAGGAGAACTAACGGGAAGAGTAGGAGAACTAACAGGAGGAGCAGGAGAACTAACAGGAGGAGCAGGAGAACTAACGGGAAGAGTAGGAGAACTAACAAGAGGAGTAGGAGAACTAACAGGAGGAGCAGGAGAACCAACAGGAGGAGTAGGAGAACCAACAAGAGGAGTAGGAGAACTAACAGGAACAGTAGAAGAACTAAAGGGAAGAGTAGGAGAACCAACAGGAGGAGCAGGAGAACTAACGGGAAGAGTAGGAGAACTAACAGGAGGAGCAGGAGAACTAACAGGAGGAGCAGGAGAACTAACGGGAAGAGTAGGAGAACTAACAGGAGGAGCAGGAGAACTAACAGGAGGAGCAGGAGAACTAACGGGAAGAGTAGGAGAACTAACAGGAGGAGCAGGAGAACTAACAGGAGGAGCAGGAGAACTAACAGGAGGAGTAGGAGAACTAATAGGAGGAGTAGGAGAACTAACAGGAGGAAAACTCTAGAAAACAATTACAAAATGAAAAAGAAAATATAGGAAAATATTGATAAAATAATGAATAACAAAGAAATATACAAATAATAAAAAAAAATAAGGAAAAATTTACCAAAAAAACCTAAAAATAAAATCCTCGTGTTATAATTGTGTAACACTGGCAGAGCAAAAACACGAAAATAGACATGAGATCTAATTAAAATAATGTTAAATGCATTGAAAAAACATGTGGGACGTTTATTTAATGAGCTGAACAGTTCCACACACACTCACTTCTATACAAATATAAATGGCTTCTGCTGGAGTCCAACGCTTTGACCAAATGTCTTTTCAGACGCTGCAGATTTGGACGGGAATGTCCATCCTCCTGCCAGGACGAACAAATGTAAGAAAAAAACATCAACTGGTGATGAGAAAATAACTGAATGCCTTTATTATAACGAAAAAAAACAAGAACCAAGCAACAGTCTGAGGATTAAAGAGGCATGAATAGATGACATTTTATATCCACATAAGGGTGTGTTATGGGTTTTCTGACCCACATTATCAATAGATCCAACAAAAAAATAAAGATAAAAATATTAACAAAAAAAAATACATTGAATTATTATTAGTATTTTAAAGATAACGTTAATGTTTTACAGATTACACTATATTATTACACCTGTTTAATTAATTACTGTATTTTCCACACATTGGACTAAAAGACAAACTGTCAATGAATGAGTAATTGACGAGGGTTTTTCATATATAAGTGAATTAAGTGAAGTCAAAATCATGAGATAAAAAGTAAAAATTACAAAATAAGTCTAATTTCCGAGATAAAAAAATCAATATTATGACTACTCTACTGTCCACCATGATGGACGCTCTGCTACTACAACTACTCTACTGTCCACCATGATGGACGCTCTGCTACTACCACTACTCTACTGTCCACCATGATGGACGCTCTGCTACTACCACTACTCTACTGTCCACCATGATGGACGCTCTGCTACTACCACTACTCTGGTGTACACCATGATGGACGCTCTGCTACTACCACTACTCTACTGTCCACCATGATGGACGCTCTGCTACTACCACTATTCTACTGTCCACCATGATGGACGCTCTGCTACTACCACTACTCTACTGTCCACCATGATGGATGCTCTACTACTACCACTACTCTACTGTCCACCATGATGGACGCTCTGCTACTACCACTACTCTACTGTCCACCATGATGGACGCTCTGCTACTACCACTACTCTACTGTCCACCATGATGGACGCTCTGCTACTACCACTACTCTAATGTCCACCATGATGGGCGCTCTGCTACTACCACTACTGTCCACCATGATGGACGCTCTGCTACTACCACTACTCTAATGTCCACCATGATGGACGCTCTGCTACTACCACTACTCTGGTGTCAAAATTATGACTACATTTTAATAATGCTTTTTTGGCCACTCAAAGCGCTTTATATGAATGATCCATGATGCATTCACTCTCACACGCTCCCTCTGGTGGTGGTAAACTACATATATATCCACAGCTATCCTGGGGCAGACTGACCAAAGCCTGTCGGCCATTTTGTGCCTCTGACCACACCCAAACATTGAGTGAGTGACACTGGAGGTAAAGAGGGTGAAGTGCCTTTGCCCAAGGACACAACAGACTGACAAGGACAGAGTGGGATTTGAACCACCAACCCTTCAGTTATTGGACGACCGGCTCTACCAACTGAACGTTGGACTCAAAACGTGGATGGAAAAGGTCAGAGGTCACCCAACTTTTCCGGCATTTTACAAAACTTCCCCGCAGCACCTGCAGCGTTCTCCGCATCGCTGACGATCCAATCTATCACGGCTGGTTAACGGAAGGAAATGGGCGTCGGCAACGGGAGCATATGGCTGCGACTCCCCGTCTGGTGGAAACCTTCTGTGCACGTCGTCTCCCTAAACAGTTGTGACGATATGACTTAACTTTTACACTGAGCTTCAGAAAGTTTCCTCAGCGCTTTCGTCTTTGTGTTTGCAGCTGAGGCACTTTCACACCTGGACCCTGGTTCAGACGCAGATGTTCCCAACGTCTTCTCACTAAAACTGGGGGGGGTGACATGTTGGGAGTTGTTTGATGCAAAGTCTGCTGTTAAAAGGTGCGGCCAAGATGTTTTTATGGAGGATCTTTTTTTTACCGTACTGCTTAAAATCCCCTTCAGTTCAACCACAATTATAACTAATCAGCCTTTTATGAACTTGTATTTAATTTCTTGTGAATATTTGTGTCTGAACAAACCATTAACAAATGGTTAATGCATAGTTGATTGTGTGTAGGTATTATAAAGTGTAAAATTATTTATATATATATATATATATATATATATATATATATATATATATATATATATATATATATATATATATATAATCTAGAGTCATTTTTATTTTTTTATATTTTTGTAGGTTATCCTCTTCTTATTTTCCTGTATGTGAAACCTGAACTAAAATGAATTTCTTAGCCTTGACGGTGGGATTTTTGCACTTTATAAATTCATCCCACAGGGCCGGATTTGAACCTTTTGGGGGGGTGTGGTGCTGCTGCATGTTTAACACCCTGGGGTTAAATGGTTCATAGGCCTTGAAACCACACCCCCTCCCTCTAGGTTTCTTCCAAAAACAGACTATGGAGTTCCAGTAGATAGATCCATGACCTCTATGAGCAGGATCTGTGCAGCTGCCCCCCCCCCCACTCCCCCCTCCATCTAATCCTGCCAGTGCAGTTTAATTTACTGCCCAGAGTTCCTTCACACAATTTCTTTAAAAGTACATTTTATGAGACTGCAATTCCATTTCATAGGGGCCTTGTACAGTAAATCCTATTTTCCGAGCGTCGTCTGCGCTCACATTAACATGACAAAAGTGCCCGTCTGCACTCCTGCGCTCTGCTCCGGCACTTATTATGGGTTGCTGAAGCCTTTTTACAGGACGCCAGAGTGCCAACCGGTGTCCATCAGGGCAGTGTGAGCGGTTACTGCAGAGGTTTAAGTGTCAATGGAAGCGCAGATAAAAGCGCCTCGGCTTCACAAACACACAATATGAATCAATTATGTGGAAAAGGATGCAGCTTAAATGTTGTTTTAACAAAGTTCACAGGGATGGAGACGTCAAGGCGACGCACAGATGTATTTTTTACAGCCGTTTGAAAAGCGTCCCCTAAAATAAGTGCAGGTCTAAACGACTCTTTCCAATCATCACCTCCATGAGCATCACATTTACTGTGTTTACTTACAAACAGTCAGCGTTTGCATGTTTAACTGCAAGTGCAGGTGCATTCTTCAGTCCTGCTGGTATCAAACATGTGGTCCAGGGGCCAAATCCTACTCTCTGAGGGTTCCAGTCTGGTCCACAGTACCAAAAATATAAATACACAACAGTTAAGTGTTCTATGTCAAGTCAAAAAATAACATTAAACACATTTTAACTGTTAAATGTCAACGATCTGGAAATTAAGTGTAAGAGTCAGAATGTGTGTGTGTGTGTGTGTTTGTATTCCTATCTTTATGGGGACATTGATATGTTTGAACAGTCACACCATGGGGACGTGTTTAAGGTTTTGGGTGCTTTTTTTTGGGGGGGGGGGGGGGGGGTGACTGTTATGATTGAATGCTTTTAGTCTTTTTTTAAATTATTAAATATATAATAATGTATAATGTACTTCATACAACACATACACTTATAAAATATCCCAGGCTGACTGCATCCAAATTTAATTTACATCCTGATGTTTAAATCTATTCAATTCAATTCAGTTCAATTTTATTTATAAAACCCCAAATCACAACACTGTTGTCTAACGGCTTCACAGGAGAGAACATCTGTAAGTTCATGACTTTCATCTACTGTTCATCTGTAATTTTTTTTTGTTTTATTTCTCCAATTAAAATAAATTCATAAATAAAATATATTTTTTGTTTTATTACTCCAATTCAAATAAATTCATACATATTTTTTTGTTTTATTTCTCCAATTAAAATAAATTCATAAAAAATTTAATGTCCTAACCTCCTCAGACGCAGGAAACAATGTTATGCTGGAAACATCATTAGTAATTCAACTCAGGAAAAGTTCCACCTGCTCAACATTCACAACAAATCATATGTACTGGCTAGTTACCCCGTTAACTAGTGACTAACGACAGCTCACAGCTGTTCTGCTTTGGTAACTAAATTATACATGTTTTATTGGCCAGCTGCAGAGAACACTCATTAGGCCGTCGCTGTTTACTCCGGATATATCGGACATTTAAATAACCCTGAGAACAGTCGCTAAAGTCATATATGTAATTGGCACATTGTTTTATTTTCACTACGTTAAAGGTAACTTCTGGTTTGGACATAGATTTTTATCTTGAGGAAAAAATGGCAAAAGAAGTTTAGTTAGTTAGTTTATTCAATCATTCAAGTAAACAATAAACATATTACATACCACTACTTTACCCCAAATATATAATGACCAAAAGGGTTTAGGCTGAAGTTAAATACTTATTATGACTAACCCTATGAACAAACATATAGAGAAAAAAAACACCGAAAAATAATCAGATAATATGATAAAGTACTTCTCCAAATTCATAGAAAATTACAGATTTTATCAGACATTTTTTATTATTTCTGTATTATTAACTATCTACATGAAACACAAAAAAACTGTATTCTTTATAGTGCTTTATATTTTCCTATAACATAAAACTGGAAGAGCTATTTAAATTTATCGACTGAAGAACACGGTTTAAATTGTATGTCTAGACTGTAAGTTAATTATATTAGCCGCCCGTCTGAAGAGTTGTGTTTGTCTGTCACCGGTTTATTAATTTGTCATTGAAACAAAACAAGGCTAACTCTGGTTTTATGAAATATTGGTCGCTACAAGTAGCTAGCTACAATCGCATGCCTTTTCTACTTTCATGACAAAAATAGAAAAACTTATCTCTAACAGGACATTCTGGTCAAATAATAACTGAGTAGACATTGTTGACTAGCTTATATACGTAGTCATTTATTAAAGACTTAAAACAACCGTGTATTCATAACAAAACAAGTGCTTACCAACAAGCTAACTATGGTTTTTATTAAAGGTTGTTTGTTGGCTAGCTACACATATAGTTTATTTACCTAAAAATTAGCTCATGCCTGTCCTAGTTTCATGACAAAATGTGAAAAGTTTTGTTAGCTTGGAAAAAAATTGAACTAGTTACACTATTCCACTTACAACAAAACAGTTTCCTGCACAGCTAATTTAGTAGATTAGCTTTGGCATATTTCTGTAGCCTTCCTCTGTAGACAAATTGAAACCAAATCATGTGTTTTCTCCCAGCTAGCTACAAAGCTAGCTCGTTAGCCCCCGATAATGGAAAAGCAGAAAGGCTTTAATTTTTGCAGCTTTGAGAAAAAAAACTAAACCAAAAAACAAAAAAAAACTTGTTGGCTGAATTAACGGGACAATATGGATGAATAATAGATGAATGAAAGAAAAATAGATAATTGATAAGAGCAGAGTGAGTAAAGCAAGTGTCTGGCAGAACGTACGACGGAACGTACGAGCCAAGTCTCACAGTTGGTCCAGTTTTGTCTTTGAGCTTCACAACAGTTTATTAGTTCAACAGATTCTCTGCAGCTTCATCAAACTCTGTTGGAACCATTAAAACTGCAGAATATGGCTCATTTAATAAGCAACTGATAAAAAGGTGTTTTGATTTTTCAACCTTTTCAAGCGTCGTCGTGAGGCTACATCATATTTTCAACTGGAGTTCAAGGTTTGAAACATTTAATCCCAGATCAGACACAGAATAAACCGTTTGATTCACATATAAACACCCACAGATACTTTTGTTCTACTCCTTAAATAGATGTTTTTCACTGGTTTTAAGTCATTAACGTCATTTTTTTTGTCATTTTATGTCTGTTTTGCTCAATTTGTTAATTTTATTGATACATTTATGTGTTTTTCTTCAGTTATACTTGTTTTATACCAATTATTTCAATCTATAAAGAGTAAAAAATTATGAGATAAAAAAAAATCTAAATTCCAAGTCACTAAGCACAACCAGAATTGATCCATATATAAGACACACTGTTGTTTTAGGAGAAAATTAAAGTTTTTTAAGTGCGCATTATAGTCTGGAAAAACCACTACGTTAATCAGATAAATGATAAAACAAATGACTTTAGTGCTGGTTAGTTCATGTTTTTATTATGATAGTGTGTTATTGTTATATATGTGTTATATGTAACCATTTTGATTGATCTTTTGATGATTGTGTGTGCTTGAAATAAACTAAACTGAACTAATAATAATGTTTTATCCTTTTTTATTAAGCACCTTTTTTGGCTGATGTGACTTATTGTCTGAAAAATACGCGAATTAAAATGAAATGAAAGATTAAAAATTATAATCATTTCACAGCCCTAATAAAAAAACAAACTTAAAAATAAAAAAATAAAAAACATTACGATGAATTAACAGTTTTCAAAGACTGGTCTCGATTCGACCCGGATTTAAATCCAATCCAACCGGTTGAATTCACAGTATGTGTTGGATTAAGACTCTTGCATGTATTTCTATTTCTATTTCTTTGGACAGAAGTGTCCTCCTTTGCACATAAATCGAACAGTCGGCCTGTGCTTTTGTGGCAGGAGTGTGAAGTTGATTTAAGGCTAAAGTTGCCTCTCTCTCTCCTGTAACATTTGGGAAGTTGAAGGCCAATTTTAGGAGGATTCTCCACGCTGCAGGCCGTCATTAGGCCCCAGTGTACGGTGGCGGCTCAGCTCCGACTCGGTGCAGAAGTCATCCAGGACCTGAACATCGCTCCGGTCGCTGACATTCGAGTGCACTTCAAGAGTCTCTACGCTAGGCCTTTTAAAACCCTCCCTCTATCAGCTACTAAATCCCTGGATTCCTGGCTCTGGTGAGTGTATGGGAAGCTCTCAGTAGATATCCAGCTGTGGCTGCTGATAGGAGCCAGGATGAACTCTTAACAAGCTGCTGTGAAAAGATGCAGGGAAAGCCAGAAATCACTTCGATTTTATTTTTATTTTTTTTATTTTTTTCTGTGCAGCTCTTCGTATCTTAAGCATTTCTTCCACCTCTTGCCGTCAGTTGAAAGATGACGACCCAACCACTCAACCTTAAATCTGAACAACGGACCACTCCAAATATTTTTTAACTCAAGTGACTCGACACACGAATCCAGAAGCTTTTGGGGAATAATTACCGTTTTAAATCCATTAACAGAACGTTTGGTTCTACTATTTGGTTTTTGTTTCTTTGAGATCCAGTTTCTGAATTATTTTTATTTTTATATGGTTTTGTAAGTGGTACCTCAACTTACAAAATATATTTTTTCCAGAAATAGTTGGAAATAGTTGCATTTTACCTGTATATTTGTACCAAGGCCACAAATACTACCCCCTAAACCCATTAAAAATGATAAAAGTATACACATTTTGTATGAAATATGTGTTAAAAGTAAAAGAAAATGTATATTTTAGATGTAATGTATTAGTGTTAGTGGTTAAATGTGTCACTGACTGACTAAACATTAAACCATTGAAATGAACCGAACATGTGGGTCATTTTTATACTAGACATGTGGGTCATTTTCATACCAGACATGTGGGTAATTTTCATACCAGACATGTGGGTCATTTTTTATACCAGACATGTGGGTCATTTTTTATACCAGACATGTGGGTCATTTTCATACCAGACATGTGGGTCATTTTCATACCAGACATGTGGGTAATTTTCATACCAGACATGTGGGTAATTTTCATACCAGACATGTGGGTAATTTTCATACCAGACATGTGGGTCATTTTCATACCAGACATGTGGGTCATTTTTTATACCAGACATGTGGGTCATTTTCATACCAGACATGTGGGTCATTTTCATACCAGACATGTGGGTCATTTTTATACTAGAAATGTGGGTCATTTTCATACCAGACATGTGGGTCATTTTCATACCAGACATGTGGGTCATTTTTTATACTAGACATGTGGGTAATTTTCATACCAGACATGTGGGTAATTTTCATACCAGACATGTGGGTAATTTTCATACCAGACATGTGGGTCATTTTTATACTAGACATGTGGGTCATTTTCATACCACACATGTGGGTCATTTTCATACCAGACATGTGGGTCATTTTCATACCAGACATGTGGGTCATTTTTTATACCAGACATGTGGGTCATTTTCATACCAGACATGTGGGTCATTTTTATACTAGACATGTGGGTCATTTTCATACCAGACGTGGGTCATTTTTATACTAGACATGTGGGTAATTTTCATACCAGACATGTGGGTCATTTTCATACCAGACATGTGGGTCATTTTCATACCAGACATATGTGGGTCATTTTCATACCATTGTGTTTGTTTTAATTGTCACTTTCACCTTCAACAATGTTTGTTGACGGACGTTTGTTGAAATATTGATCCAAAGACGATTGACTTTGACGACTTTTCCTAATCTTCCTAAAATGAACAATGCGTACGTCGTCATATCGGGCGATAGCACGACTCATTAACATGTTTTTTCCCAGGAATTTGGAAAGTTCCTGAAATGTGTCCAGCATGTCTTTTATAGGTGCTGATAGAATGATGGCTCCTCCTCCTTTTTTATCATCTCCTGTTTCACTTCTATTAATAAATAACGCAGTCACTTCTTCTTTTCATTCGCACCAGAATCATTTTCTTTGGGCTCATGATGAATAATGAATACGTTCTGTAATAAAGTTTAAATGAACACACTGGGAAAAACTCACCAAACAACAGTAACTCTATGATGAATGAGGGTCAAAGGTCACCAAAAGCATCATGGGTAGCTCCCTCATAGCCAATGGGATGCTACGTATTTACATCCCGGGGGTTTTGGTTTCGTTTCGTATATTGAATTTTCTTTCGTATTCAGAGACGAAGTTTTTCACAGTGGACAGATGGACATAATGGACAGTAAAGTCTGTCCATTATGTTTATTTAAATCAGTAATTCTCAAACCCGGTCCTCGTGGCCCAGTGTCCTGCATGTTCCCTCTTCTATCAGACCTAGTTCAACTATTGATCAGGTCTAATCATGATGTAACAGCTTCCAGGTGTGATGGAAGAGGGAGATATTTTCTTCACTTTTGTTTTTTATTTATTGTTTTTCATTTATTTATGAAAATTAAATGCATTTTTTTTAACATTCAAGACTTCTTAAAATTAAGTTAAATGTTTTTAATTTTTACATTTTGTATTTAAAAAAGTGGAAGATATTTTTTTGTTCTTAAACATTTTAAAAAAATTTAAATAACGTATTATTATTTTAAATACTTTTTTTAGTTTTGAAAATAGTTTGATTTTTTATTTGTTTTCATTTGCATTTTAAAAAATATTCTTTTTTAATTTTGAAATTTGACATTTTTAATTCGTTTTTATTTAAACATTTAAAAAAAAAAGGAAAGGGAGATGTGTGAAGCATTCAGGACACTGGGCCACGAGGACTGGATTAAAATAAAGAGTATAAGAAAAGAAAATATACACAGACTATCCCAAACAATGATAACCCAGATGACACCATGCTGGAAATTTAGGCGAAACAGTTGGACTCTGACAATGAAAAAGATGAAAACTGTAGAAAACAGAGTGAGATGGAGGAGAGTGACTGTGGGAGAATCCACGCTGAGACTCAGAAAAAGTACAGAGTAAGTCGTCTGTTCTGTTTACACGACGTGTTTGACAAAACTTCAGGCCAAACTTTGCCTGAAGGCGAAAGGGTTTGAAATGAAATCTGAAAAAGTGCTGCTGTAGCCGCACGACAAACACAGAAAAGCCAGTTACACAAGTGACAAGTTCTGACCCGACAAAATGGAAACGTTTTTATAACTTTTTAAACGAATTTATGAATTATTTGGTTCATTTTGATCATTATTTTTTCATTTAGTTGATCATTCTGTTTATTTTCTTAATTATTTTCTTCATTTTGTTGATTATTTTGTTTATTTTGTTGATTATTTTATTAATTTTGTTGATTATTCTGTTCATTTTGTTGATTATTTTGTTCATTTTGTTGATTATTCTGTTCATTTTGTTGATTATTTTGTTTATTTTGTTGATTATTTTATTTAATTTTGTTGATTATTCTGTTCATTTTGTTGATTATTCTGTTCATTTTGTTGATTATTTTGTTTATTTTGTTGATTATTTTATTAATTTTGTTGATTATTTTGTTCATTTTGTTGATTATTTTATTAATTTCGTTGATTATGCTTTCCATTTTTATTCATTTTTAAAATATCTTGTTACTCCACCAAAATTAGTCTATTTTTGTTAATTTTATTGATTATTTTGTTCATTTTCTTCGTTATTTTTTGTATTTTTCTCATTTTATTGATTATTTTGTTCATTTCGTTTATAACTCTGGTCTATTTTTGTTCATTTTCTTGATTATTTTGGTCTTTTTTTTTTTTTACTCATTTTTTTGATTAACGTTTTAAATTAAATCACAAAACTGTTAGCTGTAATCGAACGGCACATACGAAATATTGCAACACAACAGCACAACTGTCGCTCTGACGTTTCACCGATCAATACTTCGTCAAAAGTCGCAGTTGAACCGTGTTTTTTTTTATACAATGCAGCAGAAAGACAAGAATTCTGCAGGTATTTTTGTCATCGCTGCTGCATCTTTCACTTCTTCACACCACTGAATAGGATCAAAGTGAAAAAAGAAATACTTCACATATCAGTGATGATGAGCTGGAAAAACTCAAGTGTCTGTTTAATATCTAATTCTTTCACAGACAAAAAGGATGGTAAATGGATAGCCTTCAACCTGACCTCAACACAAAAACAACATGTATTTATCTGTAAAATGGATAAAAATGAAGCATGTACTCAGATGAATAAGTAGAGAGTGAAGAAAAAACAAAGGAAGCCCTGGCAGTTATGAGGATCCTCTTAACCTTTAACCTCTGAATAAATGTGTCATTTATTTGAAACATTCAGAAAAAATTCATCTGTTTCCTCAATGAGAAAATGTTTTAATCATGTTGCTAGAATAGAACTTATTATTTTATCCATAGGATTCTGAGCTTGATCAGTTAAAGGGGGGGGGGGGCTAAGCAGAGAGCAGTGGGTGAGACTGACTCACATAAAAAAGAGACTGTTTGTTTTAGAAGGGGGGTGGGGGGCGGGTCTATTTTTATGTGAGTCAGTCTCACCCAATGCTCTCTGTTTATTTTGTTAATTATTTGGATTTTTTTTAATTCTTATTTGTATTATTTTGTTCATCATTTCATTTTGTTGAATATTTTTTCATTTTGTTGAATATTTTTTCATTTTGTTGAATATTTTTTCATTTTGTTGATTGTTTTGTTTATTTTGTTGATTATTTTGATAATTTTTTCATTTTGTTGATTACTTTGTCGATTATTTTTTTCATTATGTTGATTATTTTGTTGATAATTTTTTTTCCATTTTCATTCATTTTTAAAATACATTGTGAAACCACCAAAAATAGTCTATTTTTGTTCATTTAGTTGATTATTTTGTTTGTTTTTTTTACTCATTTTCTTGATTGTTTTATAGAATGAGGCGCGTTGCCATGGCAGCCAGTCACTTTAAGCTCATTGGTTCAAACAACGGTAGAGAAAAACTGACCCCGAACTAGGAGTTGATCCAAGAACAAGTAAAAAACGTGAGTGTTTTTGGACTGATGTGTCATGAGAACAGGCTTCTGCTTTTATATTTAAAGACGACAGAAGGAGGACGACGGGAAAGTCACAGTTCTGCTGCACAAAGGCAGAGGAAAACAAACGAGTGTGTGCTACGACTGTTTACACTTCTTTTTTTATTTTTCCTCAAAGGCACATTTACCTACTGGCAACTTCAGCTCTGCTGTTTTTTCTGTGAGTTGACTTAAATAAAAGCTCATTTTCAAACTCTGGCAAAAAAAAAGTGTCTATTTTTACTTTATTCATTACTCTGTCCATTTTTCTTCTTTATTTGTGTGTTTTATTATGTTTATTTTATTGTACATATGTTGCCATAGACAGCTAGTGAACAGTGAAAAGACTGGACGATGGAGTGTTTTTGTCCTTTTATTTTTTACGCTCTCAATCAGTTTTTCTCACGATGATGACATTGGTGCGAGAGACAGCAACAATAAATAAATCAATAAATCAATAAATACAGAAGAACACAGCTAAAATAATTGAAATAATGTCTCATATTGTTTTTGTCACAAAAACTAAAAGACATTTTAGGATTTTTTAAAATTTCTTAATTCACATTTTGTCTGTTTTTTATTGTTCATCTATAACTGCATTATATATTTAATTATAATTATCGTCACAAGACCCACATTTATGTTGAGTTTCGCCTCATTTTTTGTCATGTGATAAAGGTTCGTTGATGACAAGATTTAGTCACTATATAAGGCGCACTGACATGAATGGTTTATTTTTTAGGTTCTTCATATATAAGGTGAACTGGATTATAAAGAGCATTAAGTGAAGTCAAAATCAGATAAAAAAGTCGAAATTATGAGATAAAAACACACAGAATTATGAGATATAAAGTATATATATATATATATGTATGTATGTATATGTGTACATTCAGTATGCCCATTAAGTGACATCTGTATATCTAGCTATCTCTGTACATTGCATTGACTATAATTATAACCATGTATATGATTGTACTATAACCATCCCCTTGCTCTAGATGCATATACTGCACCCTCTCTACTTATTATAACCATCTCACTTGCACTACCTGGACTTAATTGCACACTCTGTACATACCTGCCTATCTGTACATACTATATTTAACTGTATTATAATGCTCTTCTCCTATTTCCACTTCTGATTGGATGTTAACTGCATTTCCTTACCTGTATTTGTACTGAGTAATGACAATAAAGTTGAATAATAATAATAATAATAATAATAATAATAATAATAATAATAATAATAATAATAATAATAATAATAATAATAATAATAATAATAATAATACAAGCAGAATTCATCCATATATGAGGCACACTGTGTTTACTGGAGAAAATTAAAGTATTTTAAGTGTCACCTTATGTTCCAGAAAACACAGTAACCTTTTGTTTCCCAAATGTCATGTAATTTCCAATTCAAAAATTGATACGGACATTTTTAGAAAGATCCAAATATTGGTCTGGTCACATCCATAGTGTCCAATTTTACACCCATGCTCTATCATTAACACTTTGTCACTGTAAAACTGAAATAAAACAAAAAAAATAAACCTATATGAATTTCACGTAAAACAAAATAAAATCCACAACATAATCAAAGTCTCGTTTGTAATCTATTTTTAACTTAACATGGAACGAAACTGAGCATAGCGCAGTAGACCTGACTAGCAAACATAGCAGGAAAATAACGTCGTGATGCAAATAAATAAAAAATAACAACTAAATATCAGTGTAATTTTACTTCATAACCAAATCTAACACAAAACCAGTACTCACACACAAATACTGAGAAAACAAATGAAGGCTGGATCCCATTTACCCCTACCCCTTCAAATGGACACTGTAAGGGGTAGGGCTCGAAAATCAACCCCTATGAATTGGGACACCCCTTCAACACTCACCTACGTCATCAGTTCACTCCATCAGTTGTTACATAACCAAAAACCACAGCTTTAACCAGAAGTGGACATGGATATATATAGAAAATTTTAATATTAGTCCTTCGCCTCGTCCCACGTCGGGTACAAGGCCTGTTGATACTGCTGCAGTTTGATTTGATTCTGCCCTTTGACCTCTAATTTCACCCCCTGAACATACATGAAAACTCACTAAATTTTGCACACACTTCAGAAGTGTAAATAATTACGAGTTTTTAAAGGTTTCGTAAAACTCGGTAAAGAAATGTGTCTACAGCGCCCCCTAGGGAAGTGAAAATTAGGACACATGATAATGAACAAAAAAACCTAATGATGACCACGCCCATAAACCAACAGTAGACCTATCTACCAGGTCTACATCCATTTAGCGAAAGAAATTTAGATTTTGTACGATAGCGCCCCCTAGAAATGTACTTGTATTAAAATGGCTGTAGTTCAGACAGACGAACACAGATCAGTCGTCTGTCTCCTGGGTCTACACATGTTTGTCACACAAAATTGTTATTTCACACTATAGCGCCCCCTATAGATTCGCCAAATACACTGTCAGTAAAATGGCAGTAGATCGAACATACGAACACGGATTTGGCTGAAATTGGACTCAGACGTTTCTCTCTCAGTCCTACACCAGTTTATCAATAGAAATTGTAGTTTTGCTCTATAGCGCCCCCTACAAATTTGCCTTTCCTAAAAAGTCTGTAGTTCGGACATACAAACACCGATTTGGCTCAAATTGGACTCTGACGTTGCAGTTTTAATTTTGGCTAATTGAATGAACCAAATTGAATTGCATAGAGTTCGGCTTATTTTAATTTAATTTAATTTGATTCACTCAACTCGATGATTTTATGCGTGACATATTGAAGAAGAATTGTTAAAGTTGATTCAATGTTTTACCCTCGAGCAGGAACTCCATTGGTTCATGTAAAATGGTCCGGAAGTTCCGATAGTGGAAACACGCCTTATGGAAAACTGAGTATACAGGAATGAAAGGATCATTGTGAAAACCTTTTTTGGTGACCTTGACCTTTCACCTCTGACTACAGTACATTCACCAAACATTTGATGGGATCTGTTCTGGACCAGCTGACACTTTTCTTGAAAATTTCATGGAAATCGTTCCAGTTGTTTTTGTGTAAAGTCAGTAACAAACAAATAAAAAACACCTGAAACAAAAAACAATACCTCACTGCTCTTCGGGGGATGGGGTAAAAATAAAATAACACTTCCAGAGTGTCTCACTCCTCTTTACAGTGTCTGAGCTGTTACTCCAACCCCTCCCCCCCTCCTATTTCACGCATCATTTCTCTGTTTAATTGCTGCTGGCTGAAACCTTCTCCATATTCCCCTGTAGCTCAGCATTCCTTCAGTCCAGTGTTACCGCAGCCTCGTGCTATTCAATTACCCCTCTGTACACTAAACTAGGCGGGGTAGGCCAGGACTGTTTGGGCTCTCAATCACTGAAAGACCACTCTGGACGCTGGCCAAACATCAGCGTCTTGAAGGATAAAGCAAAGCGTGGCGGTGGCGGTGGCGTGCGTCCCAACTTCAGATGATTGAGAAGGAGGTGTGTTCTGTTCTGACGCTCGACAGTTGGGTTCCACACAAAGTGTATTAACTGAAGGACTGATGGATGTGTCGAGCCAAAGCAAACATGAAGCTGGAGTGGACAAACCTGCAGTTCCTCATGTGGACACTAGAGGCGCCAAAAGAGTCAGCCAACCCAGGATCAACCACACTGTAAAAAACAACAACAAAAAAAAATTCATGTTGTTTTTATGGAACATAAACAACTTTTGGCTGTGGATGCCAGAAAACTGCTGTAAAAACATATTACACTGTAAAAACTATTTAAAGAATAATGTAGATTTAATATGTTAAACATGGAGATTTAACATTTACATAATATATATATTTTACATTTTAAATATGTAAGTTTAACATTTTATAAATCTGTAAGTTTAACATTTAAACATGTCGATTTTAACCTCTAAATCATATAAATGTAACATTTGAAACGTAAACAGTAAAACTTCTTCCTCTTTCACACACCTGCACTGTTTTCTAAACTAGGACACATTTGACTATGTTCTGGATTTTTCATCCCTCTTTTTTTTGTTAGTTTTTGGTCAATATTAGTTAATTTTAGCCTGTTTTTCCCCCTCATTTTTGGTGTAGCTCTGTTTATATTTTGGGAAATTCGAGTACAAAGCACTAAAAAAAAAAGAAAAAAAAGAATAGAACAGTCGATAGACATAAAGTGTTTTGACAGACTTTTCTCTTCACTGAAACACTTCCATTTTAAAATATCACATCAACACAAAGTTAGTTGGGGATTCTGCGAACACATCACCCACATTGGAGAAAAATGTGAAGCGCAGGAATATTTCCTTCTTTCTTGCATTTGTTTGCTCATGCAAAATGAAACCCAATTAATCTAGATTAAAAATGAATATGTAATCACGACTAATAGAAATTAATACACATCAACCCTGTGATTAATATTACACATTTGAATCATTTGATAAATCTAGTTTTCACATTAGCATAAATGAAGTTATAATGATAATAGATTATATTTCTGTAGCACTTTTCAAGACACACTTTTCATTATTAATCCATTATTCATTTGCTCTCAGATTGTCACTCTGGTGGTGTTAAACCGTAGCCTAATAAACTAGTTTAGCCGTCAAAAATATTTTCCGTCTACATTCGCTAACCCTAGCATTAGCTGGTGTCACAGAGTTCAAATGTGCTCATATTGTACTTGTTGAATTCTCACATGTTTATTACACTGTTATGTTTGAAAAGGTTTTTATTGTTGTATCGCATTCACTTGGTTGACTGTGAACATGTGCGACTGCCTTTAATTCTGGTACTTTTTAAGTGTTTGTGCTTTCCGTAACTCTAGCTAGCTCTCTCCATGCTGGAGGTAAACTGTGTGTAGCAGCGGTCTGTGTACAAATGCATATTTTATTAAAGTGCTGTACTAGCAAATTCTATTTGAATATGAATGTATATATACATAAGTTGTACTAAATGATGTAAAAGTAATGTTTAAATACAGCGTCATAAATGAGACACATTATATTTCAGCTGCAACCATGCTACGATGTACAGTGTGGTTTGAAAGCAATGTCTTGATTTTGTATTTTCTTTCTTCATCATAATTTACTTACATGCAGTCGTAACACAGCGGCCCTGAGGTCCACGTTTGTTTTTATTTTACAAATGTTGCCGTAAATAAAACAAGCGACTGAATCCCTGGTGTGTTTTCGTGATTGAAAGTCGTCACACCACACCAGGTCTACCAATCACGAGCCAAAGTTTTGTTATTTTTTTTCTCTTGTTTGAGTGTTTGGGGCGGGGCTTGGCAGGATGACGACAGTACAACAAGGAAGATGGCTACGGCAACAGAGCAGTGATGGTTTTTCCAAGATTTAAACTTGGGTTTTTCATTGAACGATGAACAGAAAGAGTCATTTCTGTTCATTCCTCTTGAAGGACGACTGATTACGACAAAAGTTTAATATACCAGCTTGCTCCGCTGGTCACAAAAAGGCTAATCTGACTTGTTTATCTCCATGATGGGACGTTGCCTCCTTCTTTTTTCAGACACTGATAAAACGTCACAGTCACTGTTACGCTGTTTGGTCATAACATTGGCCTATACCGCCACAGACAGTTTGATTTTGGTTTGGTCCCACCCACAGTCATTAGCAGCTGCTAGCATTCTGCCCGTGCTGGTCCAGACTAGAGTTTCCAACTAACAGTCTGGGTAGCCAGGTTAGGCTGGGACGGGCTAGACCACACCCTCACATTCCATCTGAAAACCTTGATCCTTTAATCTGAGAACCATCATCCCAAACACAGAGGTCCTGGTCCTGATCCTTATCTAGAACCTTTATATAAGCCAAGAAGACCAGACCATTACCCAAAACTAACACCCCAAGACCCCCAATCCACCTTTGGTCACATCTGTTACTAACAACAACAGTGACAAAAATAACATCCACATAATTTTAATGCACGGCAGCGAATCACCACGCACCAGAACATTTCATTAGACAAGTATTGTGTTTAAACACGTATTTGCAGAAACAGAATTCTCATTTACATCCTCGAGGGGCTTAATGTTATTATTATTATTTTTTATTTCCCTCAGCAAAGCGTCTATTGTATCATTTTAGAGTCATTCGAGAGCCGTATAAATGCAATGCAGTGTTGGGTTCCTATCTGACTATTATCCTTCTCTAATACTGGGGTGATGGGTTGGTTTCCATAGAGACGTCACTCGGTCAGAGTAAGTGAATAATAATAAACCCTGTGAGTGACTGAATGAACAAGTCAGTATTGAATTACTGATGCGGGAGGACATCCAAACATTTGTCTTGATCTAATAGATGTTGCAGAACTTTGTAAAAAAAAAAAAAATGAGACAGGTTTTTTTTTTTTTGGAGGATTTTAGAGAATATGGGACATTTTATGTGTCCTTAGAAAATCTTAAATACGCAGCATCCATCATGTTTCCTTAGTCGGTTCCAGCAGCAGAGATGCTTTGAAAGACCTCCACCGTAAGCAGTGGCAGCAGCAGGAGTGAATATTTGCTCATATTTGCAATTGTAAGCATGAATGTGAACATTTTTAGGACACACACACACACACACACACACACACACACACACACACACACACACACAAGGCTTATCTGTTACTCTCTGAGGCCTCACACATCGTAATGGCTCTATCTGCATCACACACACACTCATGCACACAATCCACCGAGGTATCCAGACTAATTATCAGGCTGTTAATGATTGCCGTGCATCAGCAGTGCTCCAACCATTCATTACAAGAGCTTCTCCAGGCCCCTACTGGGCCCGCGAGAGCGCTTATCACACACCACACCACTTGATGGGCTTAATGCAACCTATTAACCAACAAAAGTCTGGATGTGAAGTTTGCTAAAGCCCCTCCCATCTTTAATACACTTTGATTTATGTTTTTGTATCAGCCCAAAGTCAAGCATTGGATTTGGATGAGATGGATTGTACCAGTTTTTATCTTCTTAAAGAGGAGATGTAGAGCTGAAAAAGTGTAATTATGCTTATGAGGGACAGGGCCGTTCCTAATAGTGTGATGGGTCCAAGGGTAAAGCAGTGTACTGGGGAACCCTATATAATTTTTTTGTTCAAATATTATCAGGTATATTTTCTAAAAATGTGAAAATAGATTGACAATTGTTTAATAGGATTAGTTTTTGACCTGCAAAAATGAAAATTGTTTAATACAGGATTTTAAAAAAAATCTGAAAAAAGTAATTGAAAATGGTTTAGTCCAAAATGTTTTAAAAATCTGAATAAATGATTGATAATTGTTTAGTACGAAAAAGAAAAGCACATCTGAAAATGTTCCAAAATTGTAAAAAAAAAATAAAAAATGTAATTGAAGATACAAGATGCAGAATTCAAACACCAACAGTTCTGTGATGATTGGAAGTCTCTCAGATGATTTGGTTTAAAAAGTTACATCCAAAATTAAATCTTGGCCTTCATTGTGACCTTGACCTTTGACCTATACCTTCTGATGTCAACACACATCAACAGTAACAATAAAAATAAGCTATATGTAAAACTGAGTATCCAGGAATGAAAAGAAAATGATTGATTTGCTCTCTGATCATTGTGACCTCACACACAGTAAACAAATACACATGTGGGGGCGGACTCCAACACCTCAGTTTGCCTCTCACTCTGTCCCTCCGGAAGTCTCCATTGAGCTGGCCAATCAGAGAACAGAGAGACTGGCCAGAAGCCAAAGCCCAGCAGAAATGGTCTTGGATCAGGACTTTTGTGAACGTAGTTTGTTGAGCTGGAAATCATGCAAAGCTACTGAACACTCTCATAATACCTGCGTTTCCATGACAGTCGTTCACAAAACAATAGCGATATTCCTAGAATTTCGACAAAGTACATTTGTCCTTTGAACGTGTTTCCATTGACGGTTGTTCTCGGCAGGAGCGTCGTAACTTTCAGGAAATATCATCACTGCTGTTCTCTGCTGTTTGTCTTTAAAACAACACTTATGTTTTTCTCCTGAATTATTTCCAGAAAAGTCTTCATCTCCTCCACTGTCCATGTGTGTGTGTCGCACCGTTTTCACTCTGAGAGAAGTGATCATGTGACCATGTACATATAATTGTGGAAAAAGTGTTTTCATTGCGCTCTTGTGATATATGTGACCCGCCACCACGAAATCAGGCATAAGTCGCACTGAGTCGTTCAGAGCTACAGCCAAATTTAGGCTGGAAGGTGATTTGTTATTTGTGTTTACACCTTATGAAAAAACGGTACCTTAACACCTCTATGTTCAGTTCCTGTGGTCATTACATTGAAATCCAATCAATAAAGGTGTTTATTGAGTCAATTATTTAAGCGGTGACAAAAGTTCAGGTATTGCTGAGCAAAGACAAAGACGACTTCCACCTCTTTTCGCCGAACAAAACGATCTCCGTTCCGTGGGTAAACACCCAAGTGTTTGGTACGAGGTAAAAGCTTATATTGAATGTTCTGTCCAATGGTGTAAGCCAAATGATTATAATACGTCACACTTCTGTCCTATTATTATAATATATAAAACTTCTGTGACATGTCCATCAGAGTGTCCTTTAACATCTGTCAACAATTTGTGTCAATCGGATACAAATTATTATGCGTTGCTAAGGACTTCCTACCCCAAAACAGTCCAAAACTTTAACGGACAATATCTAAAAATATGCAAATTGCAAAATATGTCCAAATGTGGATATTAAAATGACCATAACTTTGGTTCTACTTGTGATAGAAACATCATTTTTTCACCATCTTAAACCTTAGTTTCCACTCTACCAAGATACACACAAAACTCTGTTTGGATTTACACACACTTATGCCTGGTTTACTGGTGGTGGGTCACATATTAGAATATCAACACTAATGAAAGTGTAAAAACTTCAGATCGATATTTGAGTGTTTCTTTTTTCATGCAGATGTTTCCATTAAACTTTTTTTAGCACTATTTACATTTAGTAAATTTCCAAAGGTGATGGAAACACAGCTACAGTTAAAACTGAGTATATATCTCCTTTAACGGTGGAGTTAAAGTATGTGACGTGTAACCATCACCATGTGGTCCATCTGTCCATCCATTCTGTCCACTTATACATTCAGCCTCTCTCTGACTCTGACCCCCGTCGCCTCGCGCCACAGCAGCAGCGGATCGTAGACTCGGTCGATAACGCCTGTCCACATCGCCGTGGGAGACGTCACCCTCGACATAATGAGCAGTTTTTTTTCTTCAGAGTGGGCATGTGACGAGCCCTGATGGGAGAGCAGGTCAAAAAAATAAATAAGTAAATGCAGAGGAGAATGTGGGGTGGGGGTCCAGTGCAGTGTGTGTCCGTCATCCGGCCGATATTTAAGTGTCTTCAGCTGCACTTGTTTATGAAAGACATTGACCTCATGTGTCCACACCAGTGTTCTGAGAGTCTGATGGTTTTACAATCTGAAACCTAGAGGAACAGTAACGCCTGGGAGTACTTACAAAAAGTTATATATATATATATATATATATATATATATATATATATATATATATATATATATATATATATACATATATATATATATATTACTCTGAAAACGTGATTGAAATTAGTTTAATACAAAAAATCTCAATAAATGATTGAAAATCATTTCACACAAAAAAAATCTGAAATTGATTTAAAATTGTTCGGTGCAAAAAAAAGGAAAAAATTAATTAATTTTGGTGATGATTGGAAGTTTTTTAGATGAATAGTTTAATAAGTTACATCCAAAATTACATTTTGTCCTCCACTGTGACCATGACGATCCCAAATTTGAAGAAGACTTTTGAATCTATTCTATGTTTTACAACTTTTCTGTTTGTCAGCTCCATGACACAAAGGTGTGAGGTGGCCCAGAATAGATCCTGTGAAATGTTGGTGAATCTAGGTCAAAGGTCAAGGTCACCAAAAATGTGGGCAAAAAACAAAGTATATCCAACCTTCAATTTGTACCATCGTTGTGACCTTGACCTTTGACCTAGAGTCTTCAAATGTGTCCTTCAAGGTTTTGATGTCAATGTACATCAACAGAACAAAAATAAGCTCATATGTAAAAGTGAGTATACATGAAATGAAAAGGACATTCCTGATCAGTAGTCATTATTTGATGACCTTGACATTTGACCTTTGACCTACATTCACCAAAATTGAATGGGATCTTTTTTGAACCACCTGAACATTTCATGGAAATGGGTGAAGTAGTTTTTCGGAACTGACAAACAAACTGAACTGATGTTTTCTACTGAACCCATTTTTAAGTTAGAACTAATTTAATTCCCAGACTATAATTATTATCTTCTAAATGAAGCGTCATTGATTAATTTAGTCTTTGTAATTTCTCATTTATGGGTGGTAAATTTGAGAAAATTAACACTAATTAGAACGGGAAAGAAACAGATGAAATCTATATTACAAACTGTTCATGTTTAACCTGGTTGTCATGGAAACAGTCACAGAAAACTATAGACTTGCTATGAATGGATTATAGAGAAAATGAAAGTACAACTAAAAATCTCCCTCTTTTTTAAAATAAAACATTTAAAATACATAATTTGATTTAACATATAATTGAACATATCATTTCTTTCTTACATACCACGTCTGTTTATGGTTGCTCAGCTGCTGTGATAGAAGAGGGACATGAATAAAACATGCAGGACGCTGCGCCACGAGGACCAGATTTGAAAACGACTTCTTTAAGGCATTAAGACCTGAAGTCTGAACTGGACCCAATTTTCTCACAGGATGAAGAAAATGTCTCCATTTTTTGATGAACAAATGCTGTTATTGTTTTTCATTTTATTATACAGATCTTATTCCTGGTTGAATTTGTCTGATTCATCCTCAATGTGAGTTTCACCCCCCCCCCCCCCCATATTACACACATATATACATAGATACATAACCCCCACATCTCACCAAGCTAATACATTTTTATTAGCAGTGTCAGGACAGTTTTATGCAAATGCTGGACTCTTCCCTCAGTGTTTTTTTTTTCTTTCTGGCAGTTTGCAGAAAAGCTGAGTGTCACAGTATTGATTCTTTTTGCTTCTGGCCTTGGTTGAAAATGTTTCCTCCACATTCACGGGATGTTCTGGATCTGAAAGCGTACAACTGTGGGAATAGGACTCTCAGGTGGATAAAAAAAAAACACCCCACACCTCCAAAAACAGCGGAAAGTAGGAAGGAAACTTTACAGGAGACGACGGAGGCAAATACATTAACAGATCAGGATGTAGAAGTGGAGCTGAAATTTTAAACATCTGAGCCCGTCTGTCTTCCAGGGTCGTTTAAGGTGAAGCTGTTTCCAAGGCGACTGTCGTTCCATTGATTAATTAATGGTATTTTTAATTATTATTATTTAAACTTCCAGGGATCCACATATAGGCCTGAAGTAATCACTGAAAAAATATGAAGCACATCATCCAAACCTGTCCCATATGTCACATGAGCTCAACATATAAACCACTGTCCAATAAAATATCCACACCTGATACAATCACTCATCTGTTCAATATACAAACAGCTGATCTGAACCTTTATTTTCCACAGAGGAACCACATTCTAACAAACAGTCATAGTAAAAAAAAACAAACAAACATCCAAAACAAACAAAATAAATTGTCCAAATGTCGTCTGAAACACATCTGCATCTGTTAACAGGACCTGCCTCCAATGTCCCACTTTTCATCTTATTATTTGAATTCATAATATAATCAAACACCAACTGCATGTTATAAAAATGGTTCAAGAAAAACATTCAATTTACTTCATTAAAAATGTCATTCTGCTGAAAACCACTTTTCCACACGACGAGTTCCCAACACCAAGGGTTTCATTATGTTATGTTGTCTCCCTGTCTGTCTGTCTGCCTGTCTGTCTGTCTGCCTGTCTGTCTATCTATCTGTCTGTCTGTCTGTCTATTTGTCTATCTGTCTGCCTGCCTGTCTATCTGTCTGTCTATCTGCCTGCCTGTCTGTCTGTCTGTCTATTTGTCTATCTGTCTGCCTGCCTGTCTATCTGTCTGTCTATCTGCCTGCCTGTCTGTCTGTCTGTCTGTCTATCTGTCTGCCTGCCTGTCTATCTGTCTGTCTATCTGCCTGCCTGCCTGTCTGTCTGTCTGCCTGCCTGTCTGTCTGTCTGTCTGTCTGTCTATCTGTCTGTCTATCTGTCTACCTGCCTGTCTATCTATCTGTCTGCCTGCCTGTCTATCTGTCTGTCTATCTGCCTGCCTGCCTGCCTGCCTGCCTGTCTGTCTGTCTGTCTGCCTGCCTGTCTGTCTGTCTTTCTGTCTGTCTATCTGTCTGTCTGTCTATCTGTCTACCTGCCTGTCTATCTGTCTGTCTGTCTATCTGTATGTCTGCCTGTCTATCTGTCTGTCTGTCTATCTGTATGTCTGCCTGTCTGTCTGTCTGCCTGCCTGCCTGTCTGTCTGTCTGTCTATCTGTCTGTCTGTCTATCTGTCTACCTGCCTGTCTATCTGTCTGTCTGTCTATCTGTCTACCTGCCTGTCTATCTGTCTGTCTGTCTATCTGTATGTCTGCCTGTCTGTCTGTCTGCCTGCCTGTCTGTCTAATTTTTTGTTCATTGTTCTAATTATAATTTATTTATAATTTATTCTTATCTTTGTCCATTTTCTTCCCTATTTTGTTCATTTTAGAAAATGTTGATTCATATGTTTGATCCTTTTTCCCGCTTATTTGAATTTTTCTTTCTGTGTGTAAATATATATATATATATATATATATATATATATATATATATATATATATATATATATATATATGTATATATATATACTATATCATTGTAAATACACTTTCTCCAGAATAAAATGTAGAAGCTGAATGATTGAGACAAAACTCTTCTGTACCAGATGAATGAACACGTCATAAAACAGTTACGTACCAGGTTATGATTAATTGTACGTCGACCATTTTTTATTTCACTACGACGACAAAAGCTCTTGAACACAACACACTGGTAATTTTATATTTACAAGTGGAAACAATCATTTTTTTTCCCGATAGCACATGAAGGCATCATTTAACTTCTTCTCAGATGGAAGACTCCACCTTTAAGTAAAAAA
Organism: Siphamia tubifer; assembly: GCA_020466265.1. Classification (NCBI taxonomy): domain Eukaryota; kingdom Metazoa; phylum Chordata; class Actinopteri; order Kurtiformes; family Apogonidae; genus Siphamia; species Siphamia tubifer. The sequence goes on from CM035800.1 coordinate 29,477,116, forward strand.
AAAAAAAAAAAAAACACGGGCGATTTGTCGTCCATCATCATAATTATCGACCTTTTTTTTTTTTAACCATTTTCTCTCGTATCGACCGGGGCCTTTAACTCTGGAACATCCTCATCTGGTGGTGGTTTTCCTGTGTCGTGGTGTGAAAATAAATTCTTAATGGTGGTGAGTGTGGTACAAATGTCCAGAGTAGAGTGGTCTCCTATTACTTATGTTTTTCAGCCGCCTTTCGCCTTCACCTAATGGGATATGCCTCAAACTGAACAATAGTTCCATTAAACGCCAAGTCAGAAACAAGAAGTTGAGCAGCCGAAGCCTTTTCAAACTGGTAAAAGCCGGCGTTGAAAGATGGAATTTCAGCTGCTGCAGATTAAAAGCCCACAGCAGCAGATGGAAGTAGAAAAGAATGAGTGGAGAAGAAAAAAATAGTAGATGGAGGGAAAAACGAGGAAACATAGGAGCAAGACAGAGGTGGCAGGCAGTCCAAGTGGCAGTTAGACTGTAAATAAGATGTCCCCACAGGGTGCTTAACTCCGGACTGCCTTTGTCTGGCCTTTAATAGCTTACAGGGCTGAGAGAGACAGATTAGAGCCAAACTGCAGGACTCACAAACATAGGCTTGGTCTACAGCAGGGATCTATCTCCCACCTTCTGTCTGAACGAGGCCTGTGTGAATAAAAAAATACATGTTCTGGTTCTGGATCCATTCATTTATTAGTTTCCTACGATCGATTCATGCCTCCAAAGATTGAATGTTTCTTCTTCTTATTATTTTTAATACCCTTTTCCACCAGTGAACCCCCCGGCATGTCATTAAATTCACACATGTGCACTCAGTGTGTGACCCTGAAGTGTGTGACCTCAAACTAGAGGTCACAATGTGTGGGACAATGTGTCCAGTTCCGCTCCTGAAAAAAATTATGATTTTCAGTCCTGCTCTCATCCGCAAGTCCTGCAGGATTCAGACGTGAATTTACTGTTGTTAGCTAAACACACGTACTGTAGTTAGCTAAACACACGTACTGTAGTTAGCTAAACACACGTACTGTAGTTAGCTAAACACGTGCTGTTTTTAGCTAAACACATGTACTGTAGTTAGCTAAACACACGTACTGTAGTTTGCTAAACACGTGCTGTTTTTAGCTAAACACATGTACTGTAGTTAGCTAAACACATGTACTGTAGTTAGCTAAACACATGTACTGTAGTTAGCTAAACACATGTGTTGTTTTTAGCTAAACACATGTACTGTAGTTAGCTAAACACATGTGCTGTTTTTAGCTAAACACATGTGCTGTTGTTAGCTAAACATATGTACTGTAGTTAGCTAGTCACATGTACTGTAGTTAGCTAGTCACATGTACTGTAGTTAGCTGAACACATGTGCTGTTGTTAGCTAAACGCATGTACTGTAGTTAGCTAAACACATGTACTGTAGTTAGCTAAACACATGTACTGTAGTTAGCTAACCACATGTACTGTAGTTAGCTAACCATGCTTACACATTTTTTTCAGGTTTAATTTTTGAAGCCCTCTAGCGCCTCCCAGAGGAGACCCGCCTCACTATTTGAAAACCCCTGATTTAAATGAAGTTGTTTGATTATTTTTTCTTTCTTTTATTATTTCAATCCTTGGAGAGAAAAAGCAGAATAAGTCAATAAAGTTCATTTTTATAACTGTGACACTGCTGACTCCAAACTCTTCAGGCTGAGTGTGTTTTATTTTATCAGGATAAAGATAAACTTTATTGTCCCGTATGACAAATTTGTTTTTGGTCCACAGTGTTACACATTTTTACATCCATATCCACGCACAGATAATAAACAGAACACACTCTGTCACAATATTTTGGAGTTGGCATTTTTCCCGCAGGCAGCAGAGGTCCTGAAGTTCACCTCAGAGGAACAGACATCTGTGCTTTTTACTTTGGATTCAAACTAACAAATTAATGCAGAGAGTTTAGTGCTGTTCCCACGTCCATGGTACTAAAATATCTGTAATGTAGACGGCTACTGTCTCTGTCCATGGTGCTGAAGTGTCTTTAACTGTAGAAGGCTACTGTCTCTGTCTATGGTGCTGAAGTGTCTTTAACTGTAGAAGGCTACTGTCTCTGTCCATGGTGCTGAAGTGTCTCTACTGTAGGAGGCTACTGTCTCTGTCCATGGTGCTGAAGTGTCTCTACTGTAGGAGGCTACTGTCTCTGTCCATGGTGCTGAAGTGTCTTTAACTGTAGATGGCTACTGTCTCTGTCCATGGTGCTGAAGTGTCTCTACTGTAGACAGCTACTGTCTCTGTCCATGGTGCTGAAGTGTCTCTACTGTAGGAGGCTACTGTCTCTGTCCATGGTGCTGAAGTGTCTTTAACTGTAGATGGCTACTGTCTCTGTCCATGGTGCTGAAGTGTCTCTACTGTAGACAGCTACTGTCTCTGTCCATGGTGCTGAAGGGGTCTTTAACTGTAGACGGCTACTGTCTCTGTCCATGGTGCTGAAGTGTCTCTACTGTAGGAGGCTACTGTCTCTGTCCATGGTGCTGAAGGGGTCTTTAACTGTAGACAGCTATTGTGTCTGTCCATGGTGCTGAAGGGTAACTAACCTCAACTTGTGAAATTTGTTCGTTCCAGAAGTGGTTCCAACTTTAACATAAATGTAATGTTAGTCTATTGTGTTTTTTTAAACTTTAAGGGAAAAGAGTCAAAATTATGACATAAAATGAAACAATTGAGATAAAATTATATAATTATGAAATAAAGAGTCGAAATTCTAATATAAAAAGTTACCATTAAAAAGAAGAAAAATCATAAATATCAGACAATGAATAAAAAGATTAGGAAAAGGAGTTGAAATTATGAGACAAAACTTCATAATTATGAGATAAAAGTCAAAAAGTCTTTTATGAAAAAGTCACAATTTCTCTCCAGATTTTCCATATTTTTCATATTGTCACATCTCTTTAGTTTATTTATTTAGCCTATTCTGTGAATGTAAGGAGTATAAAGTATAGATATTTCAGAAAAAATGTAGGAAGTAAACGTAAGAAGTTGGTAGAAAAAGTACAGATACTTAAATTTATCTACTAAAGTACAGTAAAAAGGTCCTTATATTTTGTTACTTCCTAACTCTGCTACTGGATTCATGTCCCCAGTTTTAAAAAAATCAAGCCTTTTTAAAAGTGACAGACGCGCAGGAGTTGTTGAACTTGTGTAACTTTTATTGGGGATGCATTTTTCCTTCATTAAACCGTGTAGCATGGAATGAACCAGGCTCATTAATCAAAGTGCAGCCTAAAGGGAAAACATACTGGGCTACATTAATTTTCACAGCAGAGTGGCTGAGGGAAATGATTAATATATTACCATGAGGAAACAGGTTAAGAAGCCCTGATTACTGTCATATAGCAGATCAATGACAACGTATGCATTATTTACCTGGTTTTATCATCCCAAAAAAAGAGATAAAGAATGAAATATACAAAATATTTAAGCACTTTCCCTCGGCCTCCCTCAGATGATTAAAAAAAATAACTGAATAAATAAATAATGGTTATTTTTTGAGGTTTTTACACGACTCCTGCAAAAGGGGAGAAGGTGTGATTTCCATAATATACCTCGCATTTAGAATCAGGTGTCGTTAATAATGAGCACTTGTGTTTGAGGGAAGCTCTTCATTAGTGTGAATGAGTGTGTGATTGCGTCGGCTTTGATGTGACTTCACACGGCAAACGCAGAATCAGGGCGACTAATGAAGTTCTGCGAACCAACGGCGAGTTCAGCCCGTGTCAGCGCTTTCAGAGTCCACACCAGACCTGGGTTTATTTGATGTGACACGTGTGGTACGAACCACAGGAGGGGGAGGGGGGGGGTCATGGGGAGCCATAGACCCCTCTGATGGAACATGAGCTCCACTTGAAACTGATTTAGGAAATTTTGCAGCATTTTCCCATTAGGTAGAACTGTTATTATTATTATTATTGTTATTGTTATTGTTATTGTTATTGTTATTGTTATTATTATTATTATTATTATTATTATTATTATTATTATTATTATTATTATTGTTATTATTATTATTATTATTAGTAGTAGTAGTAGTAGTAGTATTGTCATTGTTATTATTATTATTATTATTAGTAGTAGTAGTAGTATTGTCATTGTTATTATTATTATTATTGTTGTTGTTGTTGTTGCTGTTGTTGTTATTGTTGTTGTTGTTATATACTGTTTCAGCATCAACATCAGAGTGTACATGTATGCAGTTTTTAATTTTATTTTTTAAATGTATTTTTTTAATACATTTTATTTCTTTATTTCTTTTTTATGTTTTTATTTCTTGTTTATTATTTATTTGGGTTATTGATTGATCTATGTATTTATTTATTTATTTAAAAAACATTTTTTTAGAATCATGAAACACTGGACGTAGTGTTGTTGTTCTGTCTGTTTTTGTTTCATTTTTTTTACACATATTTATTTTACTTAATTTCTTATTATTTATTTTTATTAAGTAATTTGTATTTTTTAAAATTTTATCATTTATGTATTTGATTTATCATTTATTTATTTATTTTATTTCATTATTTCAGCTACCAGAAGGATGATGTTCAATGTCGACCACTAAACAGTTTCACCTCTTATTTACTCCTGGGTATTTTTTCATATCGTAATATATAAATATATATATAAATATATATATATATATATATATATATATATATATATATATATATATATATATATATAACGCAGGGATATTTTTTTTTCAAATCACAAAGTCAGTTTTCTTTAATATTGGATTACAGATATCTAACGCCAAGGCCCCCCCCCCCCCCCAAAAAAAAAAAAATAATTTTTAAAAACCCATACGAGTGGATCGGTGCAGGTCCCAGTGGTTAAAGGGTTAAAGGGAACAGGAGCTTCTTCATCTTCAGTCTGATCCCATTGGTTTTAATTGTTGAACTGGAGGTTTCTTAAAGTGGTCTTGGCTGCATCTCCAGCGCAGGCACCTGTGTGTTTTGATGACAGTATGCTAATTAGCTGCTGCATGAGCGGATGCTGCTTCCAAACCAGAGGAGAGCCTAATTAATTTTCAGATTCTAGCTTTGATGTGTCTAATTGCTCTAAGCTTCCCAACTTCATTAGTCAGCGAGCTCCCAGGGTGGACGCCGAGCCCGGTCCCTCCGGTTCCACGGCCTTACCTGTGTATTTATAGACCCTGGTATCATTAGACCTGCACCAGAACCAGTACCACCACTGCACCAGCACCATGTACCCAGTCGATCACCCAGTTAATAACCTAGTTGATTACTCAGCTGATCACTCAATCAGTCACCCAGTTGATTCCCCAGTTGTTACAGTCCGACCCAGCTGCAGGTATGATTCGTCGTACAGCTCATCAGTCCAAACACTGATGCTGGTGTGTTTCTGTATGACAGTACATTATCATTAGTGGGAAAAATTGGCTGAAATGCTACGATTGGCTCCAAATAAATGTCACTCACTCACTGTCAGAACACGTACTAATAATAGCTCCACTGCTGTAAGTGTGCGACAACGTCAAGGACACTTCAGAGAAAGGGTATTAAGACCCAGCCAGTGGACGTCTATAGTGACACCAGTGGATGTTTATAGTGACACCAGTGGACGTCTATAGTGACACCAGTGGATGTCTATAGGGACACCAGTGGACATCTATAGTGACACCAGTGGACATCTATAGTGACACCAGTGGACGTCTATAGTGACACCAGTGGACGTCTATAGTGACACCAGTGGACATCTATAGTGACACCAGTGGACATCTATAGTGACACCAGTGGATGTCTATAGTGGCACCAGTGGACATCTATAGTGGCACCAGTGACGTCTAAAGTGACACCAGTGGACGTCTATAGTGACACCAGTGGACATCTATAGTGACACCAGTGGACATCTATAGTGACAGCAGTGGATGTCTATAGTGACACCAGTGGACATCTATTTTGACACCAGTGGATGTCTATAGTGGCACCAGTGGACATCTATAGTGGCACCAGTGACGTCTATAGTGACACCAGTGGACGTCTATAGTGACACCAGTGGACATCTATAGTGACACCAGTGGACATCTATTTTGACACCAGTGGATGTCTATAGTGGCACCAGTGGACATCTATAGTGGCACCAGTGGACGTCTATAGTGACACCAGTGGACATCTATAGTGACACCAGTGGACGTCTATTTTGACACCAGTGGATGTCTATAGTGGCACCAGTGGACATCTATAGTGGCACCAGTGGACGTCTATAGTGACACCAGTGGACGTCTATAGTGACACCAGTGGACGTCTATTTTGACACCAGGGGATGTCTATAGTGACACCAGTGGACATCTATAGTGGCACCAGTGGACGTCTATAGTGACACCAGTGGACGTCTATTTTGACACCAGTGGACGTCTATAGTGACACCAGTGGACATCTATAGTGGCACCAGTGGACGTCTATAGTGACACCAGTGGACGTCTATTTTGACACCAGTGGACGTCTATAGTGGCACCAGTGGACGTCTATAGTGGCACCAGTGGATGTCTATAATGACACCATTGGACGTCTATATTGACACCAGTAGACGTCTATAATGACACCAGTGGACGTCTATAGTGACACCAGTGGACGTCTATAGTGGCACCAGTGGACGTCTATCGTGACACCAGTGGACGTCTATAGTGACACCAGTGGACGTCTATAGTGACACCAGTGGACGTCTATAGTGACACCAGTGGACGTCTATAGTGACACCAGTGGACGTCTATAGTGACACCAGTGGGTGTCTATATTGGCACCAGTGGACATCTATAGTGACACCAGTGGACGTCTATAGTGGCACCAGTGGACGTCTATAGTGACACCAGTGGACGTCTATAGTGACACCAGTGGACGTCTATAGTGACACCAGTGGACGTCTATAGTGACACCAGTGGACGTCTATAGTGACACCAGTGGACGTCTATAGTGACACCAGTGGACGTCTATAGTGACACCAGTGGATGTCTATAGTGGCACCAGTGGACGTCTATAGTGACACCAGTGGACGTCTATAGTGACACCAGTGGACGTCTATAGTGACACCAGTGGACGTCTATAGTGACACCAGTGGATGTCTATAGTGACACCAGTGGACGTCTATAGTGACACCAGTGGACGTCTATAGTGACACCAGTGGACGTCTATAGTGACACCAGTGGACGTCTATAGTGACACCAGTGGATGTCTATAGTGACACCAGTGGACGTCTATAGTGACACCAGTGGATGTCTATAGTGACACCAGTGGACGTCTATAGTGACACCAGTGGACGTCTATAGTGACACCAGTGGACGTCTATAGTGACACCAGTGGATGTCTATAGTTCATTAAAGAGTCCTTATAAGAACAGCTCTGTTTCTGCAGGAAAAGCCTAAAAATAAATTATGAAATAAGTGCGAGTGCTGGCATGGGAGTTTTCGGGGGCTTTCCTGGGACATCAGTATTTGGCCTCATTAGTGTGAGTTTCTCGCCGGTGGAAGCCGAGCCCCTGAGTCCCCGTCTGCTGCTGCTTCGGGTCTTGCTGACTTGTAGAATCACCTTGCCCCCCCCCATTTCATTTTCCCCAACGGTGAGCCTCTTTAGCCCTTTAGGAAACTCCAGGAGAGGCGTTGACCTCATCAGTTCGCCCCTTCCACCGCTTAGGGTCATTTTCAGCAGATGGATAAATAATTGGCTTCTTTTTCTTTTCTTTTTTTCCATATATATCTATATATAACTTTATTCATTTACAGATATTGTCAAATATTTAACATATAATCCAAGATGTAAAAAGTGATTAAATTAGTTGTACAAAATACAGTTTCAACATTCCATATTAAAAATGTAAAAATTGACTTGAATATAATTTTTTGTTGGATTAATAATTCGTGTCGCTGCTTCCTGCCTTCAGTCCGATACCAATTTGATTGAATTTTTTTCCAGTCGATCTTTTTTTAAAAAAGTGTCAAGTGATGATGCTGGTGTTTTATTTTAATCTGAATTATGTCTAGGGCTGTTAAAATAAATTAACGGATAAATAAATATATATATAAAAGAAATGCATGGTTGAATCATGCACCCACGGGCAGTGCAGATCAACCGTGGATCACGAAAATAATTTGGGGTGGGTTACGGTTGAACCACTCAAATAAAACCAAAGGTAAATGAACGAATGAAAACGGCACTAAAATATAACCTATATATAACAATAACCTGGCTAAATTAGCATAAAAATGATAGTTTTCAACCACTGTCAGATGTAATATGTGTCTTGTAAGATAATTAAGTGTAAATGTCAATATATTTATATTTCATATTTTAATAATATTAAATTTAATAATATTTTTTGACATTTGTTATTATTGGACAGAGAATAAAAAAAAAGAATATTGGCTTAGAAATGAATGAATTAAAACATCAATCACTAGATTGTTCTTATTTTTGTTCTAAATTCTGCTTTGTACAAATGTTTGTGTCACTTCATATTGTTTAAACTGCTCTTGTTTCTCATGTTTCTTGTAAAATAATTGAGTGTCAATGTCAACATATTAATAATGTAAGTGTTTTTTTCTTTATTCCACTGACACATTATTTACAGCTTGTTCTTTTATTCTGTTGTTTTTCTGATGTGAATGGAAATGAGTGCGACCCCCTGAACTGAAGTTTATCCTCTTCAACCTCTGCTTCTTTTTTTTATTTCGCAGAAGTCGTAGCTTTACTCCAAAAGCAGTTTTCACCCCCAGGCAATCTGACTCCTCCTAACGGCCACCGACCATGTTTTTTCGTTTTTGTTTTAAGTCATTAAACACTGTAAGAGTTCCTCGGCGCTCGGATCACTTTTCATTTGGCTCACGTTGCAAAGCATAAAAGCCTTTTGGTACTGATGATCCATAATTCAGTCTCATTTGAACACATTAAATTCAAGGCCCACGGTTTGATTCGTGCTGACCAAACAGGAGGCAGAGTCTTCATCAGCAGCTTGTGCAGATTATATTTCTTAAACAGTGTTAATGCACGCAGTCTGTCGGCGCTGGGTGATCCACCGCTCCTCAGGGATGGTCGTCGCTCATAATAAACACTCTGATACTGATATACACGTAAGGTTTATTTTAGCCATGTGACGGAATTAGGCTGCAGTTAAGGAGAACAAATGTCAAAAAATCAACATGTCTGACTTAATGGAACTGTGATGGTCCATCTGCTGGAAGATACTAAGATAAGTCAGGACTTAAAGGGGACATAACATGCAAAATGTTCTTTTTAATTAACCTAATAAATGAGCCCACGTCTAGGGAAGTACAGGCACTGAGTCCTTTCACCTCTCTCTCTCGCTCTCTCTACGCGGCCTTACCTAAGTTATCCAATGACAGTGGATCGTGGGCGTGTGTCCGTGATGAAAGCACCATGATGAAGAGCCCAAAAAAAAAAAAAAAAAAAATTAAACTACTGAAAATGGAGCAGATGCTAATCATCGCTGTCAATGCACAGTTTGATCTTTCCTTCACCACGATCTGTGGACACTGTTGACACTTTTAAAAATCAGCTAAAGTTTATGTGTTTAGACTGAACTTTGAGTTGTTGTTTTTACTGTTGTAGGTCTGTGTCGTTTGTTTTTATGTCATTTCCTAATTCTTCTGTATGTTTTATGTTTTATGCCACTAATGCTTTTATGCTCTTGAAAGGTGCTATATAGTGTTATTATTATTATTATTATTATTATTATTATTATTATTATTATTATTATTATGTATAGAAACACATATCTAAAGGAGGAAGGTGGCTGAAAGTGTTGGTGTCCCTGGTGGGTTGATCCATGGTATGTGTGTGAACACCATTATGTTTGCTAATGTAATGTGTAGTTTCCTCGACTGTCTTAGTGATTAACAGCTCGATATATTATGGTACGTATAAAAAATGAATGAAACAAAGGGCATCCATATTTAGGTTTCTTTCCTTCTTTTTTGTTGTTGTCGTCCATGAACATTTTGAGTCTGTATGTATGTTATTTTTCATGTCATTGCAGTCACAGGTAAATGAATAATAACGTCCACACATTTGTACACCCTAACCCATAATACACACGGTCGCTTGTTATAGCAATACATCAACACAAGGGGGACGTTTCCAGCGAGTCGACGTGTCTCGCCACAATAATGGCTAATATTGCTGCAGCCTCTAACACCACTTCTGAAGCTAACGTTCCTGCCTCTGCTAACGTTGCTCTTGTGTATTTGTTCAATATTGTCCACAGTCAGAGGTTTACTTGACTGTTTTTTTTTATTGTGTTCTGTGGCTTTTATCTGTTTATTTTGTCCTTCTCATTGATGTAACTGAACCAAGGCTTGGGAAACTGTCTTCTTCTTAATGATTGCATGTCAATAAACCCTGACCCACTTGATCAAGAACGGGCGTCATCTCTAATGGACAATTTTAAATTCCAGGGGCATATATTATAGATCTGTTTGCATGCTGTGGTTGTCCGCCGGCCTCACTCGGCTGCACAGTCTTGTCTGCTTAGTGGCGTATTTACATTCCAAAACACAGGCCCTCATTAATTAAAGAGCACACCAAGTTCCCTGCCAGGGTTAGACTGAGGCCGATCCGCCCCACTAAACCATTTCCATTTGCCCTTGGCTTTCTAGGTGAAGCTGAATGAGGCAGAATCTCCATATCACGTTTGTTCTTGTCAACCTATGGGCAAATGTTCAAACAGCGCTGTCATACATTTGCATTATAATTAGCTGTAGTCAAGCATAAAACAGTTTATAGTTCCCCGTGAATGTAAAACGCATCGTAGAGGAGTGTAAATGTGTTGTGTACGTGCGAACAGTTGTGGAGTTTGATGATTTATTTATTCCCCAAAAAGTGTTAGATTGATGTGTAGGGTTTGTGGCCTTAACCTGGTTCAGCTGCTGTGTGTGTGTGTGTGTGTGTCCAAGGTATAGACGTCACTATGGGATTCCTCTAGCCTACCCTAGCAGTGCTATCCCTATTCATTCCATGTATGGGTCTAGTGGTGCTTCATAGTCAGGGGAGGCGGGGCTAAAAGGTTGTCTTTCAAATCCTCTGTATGTAATAGGACGGTACTACAACCAATCAGTGTAATTTTTAGGATGACGTAGTTAGAGCGCCGGAAAGTTGACGGAAGAGTCTGGAGAAAGTTAAGAATGACTAAACAAAATGGTGGATTATGGAGCTGAACGACTGTTGTCGCTTCTGTAAAAAGAATTTAAATATTGTTGACGTTTTCTCACATTCTTCACTCATCTGTGATAAAAGTAAATCTACACCTGTTGTTGTTCTTCTTCTATGGTTGTTTCTCTCTGAATAGTCGCAGCGTCACTTTTTTAGTCCCGCCCTCTGACTCTATACTTCACTGTGATTGGTCGACCAGTTTCAGGGAAATCGAGCAAAAGTTACATTGAGCGAAACTAAGCTACTATGATAGAACATTAGATTTACTGATGCTAGGAGGAGCTAGTGTGGCTAGGCTACTACGATAGAACATTAGATTTACTGATGCTAGGAGGAGCTAGTGTGGCTAGGCTACTACGATAGAACATTAGATTTACTGATGCTAGGAGGAGCTAGTGTGGCTAGGCTACTACGATAGAACATTAGATTTACTGACGCTAGGAGGAGCTAGTGTGGCTAGGCTACTACGATAGAACATTAGATTTACTGATGCTAGAAGGAGCTAGTGTGGCTAGGCTACTACGATAGAACATTAGATTTACTGATGCTAGAAGGAGCTAGTGTGGCTAGGCTACTACGATAGAACATTAGATTTACTGATGCTAGGAGGAGCCCTTTAGGAGTTTTTTTTTCCAGAAAATATACAATTTTGATATCGACATTTCAAAAGACTATAACTTGAAAGCAGTTTGAGATAAAACTGTCATTGAGAAAATTGTTCAGTATGAATTAAATTCTGCGATGGGAGTGAAATCATTCATCTAATTTGCATATTAGAATAGAATAGAACAGCTGCTTTTTCATTAATCTTTTTCGGGAGTCATGTTTTCGTTTTTCCACTTGTAAGTGTTTGATATTTGGTACATTTGTTTCCTAAAATGTTCATTTGTTTTCACATTTGAAAAAGAAAAAGTGTTTTCAAACATAAAAGTCTTTTCTAAATATTCAGGTTTTTTGTTTTTTTTTATGTGTTTAGTTGCATAAATGGAATGTGATAGAGGACAGTGAGCCTCAGAAAAGTCCCTAAAACAGGACAATTAAGGTTAATTTGTTAAATAAAAATGAACTGCAAACGATTAATGGAATGAGCCGGAAAGGACGACACCGTGGATGTTGGAGGAAAAAGAAAGTGAAGTCAGTCCCTGGTGATCACAGCGGTTTATCAGATCATACTTGATTTTATTTTGTATCCGTTCAACTCACAACTGTTTCTGACATGACGTCCAAATGAATTTTTCTCTACATGTAACCTTTCCCGACTGATTTGTCACCATTTATTATATTAATGCAGTGAAAAAAAAGTGTTTTTCTATAGATGTTCAAAAAAACTTTCAGTAAATTCAAGGTTTATTTTATCGTAACAGACAAGATTGAAATAAAAAGTGACTTCTTTTGTAAAATCTATATTTAACTGAAAGTAAAAACACATCCATCCACTGTCTCTGATCACACAGGAGTTTATACATTTTTTTCATTTCATGGTTTATTTTGTTATTTTTGCTAATTGTTTTTGTTCATTTGTTTTACTTTTCTTACATATCTTTATTTTCTTTGGCTGTGTTTGTTCACTTTCCTGCTTATTTTTCTTCATATCTTATTTTCTTCATTTTACTTTGTTGTTAAGTTTGAATATTTGATCTTTTTTATATAACATTCTAGTTCTTTTTTGCATATTTCTTCATGTTACTAAAACTTCTTCTTGTTTATTTCAATTATATATATATAATATAATACTAATTCAGAAATATTTTTTTTTTATTACAATAAATAAATAATAATTAGAGCATAGCTTTTGTCCAATGTCACTGTATGATCTCATTAATACTTTTGGAGGAATGCTCCAAACTTTCCATTAACTCACTAAAAAACTTTGTTGATGCCTTGATATTTTGATGATTTAGTGTGCTTGAAATAAAATTGAACTGAAGTGAACTGAAAACCTTCCCAGAAGAGTTGAAGTTATTTTAGGTGCAGAGGGTGAAGCCACATCAAATTAAACCCTATGGGATGGAAACATTCATATGAGAGTAAAGGCAGGTCAGACAATCCTTTTGGAAAACACAGTGTATATCAGTGATGCATGACCTGTGAGTGGGCGCCTGCGCTCACCCACGGTCATCCGCAGTCGCGGGTCATTGAAAAATATTTTAATTATATTTGGGTTGAGGTCAGTCGTGTTGTCATTTCAGGTAAACATTAAAATAACCTGGTAAATCATTGTAATTTAAATCTTAGGTATAATTTTCTATTATTAATACATACACTTTATTAAGTGAATTTCCATGAAGGTGTCGTATAACATCGTCAGTATCCTACGGTGTGGAGGGAGCAAGAGAGAAAGTAAAGTTGGGAAAGTGGAAGCTCCAGAAACATACAAACAAAAAAGTAAAGTTTGGGACTGAGTACATTATGTAGTAACATATAGTAATGTACATATAATACTGTATTTATGTCTGAGAGGTTTCAGTTTCCTATAAATAAAATAAAATGTCGTCTAAATGCCAGAACTAGGACATAAGGATAGTAAGAGGTTAACTCCTGACTCTAATCCTGTACAGAAATACACCTTAAAAACATCCATAAGCTCATTATCTTTTTGCTGTCAATGGGGATTGGGTTCACACCGGGCGATGCAACGTTTGACGCTGATGCACCACCCATATCTATTTGTGCTGCTGTCTCAAAGATATCCTGTTTTTGAACTGATGTTTTTTTTCTTCCCGTCTTTCCGTCTTATATCTATGGTTAATCTCCGATGCACTTCCTAAATACACAAAACAGCTCTGATGGAAGAAAAAAAAAAAAAACAGGCTGCAGGAGAATTTACATCCGCAGCAAGTTAAAAAAAGAACCACATCGTCCTGTTTCTTTTCCATCGTTTGACCTTAACTACAGTAAAAAGCCTCAGCGTCTCATAGTACTGCAGAGTTAATGTATATATATATATATATATATATATAGAGAGAGAGAGAGAGAGAGAAAGAGAGAGAGAGAGAGAGAGAGAGAGAGAGAGAGAGAGAGAGAGAGAGAGAGAGAGAGAGAGATTTTTTAATATATATTATATTATATAATTGTCTGTTTGTTTATGTTTTAACCCTTTAACTCCTGCTATAGTTAATGCATGATTCATTATAATTATTATTATAAATTCAACCATTCAATAGTTAAAATTTCCAGTTAGAATAGACTTAGTTGTTCACACACACACACACACACACACACACACACACACACACTTGCAGACCACTATAATGTCATATTAAACTGTGGATTAAAAAAAGGGATGTCATATTTTAAGGCAGGTGAATGAATATCGTGTACTTGTCGCATATCAACTGAAAACAAACTCAATCATTTGTCCAGACACAGTGGTCCCTCGTGTACTAAAAATAGTAGCCCCCATATTTTTTGGGGTGTTTTAAGCACAATCATCCAGGATGGTAAAAGGGGTAATAATGCTCATCTTAAAGGAGGAATTCAAATCCATGTATCATTTGTTCATTCATTTTTCAAAATAAAACCAAAAAACATTTCAAACTTGCTTCTTTATTATCTGTTTCCAAAACCAAAATGAAAAAAGGATAGTGATGCGTTTTTTTTTTAGTTTTTCTTTTGTGTTTAAATGAATCATGGAAAAAATGGATAACGGCTATTTTCCATTTTATCCAATTTTGACCTGAAGGAAATTGAGTAAATCTTAACAACTGAAAGAAACATGTCCGTCGGACTTTCAGATCCTTATGGTTTGATGTGACACTAATTTTCTCCGTGGTCATATCTTCAGGTCTTACAGTGACCCTTTTAGTTTCCCCACATAGGATGTAGGTTTCCATCTTTGTCACTGTGGGTCAAAGGTCATTTCCGCTTTACTCAACTTGCTTCAGGTCAAAATTGGATAAAACAGAAAACACCCATTATCTGTTTTTTTTTTCCATTATTCATTTAAACACAAAAAGGAAAACTGCATTGTTATCCATTTTTTCATCTTGGTTTTGGAAACAAATAATGAAACGACTTGTTTTGTTGTCTTATATTTGGTTTTATTTTGAAAAAAACGAATGAATGAATGATGCACGGATTAATTCACCTGACAGGAGCAATTCAGTGAAGTTTTACGGCATGTGTTTGGATGTTTATCTGAAAAGAAAAGCGTTTGTATTCAACAGGGATGTGCGAGTGCTTCATTATCCTCATGGGTGTAATTATAACGATGAACTAATGTTTGTAACGCGCCACCTTGGCTGTCAAGATCCATCTCAATCAGCCATGAGAGTTTTCAGTCCACCAACAACACCAACATAACACTCCATCAATCTTCATCACAACTCCAATTAATGAGCAATAATTAAAGCAAGACGGGTAATTGTGGAGTGGCATCACTGTTCTCCACACATTAAACAGCTTTGACTTCAGTGGTTTCAATGTTTTTTTATGGATTTATAAGTTTGATTGTCATAGGAAGATCTGGGCTAAAGGACGTGGGATAGAAGAGAACGGGCTTTATCATCACTACATGAACGTATTTACATTGAAATAACACAAAAGACAAACGTATAATTAACCCACAAAGACCCAGTGGTACTTATGTAGCCCATCACAAATGAAGTTTTCTGTTTCATCTTCTTTTTGCCATTGGTGTGACTGGCCGAGGCTCATGGAGGGGGGTGGACATGGCTCAGTTGGTAGAGCAGGTCATCCATTAACTGATGGGTTGGCAGTTCGAGTCCTGCTCTGTTTTAGTCAGTCCGTTGTGTCCTTGGGCAAGACACTTTACCCTCCAGTGTCACTCACACTGGTCTATAAGATTCAGACTCAGGATTTATTGTCCATGTTCACAGATCTGTTCTATAAAAGGATCAGACTGAGGTGTCGCAGCAGAGCGTGCGCTACGTCACAAATTCCATGAAGAGACAAACAAACACATTAAGGCCATATAATGAACACAAAAACAGAGCTGGAAATGTTTCCATAAAACAGGATGAACACACGTGGTATAAACAAAAGATAAAGTTACAGAACAGGCATCTGTGATTGGCTAAGAATGTGTGAAGGAACACGCCCCCCTCCTCTCTGGCTCTGTGTGTGTTTACCATCCCAGAGTAGCCTCCAGCTAGGTTTGGTGCCATCGCTCATTTTGAAAACGTGCAGGTAAAAAATTTTACAGTTTGTGCAGCAGCTACTGTGGCGCCGTCTTCTCTTGTAAATGCTAATGCTAATGCTACTTCAGATTTTCTGCAATGGGGGAGGGGCTTAACCCCACGTGGGTGATGTCAATGTCCTTGTGACGTGTAGTGGACAGACTTTTTCTGAGTGTCTGGTTTCACTGTTGTTTTCTATGAATGATGGTAAATCCATCCAGTGGAGGGGACACACCACGCAGACAGTGGAGGGACACACCATGCAGACAGTGGAGGGGACACACCATGCAGACAGTGGAGGGACACACAATGCAGACAGTGGAGGGGACACACCGTGCAGACAGTGGAGGGGACACACCGTGCAGACAGTGGAGGGAACACACCATGCAGACAGTGGAGGGGACACACCACGCAGACAGTGGAGGGGACACACCACGCAGACAGTGGAGTGAACACACCATGCAGACACTTGAGGGGACATACCACGCCGACAGTGGAGGGACAAACCACGCAACGCAGACAGTGGAGGGGACACACTACGCAGACAGTGGAGGGGACACACCACACAGACAGTGGAGGGGACACACCACGCACACAGTGGAGAGGACACACCACGCAGACAGTGGTGTGTCCCCACCACGCAGACAGTGGAGGGAACACACCACACAGTCAGTGGAGGGGACACACCATGCAGACAGTGGAGGGGACACACCACGCAGACAGTGGAGGGGACACACCACGCAGACAGTGGAGGGGACACACCACGCAGACAGTGGAGGGGACACACCACGCAGACAGTGGAGGGGACACACCACGTAGACAGTGGAGGGGACACACCACGTAGACAGTGGAGGGGACACACCACGCAGACAGTGGAGGGGACACACCACGCAGCAAACACAGCATGCGTTGGTAACAGCGTTAACAGCGTTAACAGTTGGGGGTTACACCTCTGGCCCTCGTTTCCAACAGTTTAAGCCGAGTCTTTGTTTTTGTTTTTGTTTTTTTTTAATCCCAGGCGCCTGTTAGAACAGAAACACCTGAATCCAACGCGCCCCAATACTTTTGTGCATGAGTTAGCATAATTGCCCATAAGGCTAACGACATGCAGGAAAGTCGTGGGAGTCATTCCTTCACTCGCAGTTGGTTAAATTGGGTTTTGTAATGAGAGCAGCAGTCCTTGTTTACACATTACAGTCGATGTCTTTCAAAGCTTCATTATTTCCAACACATGTCACGCCGTCCTTTCACATACGCAGCATTTTTAATTCATGAGTCTTCGAATATAAGCGCACAGAAGCGTCGTGTGTCTGATTGGCATTAGACGGGACACGTTCTGTCCCTTTTATTGCTCGGTCTGAAGTGGTAATACTGCCAAAACAACCAGGAAATACTTGTAAATTACAGACACGCGACGCACGGAGCCAGGAGTGATCAACTTTGTTCATTTTGTCGCACTTGTATCCCATTACTGCAGCTCCCGTCATGTCGAGTAAAAAATAACATCTGTGTGTTTTGTTAAAATATGCATTCAGAGGCAGATGTGCACTGGAGCATAGATAACCAGCACAGAACACAATAGGACAAATTCAATGTGTTTTTAACAAACGGACACTTAGGGATTCAGAACACGACGGTTCTGTTGCATTAACAAAGGCTGAGAAATCACAACAAACAGACAGAAACTACTAATTCACTTTGTTTTTTTACTGTGTTTTAGGGTCGAAACAGGTGGAAGAACAGAAAAAAAAAGACAAAGAGAGGAAGTCAAGTTTGACAGGTTGGACTAAATAAGGAAATAGAATGAACATCAGTAGGAGATTTAAGATGTTGAACATCAACTGTGAACTGGAACACACCTTTAATTGTTCTCTGGGTGAATTTTTCAGAAGGTTTTTTTTTTAGGTTCCGTAAAGATTCATGTGAAAAATAGTGAACTATCCCTTTAACCCTCAGTGGAACATGCTAACGCTAAAACCCACCTGTCCTTGGTCGTAGATCGGAGTCTTATATTTTTGGGGAAAAAAAGGGAAAAACAGTTACACAAGGACAACTACTGGTGGATTTATAACGGTTGCGTCTCTGCCTTCACCCCGACACAATCATTTCCACGGTATAAGCCATTCCGTCTTCACTTTGATGTAATCTGAATCAATTTATTGACCTCACCCCGGGACGGTACTGAATATTCAGGGTGTGTCAAAAACAGACCTAAGTTGCATACATGCACATTAATATAAATCAAACCCTTCTCTTCAGAAACAACTTCATAAAATGCAAATGCTCTCCATGACCTTGGCCGGTGGGGGAAAGAGGAGGGGAAAAAAAAAATAAAAAAATGCCAGAAATCCAGACGTATTGTTGTCAGCAGAAGTGATAGAACATGAAAATATTCCTCCGAGGCATCTGGAGCATCTTTATTCCTCCCTCAACGCCACGGCAACGGCAAAGGAGAAAAGTCTGGAAACAGTAGAAGCATGAAAGACGGAGAGGTTTCAGATACTCACTTAGTATTTTAGTCTGGGGTGTCATAAAAGGGGGGGGTGGGGGGTATAGACAGACTTGGACTGACTGACACTGTAAACTTTTGTTTGTTTCTCTGTCAGCAACTATGTGTCTGTCTGTCTATGTTTCTATCATATATATATATATATATATATATATATATATATATATATATATATATATATATATATATATATATATATATTTATATATTTATTTATTTATTTATTTTTTACATATTTTACTTTTCTTTGTTAAATATGTTTACATTTATTTAAAAATTCATAAAATGTATTTAATTTATTATTCTTATTACTATTATTATTGATAATTAATTTGATTAATTTTGTAATTGAATATTTTCAATCATTTAGATTATTTTATTTTATTTTATTTTATTTTATTTTTATTATTATTAATAATAATAATAATAATAATGGATTGGATTTATAGAGTGTTTTTTTTGGCAACTCAAAGCGCTTCACATTAGGGACCCATTATTCATTCACTCTCACATGCTCGCTCTAGTGGTGGTAAACTACATATGTATCCACAGTTGCCCTGGGGCAGATAACCCTTCCACACCTACAGCCCCTCTGACCACCACCAAACATTTATACATGAGTGTGAGCAGTGAAGGAGGATGAAATGCCTTGCCCAAGGACAGAGTGGGATTTGAACCAACAACCCTTTGGTAACTGGACAACCTGTTCTACCAACTGAGCCATCATTTTATTATCATTTAAATCATAGCATCAGAAGTTAGCGTAGCACATATAAATGAATAAAAGACTTTTTATCAATAAGCATTTTTTTTTAATGTTATTCTTGTTTTGTCGTTGTTGTTTCCATGGCGCTGTCAGGACCTGGTGTAGCACATATGATCCAAATGATTTTAAAGGGTTAAAAGCCTTTGTTGTCAGTATGCATGTTGTCCACAGACTGTGAATAATGGATGAACATGTGAAGGAAAAGGTGATGTGGGAGTGTTCATGCATGGTGTGTTCTGCCGAGCAGGGAACTACCAGATCAGCCGCCACCGCCACCGCACGTCGACACAAATAGACACACACACACACAGACACCACTCATTTCAGAACTTCGTGTATTTTATATTCCGAAACTAAGAATAATTTTCACACTATCTATCAGCGGTTTTCACTCTATTCTAATGGGAAGAATCACAGAACTGTTTAATTTATGCAACTGCAGCGTTAAAGTAGAAGCTGCAGCCCACGAACAGTGGAAGATATAGACAGGGAGTGGATATTTAAGCAGGAAATGGTAGAAAAACTAGTGTCATGTGCAGGTTTTGAAATATTACAATGTTGCAGGTTAACGTTTGCATTGAAAATATTGAATAAAATACTAAATATGGTGCTTTATTCTGAATTAATGAATGTGTTACTGGTGAAGTCAACCATAGCAACACAGGTTTGAGTAAATGTGCTGTTGATTTGTCCTTTATTGTGAAAGGATGTAAGTCAGTAGGTAGCTTTGGTTCTCCATGAAATCATTATTTACTCAGTGTTGGAGTTCACATTAGAAGCAAAAACAAGCATTTGTACAAATAATGAACCATGTCTGTTTTTGTGTGATTTTCATAGGTGGGTTTTAAGGGATTTCTAAGTGTTTTTGGAGTGATCTAAAAGATGGTTTTTGGGGTGATTTATAGGTGACGTATATATAGTTTTGAGTGGTTCATAGGTGGTTTTTTGAATGATTTTTGGGTGATTTTATAGGTAGTTGTTGGATGATTTGTAGGTGGTTCTTGGATGATTTATAACTGGATTTGAGTGGTTTATATGTGATTTATATGTGTTTTTGGATGATTTGAAAGGTGGTTTTGGGATGGTTGTTTTTAAGGGGTAATTTATATGTGGTTTTGGAGGTGATATATATATATATATATATATATATATATATATATATATATATATATATATATATATATATATCAATGTTGAAATAAATAAATCGAAACCACCTCCATTTTGGAAGCTAATCTAACAAAACTAACAAACACAGTGTTATTTATCCCATAATATCAATGATATTCTGACCTTGGTCATAGTTGTCTTTATCTCCTTGATGTGTAAAGGTCTTGACACCTGAACAACATTGAGCATAAAACCCAGTGGAGTTAATTTCACAGTCGTTCTTCATTATCTTCATCAAATTAAAATTCCTTCTCAACATATAGATGCATAAGGCAGCGATGCGGACCAGACAAAAGTTGGCAACACATGGTCTTGATTAATCACTTCAGGGAGTTGAGGCAAACATGCAAATATATGTGAAAAAGAATGAAATTGACTCATCTAAAGCAGAAAGGCATCATGGGAGAACAGGTCCTAAAACATAAATACAATCCTTCCATTTCCTGGAATGGTTTGTGATTATCCAGACATTCCTGCTGATGTTTGTCCGCCCACTGCGTTGAACATTAGCATGCTAACAGCTCCACTCCTGGTATATACTGACTGACATCTGATTAACCCTTTAACTCCTAACTAGGGGTGTTAACCCATGACTCTGACAGCTGCACTAACAGAGTCATGTGACAGAAGTACTGATGTTACACACAAACCCATTGGTACCTGCGTATAATATGACTTTTAAGGACTTTATTTGAGGCTAAAACATCTGTGGATGGAGGTAAAGTTCACGTGAAAACGTGACGTGATGGAGCTGTAGGTGTTGACCCACCTGATGTCTGAGGGTGAGACATGTGAATGAAAAAAAACACCTGATTCTATCGTGTCTGAATACTGAGCACTTTGTCTGTCTGTCTGTTTCTCTGTCTGTCTGTCTGTCTGTCTGTCTGTCTGTTTCTCGGTCTGTCTGTCTGTTTATTTTTTATCTGTCAGCAGGATTACGCAAAAAGTTCTGAATGAAATTTGATAAACTTTTCAGGATGTTATAAGGAATAAATGACTAACTGTTGGTGTTGATCCAGAACAGATCCTGGATTCTGGATCACTTTGAAATGTATTCTCCATTTACCACAATGTAAAATTTTAAAATGATCCAGAGTCCAGGATCTTTTCTGGATCAGTACCAACATGTCATCATTAGTTCTTTGTGAAACTAACATCACATCCTGAAAATATCATTAAGATCCGTTCAGAAGGAAAAGTCCATATCAGCTGATCACAGGAGCAGAGCCTCTTCCTCTTCCTCTTCCTCCTCCTCCTCCTCCTCCTCCTCCTCCTCCTCCTCCTCCTCCTCTTCCTCTTAAATGTTTTGCCCATGTCACAGCTGGCGTACGCCGTCACCACTGTGCTTTTCATCGCTGCCATTCACCTCCACACAATCCACTGTAATTGTTTCTCGCTTTGATTCCCGCTTTTGATTGTGCGTCTGCCGGCGAAGCGCCAAGGAAAAGCCAACAAAGCCGCCGCGGCCCCTGTTATCAGCGCAGATGAATGGGTGTACGCCGGCTACATATTTCAGTGGGATGGAACCCAAATGAGAACGAGATGAGAGGGGGGAGGGGTCAACTTCCTGTTGCCAATTGAAGGCATTGAAGCGTTCCGTCCTGTTGTCATGGGCCCAGGCCTTCACTGTTGAAGCGTACAGATGTCTGACCATCTGTGACCACGCCCACATACACAGAGAGGTTAAGAGGAGTCCATGGCTGATGCTGCCTTCAGGGACCCTAAAGTATCTGTGAGGACAGGCGTTACCTTCGAGGACCCCAGTGTGTGTGTGTGCGTGTGTGTGTGCGTGTGCGTGTGCGTGTGCGTGCGTGTGTGTGTGTGTGTGTGTGTGCGTGTGTGTGCGTGTGTGCGTGTGTGTGTGTGTGTGTGTGTGTGTGTGTGTGTGTATGCATGGATGCCACCTTCAGGGAACCAAGTCCAGTGAGAACATGGGCCTTAACACTGTCTTCAAGTGCTTCTGTTGGTGAATGGATGAAGAAATACAATTTATGGAGATCTGATAGTTAGGGAAACGGTCCTTCCATCTCTCCTTCCTTCTTCCCGCCTTTATTTCCTTCCTTCCTCACATTTATACATCCATAATATATATATATATATATATATATATATATATATATATATATATATATATATATATATATATATATATATATATATATATATATATATATATATATATATATATATATATATATATATACAAGCCCTGAACACCAGAGCAATAGAGGCCGGGGTCTACCACATCAGACAGGACCCCAGGTGTAGGCTGTGGAGAGAAGCCCCTGAAACAGTCCAGCACATCACAGCAGGGTGTAAGATGCTGGCAGGCAAGGCATACAGGCATAACGAGGTAGCGGGCATACTATACAGGAACATCTGTAAAGAGTATGGACTGGAGGTCCCAGGGTCAAGATGGGAGAACCCCCCAAAGGTGACAGAGAACAAACAGGCCAAGATCCTGTGGGACTTCCAGATCCAGACTGACAAGATGGTGATGGCCAATCAGCCTGACATAGTGGTGGTGGATAAACATGAGAAGACAGTGGTGGTGATAGATGTAGCAGTCCCCAGTGATAGCAACATCAGAAAGAAAGAACATGAGAAGCTTGAGAAATACCAAGGGCTGAAAGAGGAGTTAGAGAAAATGTGGAGTGTGAAGGCAACGGTGGTACCAGTAGTGATCGGAGCATTAGGGGCAGTGACCCCCAAGCTGGGAGAATGGCTCCAGCAGATACCAGGAACAACATCAGAGATCTCTGTACAAAAGAGCGCATTGCTAGGAACAGCTAAGATCCTGCGCAGAACCCTCAGACTCCCAGGCCTCTGGTAGAGGACCCGAGTCTGAAGGAGACACCGCCCACGTGGGGCGAGAGGAACATTTTTTTTTTTTTTTTTTTTTTTATATATATATATATTATGGATGTTCAGTTTTATTTCTCAGAACTAAAGTAGAATGACTTTGTTAGTTTACTAAATAAACTAAACCCTCTCTGACAGTTTGAATCATATATTAGTGAAACACTTGGATCCTGAACTAAAGTGATTTTAACCTCTGGTTAACTTCTTCAGTGTAAATAGTTTCAAACACACTTTAATATGAGGTGGTTTTTAAGCCCGTCTCTGTCATAAATGTGTTTCTGTTCAGTACATGACGACCTGTTCACTTTATTATTAACACCGTTACGCTTCAACATCCCAACTCTGTGTTCTTCATTTGGGCCGTGGTCATGGCTTCACATTTCCAATCACCCAGAAGGCTTTGCTGCACAGACGATGAGCTGACAGATGTGTACAGTAAACTCAAGTATATACTCTGTCCTTGAAACACGTGTCAGTGTGAAATACAATAATTGTCCTGGACTCAAACACAGAAAGCACATCTCAGGAGAGAATTGACACCAGTGATTTATCTGCATGTCTGTGCGTCCTTTACTCTACATGGAGCTCACGTCATGTGTCTCTGTCATATCTGTCGTACATTTGGATGCACATATACATAACCGCACTCGTCCCAGTCTGTCTTAGGCAATCTCTCATGTCATAATGCCACTGCGGGAAATGATTAACTGCCATTTTTTTTTAATGTGCACACCTTTTGCGAGACGCCAAACAAGACAACAAAACACAGTGAATGAGTGGCGGATCAGAAGTTTACGGCCTCGCGTCGCATTTATATGGACATGATGATGCATGAGCCTGGGACACCATGGAAACGGATGATTGTTTGGAGGCTGATGATGGAAAAGCAGCCGTTCCACACACTTATTATGTATATTTATTCAATTATCATATTGATAATACTGTATGTTGTCGAGTACATGGTGCAGAAATTACGATTCTGAAAATGGAGTTTGTGTGTGTGTGTGTGTGTGTGTGAGAATGTGTGTGTGTGTGTGTGTGAGAGAGAATGTGTGTGTGTGTGTGTGTGTGTGAGAATGTGTGTGTGTGTGTGTGTGTGTGTGTGTGTGTGTGTGTGTGTGTGTGTGAGAATGTGTGTGTGTGTGTGTGTGTGTGTGTGTGTGTGTGTGTGTGTGTGTGAGAATGTGTGTGTGTGTGTGTGTGTGTGTGAGAATGTGTGTGTGTGTGTGTGTGTGTGTGTGTGTGTGTGTGTGTGTGTGAATGTGTGTGTGTGTGTGTATTTCTGTCTTTATGGGGACATTAATATATTTACACAGTCACGCTATGAGGACCTCTGATAGTCGTATAGGGACCAAAATTACATTTATACAAACGATGTTCCCTATAAACACATTAACTTGTTTTGAATGTTTTTCCTGTTACTCTTTATTTTATTTGAATGGTGCAACTGCTCCATCCAGTAATGTCTGCCTTAGATTAATGTCATATTCTGGTTTTTTTTTGTTTGTTTATTGTTGTTTTTTTTTTTTTTACATAATATAAAAATATAAATGAATGGTATTTCACATTATAAAAATAGGAGTGAATCGTATTAGATTGTATAAAAATGTAAGTAAACAGTGCAGTAGATCTGTTCACAAGTAAAATAACCCATGACACTTCTGGAATAACATTCCAAAAGATAGAACAATTTAATATTTTCTTTTCCGTCTGTTGTTTGTGCTTAGATTTATTAAAGGATGAAAAAAAGGGATTCACATCCTCCTCTAACTGTTTAAAACCTGAATTTAAATATAAGTTAAACAAAATAAAATTAAATAAAATGTAAAAAGTAAATTACAGTATTTTCTGCACTATGAGGTTCACTGTCAATTAATGGTTTATTTTTATTTATTTATTTATTTTTTTTAGGTTTTTCATATATAAGGTGAAGTCAAAGTCAAAATTATGAGATAAAAGTTACAATTCTGAGCTAAAAAGCCAAAATGATGAAATAAAAAGACAAAACTATAAGAAAAAATGTTAAAATTACAAGATAAAAAGTCATCATTTCAATTTAATTTCAAAGTAACATGACATAAGCGTGTATGGAATGGAAGCTCGGTCTGCATGCAGGACCGGCCCGTTACACCACAAACAAAGCATGTTAAGGCCAATGACATGACTTAACATTTTATGGCAGTTTAACTTCATTGTTATCCAATACAACTTTGTTAAACTGTTAAATCCCCTTGTTACAAATTGTTGAAAATTGTTGCCTGCTACCAGAAGCGTTGCTGTCATTGCAGGAGCTTATAGTCACTAATCAATATATAAGACGCACTGGGTTTTTGTGTTTTAAATGCGTCCTATAGTCCAGAAAATACGGTAAGTTGACTATAGCAAATACAATAGAAATATATAATTTCCTTTTTTTTTTTTTTTTTTTTTTTTTTTTTGGTATGTTGCATATTTGCAACAGTAGGTCTTAAGGGGTTAAACAGTGGATATGTGTTCCATCCTGACACATTAAATGGACTCACCTGTGCTTGTTTTTATTTCTTCTTCTGTCAGATTCAACTGTTTTGCTCCACCGTCATATAGTGTTTACCGTCACTGAATTCAAATGAATAAATAAATGAGTTCAATTCTAGCTTTTGTGGAGCTGCAGACAGAAGGCATCGACACTCGCCTTTTCAGCCCAGTTCAGTGTCTGGACATTTGAGGTGAGACGTCTGGTCAATAGTGATTCAACAGCACAAATAAACACTGTCTGAAAAGGTACAAAAACACAAGCCCACGTTTTGCTTTTACTGATGTTTTGTCAAAATGTTCTGGAAAGATCCAGGATCAGCTCCACTTTCAACATCCCTTCACCACTTCTTCACTCTTTAATATAATAAAACTTCTTACATTCTCCATTTTGGTTAATTTTCTTGATTACTTTCACTATTTTTGATGACTACTTTGTCCATTTTTGGTTTCTGTTGACTTTTTTTCCCATTTTTGTTCATTTTATTCAGTATTTTCTCTACTTTTGTTCATTTTGTTGATTGCTTTCTTCATTTTTTAATTTTGTCAAGTATTTTCTCCATTTTCATTCATTTTTGTTCATTTTCTTGATTACTTTTGCATTTTTTGTTTATTTCGTCCAATTTAGTTTATTTTGTTGACTATTTTTTCCCTTTTTTTAATTTTGTCAAGTGTTTTCTCCATTTTTGTTCATTGTTTTGATTGCTTTCTCTATTTTTTGTTTATTTTGATGACTATTTTGTCCATTTTTGTTTTCTGTTGACTTTCCCCCCCCCCATTTTTGTTCATTTTATTCAGTATTTTCTCTACTTTTGTTCATTTTGTTGATTGCTTTCTCCATTTTTTAATTATGTCAAGTGTTTTCTCCATTTTCATTCGTTTTTGTTCATTTTGTTGATTGCTTTCTCTATTTTTATTTCATTTTTTGGATTGCTTTCTCAATTTTTTGTTTATTTTGATGACTATTTTGTCCATTTTTGTTTGAGTTTGTTGACTATTTTTCCCCATTCTTGTTCATTTCATCAAATATTTCTCGATTTTTGCTCCGTTTGTCAACTATTTTCTTGATTTTTTTTATTCATTTTATTGATTACTGTCTCCATTCATGTTAAGGTCTTGTTTTTGCTTCCATCCAGTTTCGATGCAAAACATACTGCTGTTCAGTCTGAGCCGAACCCCATGTTGAACATCAGACATGTCTCCTGTGGCCGACACTCGTCTATTTGCAAACAGATATTAACTTGAGTGTTGCACAGGGCTGTGATGCACTTATCACGATGGCCGCCGCCGCCGTCTGGAGTGAGCTCTGCTGTTCAGGTTTGGGCTGACTGGAGCTCCAGCCCCTTGTGAAGGGAATAACAACAGCTTATCCTGGAGGGGTAATTGCTTGCAGGGGAGGACATCGTTTGATGGAGCCTCAGTCTGCTTATCTCCCACCCAAGGTTCCCGCAAAAAAAAAAAAAAACAATAAAGAGAGGAGGGAAAACCTTCAAACATGCTTGTAATGAAGCAATAACAAGCTGCTGTGAGATGTTTTGTATGCACGTCACCATGGTAACAGCAATTGGGGAATCTAAGGCGAAAGACACCGCATTAAATTGCATTAACGACAAGGGACCGAGGCAGCGGCGTGAACAATACGAGATGCGGACGACACGGCAGCGGCTGACGGACGCCCAAGTAGGCCTTGTGTCTCCGTGCTTAATTAAGTAGATTTAATGACGTTTAATCAGAACGAGAGGGAAAAAATTACAGTATTTTCCACACTATAAGGCACACTGGACTATAAGGCGCACTGTCAATGAATGCTTTCTTTTTAGGTTTTTCATACATAAGGCGCTCCAGACTATAAGGTGCATTAAGTCAAAATGATGAAATAAAAAGTCAAAATGATTGAATAAAATGTTTAAATTATAAGATAAAAAGTTAAAATTATTTAAACTATAAACTGACTCCAAAGATAAGAATTGAACCCAATTTAACCTTTAAATAAACTATATCTTAGAATTAGTTATTATTTTGATCAGTTTTTCCATCGTTGGTTCTTTTCTAACTGGTCCGTACACTTTGTTCTGTTCGTGCGTGACTTTGTGTTTCTACCTTTTCCATGTCGTTGATTCAAAGCTCTAGTTCTTCACATCTGACGTTAACACCCTGCGGAGTATTTCCAGGGTGGGACCAGTGTTGTCTGAACATATTGGACTCCTGAGGCCGTTGTTTCTTCTCATGTGGACGATGGCAGAGGCTTGTTTTTTTACGCTCGGTGTGTGATGTGGAGCTGCACTGATCAGCATGTTTGTCCGTCTGTCCGTCCTGCACTGAAAACTCACAAACAGTTCAATATTTTCCCACTCAACCTTTTATGTGTTGACGTGGAGTCTTTTCGCTGTGTGATCTGTGAAGTTTATGGGTCGCTTTCATTGCTGAACTAGAAAAAAACAACAGATACTTTAAGGAATGACTTAAACATTTATCTGGATCTTTGTATGTTGAGCCAAATTTCCATGTTAAATCAATTATTGGCTCGAAAGAATGGACGTGATAATTTTTTTTGTCCAGTAGACATCTGGATGTTAGGTAGGCGTTCTGTCCAATGAAAGTCATATATATATATATATATATATATATATATATATTAGTGATGCGCGGTTAGGGGGTTTTACAGAAATCCGCCCCGCCCAAACCCAAGACGTGGCTAGGCCCGCCCCGCCCAACCCGCATGATGTCACGTATGGATAAACCCAACCCACCCGCTATCAACCCACGAGCTTAAATTTGTCTCTAAACTCACATAGTACATTCGCAGCGTCTTTACCTTGTGCTTCTAATGTTAAAAGTCATGAAGCATCATTTTTGCCTCCTTTCTAACGTCTCAATATGCACTCCAGCACATAAAATAGACTCCACCCACATCATCACTCTATAAAGCCAACACATACAACGTTTCCGTACAACCTTCGCATCGCCTGTTTTAATCTTCTCCCTGATCAAGTCCCACATTTTAACTCTTATCTCTGAGTGTTCAGGGAGATTTGGCGCAAATAACAAATAACAAAAAGGTGGGATAAAAAAGCATTCAAAACAGGAACTGATGGGCTTGCACATGCACGAGCCGAGCACACACACACACACACACACACACACACACACACACACACACACACACACACACACACCTCAGCGGGTATTGATCGTCCCTGACCCGCCCCACCCGCATCCGCAATATGTATTAATACTGCGACCCAGCCCGCCCGACTCGCGGGTCACCCGCGGATATCCGCTGGCCAGTGGGTAGCCCACACAACACTAATATATATATATATATATATATGTATATATATATATATATATATATATATATATATATATATATATATATATATATATATATATATATACATGCATACACCTGATTCTCAGAAAATGTGAAACTATTGCACTAAAGTGAAAGTGCATTGTGGTTATGTGATGACTCAGCACAATAATGCTAACTGTAGCATTAGCTATTATGACCTAGCTAAATAATGACCTATGTCACATTCTGAAAAGCAATACCCTATTAACAAACTAATTTAAAACATTGTAAAAATGTTATTATGAAATGCTGACTAATTTCAGTGGTGAGCCTCAGTCTTGTCGTGTTCATGCAGTTATGAGACAAATAACCTGAAACACTTTTTCTGTATCTTCTTCTTTTAATTGCTGGGTCTTGGCTCAGCGGTGCTGGTGTTAATGGCTTTAGTCTGTTTTAGTTCAGAGGCTTTTGCTTTAACTTCACTTTACTGCAGACCTCCATATGGTTTTTTTCAGCAGAATCTGCAGCGTCTTTGATAATTTGGCAATATCTCACATTTACAAATTCAGCTGTGGTGTCGTTTCATATGTTCACTCTCCCTCAGACTGTGTTCATAAATAATAAGAAAAATCCATAAAAGTAATACGATTAAATAATTGAGAAGAAAATAAATACAGAACTGAGGAATTTAACTTATGACAAGAATGAAGAGTGAGATGAATTCATCTGAAGAACAAACACCGCACTGCTGTGAATACTGACGATTTTAATAAGTGTATTTATCATTGATTTAATTCTGTTCTATTAGTGAAGCAGAGGAGGGACTTCCTGTTCCTGTTTGATTTATCATTAGGTTTTTTGTGTGTGTCTCTTCAGGGAACAGACGACATTAAACGATGGCGTCTCAGAGACACGAGCGCTTTTCTGTTGAAGTGACAACGTGAAGATCATATTTCAGCAAGAAAATGATCTGTCTGTTTACAACCAATATTGATTGACTCATTGATCATGTTAAACCAATTTAATCTCTGACACAAACAGAAAAATGACAGAAAGTTTTCATGGCCGACTCTGCTTCACAAATCTGTTTACAGAGCAGTATTCAGAGGACGAGTATTAATACTATTCACTATTACTAGTAATATCAGTACTAGTATTAGTACTATTCACTATTACTAGTAATATCAGTACTAGTATTAATACTATTCACTATTACTAGTGATATCAGTACTAGTATTAATACTATTATTAAAAATATTATGTATTATAATATATTTTATATATATTATAATATATTATATATTATATATATTATATCTATATAAAAATATTATATTCATATTATTATAGTATTAGGACTATTATTAGTACTATTAGTACAGTGGTACCTCTAGAAAGTAATGAAAAAACTTTACCTCAATTTTTCGTCTCTGAATACGAAAGAAAATTCTGTTCACGAAATAAATACTGTACTGTTTGTAAGTACATAATGTACGTAAATATGTCACGTACAAACTGTACGTACCATCCCATTGGCTATGAGGGAGCTACCCATGATGCTTTTCATTACCGTTTGACCCTCATTCATCACAGAGTTCCTGTTGTTTGGTGAGTTTTTCCCAGTGAGTTCATTTAAACTTTATTACAGTACGTATTCGTTAATTGTCATGACACCAAAGAAAGTGATTCCCGGTGAAAAGAAGAAGCGAGCTGTGTTATCAATAGAAGTGAAACAGGAGACGATAAAAAAAATGAAAGTGGCCCACAGTTGAGTGACATCGCAAAGGAATATGGCTATGTACTATTAAGATGAGTATTAGTACAATTATTAGTCCTATTAATAATACTACTAGTATTATTAGGAGTATTAGGTGGACTATTTGTGTTATTATTATGAGTATTACGAAGAGTATTAGGGTTTTAGGGTTTTTTTTAATTTGTTTGCTCGTCGTCTTCCGCTTTATCCGGGTCCTAATAGTTTAGTATTAGTGTTATTAGTACGAGTATTAGTATTATTAGAATTATAATGAAGAAAATAATTACAAATTAAAACAATCTATTGGATAAATGGAATAAATGGAATGAATCATAAAAAATATGAATACATGGAATAAACAGTAGAAATGGTATAAATGTGGATAAATGGAATAAATGAATAAATAGGATAAATGTGACTTAATTGAATACATGTGAACAAAAATGGAAACATGGAACAGAAGCTTCTGGACTGAATGGTTCCCCTTCTGCTTTGCATGGCACAGGCTGCGGCTCATTGGTATTCTGCCGCCATGTTGCGCTGTCGCTCATTCAAATCAGCTCAAACGCCGCCGTCGTTGCCGCCGCCACTGTTCCCAGTCACCTCGCCGTCTCTCCGGAGAACAACGTTACACATCGCACAGTCTTTGCCCTTGGGTTTCCCCAACTGAAAACAGGAATAACATAAAAAGATGCGTAATGTCAGGTTTCACACAACAGTGGTGTGTTCTCCGAGCAGTGCCATGAATCACATACAAGTGCACTTTTCCCAAACTTTTCCCCCTCCTCCTCCTCCTCCTCCTCCTCCTCCTCCTCCTCCTCCTCCTCCTCCTCCTCCTCCTCTGCTGCGTTGGCCTGTTTTTGTTTCCTCCTGCTCAGACTCCACACATTCCCCACTGGTTCCCTCTTCAGTGCCTTCCAGTGCTGCCTCATCTTCTCTAGTATTTCTATATTTGTGGAGCACATGGGCTTCCCAAACTTTTACAACAGCAGCAGCAGCAGCTCTAGACTCCAAAGATGAATCTGGTGTCTTCCTGGGACCTGAACTTAAAACACAAATACATCATGAACAGCCTTCACGTCTACACTGACAAACTACTGGTGAAGAAATGAAGCCAAGCATCAACCCATACATACAGACAGACAGACCCAGGGCTACTTTTATGGCAGAACCTAAAGGAATTTTAGGATTAAAATAAAATATATAACGTAATTTTTAGTCCAATGGCCCGAAATGAGGTGGATTTTAATTGGTTTTAGCGGTCTTTAAATTGTTTTTCCGTTCAGTTTTAGGTGCCTTAATTGTTTTTAGCTTAGTTTTAGCTGCTTCTCCTTGCTTTTAACTCTCTTTTTTTTGCCGTTGTAGCTTAGTTTTAGCTTCTTTTAAATAGTTTTTCATTCAGTTTTAGGTGCCTTAATTTTTTCATCTTGGTTTTTCAGTTAATTTTAATTAGCTCAATTTTAACTTCTTTTGTTTCCTTTTAGCTTATTTTGAAATCCTTCCCTTGTTTTTAGCTTAATCTTAGCTTTTTTAAAAACTTTTGTAGCTGTGTTTTAGCTGCTTTTACTTTTGTTAAATGTGTTTTAGCTCCTTTTATTTGCTTTCAGTGTAGAATCAAGTGCTGAAACCAATTGAAAAGCCATCGGCAGAAGGATCAGCAGCTGCAGCAGGATCCTTAAGTCCATCAGTCCAATTGTGTTTGTCAAGGCAGGAGACCAGCTGAGTGTGGGTCAGAAGAAGGGGTCCAGTAGGGATCCTAACTACTGCCAGCGACGGACAGCTGTTGGTCACTTTAGAGAAGCAGCTGCGGTTCCCCCAGCACATGGTCAGCACCACTCTGAGGCCAGACATCCTGCTGGGTTCTGAGTCCATTAAGACCATCATAATCATGGAGCTGACTGTGCCATGGGGGGAGGCCCACGAAAGAAAGAGGATCAAATATGAGCTCCTGGTCAGTGAATATTGTGAGTAGGGATTGAAGGGTGGCAGCAGGAGTTTAGTGGGGTGTTCACTTCACAAAGCCTTAAGTGTTCTGGGAATAATGGGAAGAGTTAATGTGCAGCAATTAAGAACATCATCGAAGCTGCGTAGAAAGCTTCGACAAGGGTCTGGATCAGAAGAGGACACCCATAATGTGACCTTGAAAAGCCAAAATAATGTCAGTATCATTAAATATGCTGCTGGTATTCACAGAATGCCGAATCTCACCCCTTGTTTAAAACTGCTTGAAAGAAATCAACTTTCTGGAATGTTCATAAATTGTCTTAGTCTAATATAATTTCGTGGCTTCAGTTGTAAAATAATCCAAGAAATGATTGTTCTCTCTGGCTATATTTGACATGAATCATAATTATTTTTCTGTACTTCTTCTCATTTAGTTTGATGTCAACTTTCTGTCATTATTCACTGTTTCAGAGTTACTAAATCCACCATTATTTGCTTTACTTGATGATCAAGCCATTAAAAATCAATTATTAGTCACACATTGCTGCTCCTTCATTTGAAGACGTCACCTGTGATCATAAGCTTAATGTTTATGGTTCATGGTGACATTTAATGACCTAGTCAAGGTCAATTTCCACCACAGTCTATGTTTGACACAAACAGTGTGACAGAGGTTAATTTTGCAACATGTCACCTTTGACCTCCAGAGATCTCAAAAACTATTGGTCGTAGGTGATAACACCAATTATATGAATTGTACAAATCTTCATTCCACATCATTTGGTACCAATCTGAAAGTTCTGTGACCCTCTGTTTTTGAGTTATAACCCATAATATGATTTTGACCTTTTAGTTAATCGTGGCCGTGACCTTTGACCTTTACTCAAATGGATCATTGCATCTGATGCACATTAGCTATACGTATATATCTATGTCTATGGTGATATCTACAGTATTCATTGAGTTATAGCATGATATGTCTCTGCGGACACACACACACACACGCACCTTTTCTGTTTTACTTCATTAGATTTTTTTATGAACCAGTGACCCCTGACCTCTTGGGTCAACAATAGGTCAAAATCTATACACACTAGATGCAAAAATTGTCTCTAAGATCAATAGTTCAAATGTTACATCTAAAATTAAATTTTGACCTTTATTGTGACCTTTGACCTAGAGTCTTCAAATGTATCCTTTAAGATTCTGACGTCACTGCACATCAATAGTGAGATAAAAAAAAGAAGCTATATGCTAAACCAAGTACACAGGAATAAAACTTCTCTGATTACACATATTTGATGACCTTGACCTTTGACCTACATTTACCAATATTTTCTGGGATCTATTCTGAACCACCTCATATCCTTCCTGAAAATGTCATGGAAACTGGTTCAATAGTTTTGCATTAAGTTGCTAAGAAATGAAAAAGAAAAATGGGGTGAGGAAGTGGGGTGGTGGTAAAAACACCACGTTCTGTATTTTTACGTTCTTCAGTGTAAATCAGACGTCAGATGACTTCTTTCTTCCTCGGCCTGGTAAACTCAATCCCCCCTGGGACCACACTCTGGGATTCTAAAACCATTAAAACAGCTCAAATCCAGACTTTTTCCTCCCTCACATTTGTGAATTTCCAGACTGTTTGTTTCTTTGCTGCTGTTCAGATGTACTTTATATAGAAATACTGAGCTATGAATCATGTCAAGTGAGATTTACTGTAAGTTTCTGCATTTGCTGACTTCCAGGGACCTTTTGTGTTTGTGTCTTTCTCCGTGCGCTGCTTCTCTCTCCAATTTCTCACGTTGTCTTTTTATATCTCGGCGCTCTGAAGAAAAATCATGCGGCAAGAACACGCTTAATTCAACTCCTCATCTGCAAAACAACAGGAATTTGCAACTGCCGTTTTTAATAACTTGTGACTAAAGAAGCTGCCGTTCACTTTGACTTCTATCAGGACGACGTCTACAAGGTCTGTTCAGATTTAGATTTTTTGACTAATATCTGCGTTAGAGATGTGCCTTTCCTTATACTGCTCTATATTATGATGTCACAGGTGTCAAACCAGGGCGTTCTCACTCCCAGCGCGTTGACCATCCGTCGATTTCTTTTTTTTTTTTTTTATCTGTATTTGTTCTCATTGTTTAACTCCACAGAGGGGGAGTCAACATTGTTTGAGATCAATGCATATTTTAGTCTTGCAGCCAAATATTTTAATATTTAGTGTCATCAGTCGATTTCTGACGCACAAGGTGTCCCTCTGCATCTAATTGAGACGCAGTGCATTTCTATCCATGATGCTCAGAGCCCTAACCCCTAACCCTAACCCCTAACCCTAACCCCTGACCCTAACCCTAACCCTAGCCCCTAACCCTAAAACAGAGCAAAAAGTGTTTTAAACCCATATGTCTCATATTGCTGCGGACAGGTTAGAAGAGACACCTTGTGCGTCAGAAACCGACACTTGGTCAACACATCGGAACGCAGTCAGATTGTGATGCGCTGGGAGTGAGAGTGTGTTGGTCAAACATGTGGCCCGGGGGCCAAAACTGGCCCGACAAAAGGTGTGTTTCTACTATCGGGACTTCTGGGACTGTTTTGGGGGACGTACATTTGACTGGGCCATAAGTTAGCCTGGTCCTCTCAGGCGTATCTGTAAGAACCATGGCAGCACGGTGGCGGAGCGGTTAGCGCTCTTGCTTCACAGCATGACGACCCTGGTTTGATTCTTGAACCGTGCAGGCCGTTCTGTGTGGAGTTTCCATGTTTCTCTCCCTGTGTCTGGATGGGTGTCCTCCGTGTGCTGTAGTTTCCCCCATCACCCAAAAACATGTTTGTTCGGGTAAAAATCCTCCAGCCAGGTAACTGACCATGAGTCTGTCTGGAGATGGGTCCCCGGGCGCCACCCATGGGTGGCCAATGCTCAGTAGAAGGATGTGTTAAATGCAGAGGACACATTTCGTTGTACAATTGTATAATGACAATAAAGACTGTAAAAATTTCAAACCCTATTTCCATGACATTAAATGCACCAAAATGTGTTAGCAGGGGAAAAAAAAAACAACAATTGTCGATCTCGAACTCTTGGAATTCTGCCGCTGAGTTAAACATTTCTACTGTGAGGCTGATAGTGGGGCAGTTACAGAAATGATTAAAGCACCAATATTGGTGATTAGAGATTAATTTCATTTCAAAAGGGGTAACAAAAAATCAGGTCACATGATTTTATCTGAAAATATGCTTTTTTGGGTAAGATCTCGTTTTATAGAATAAAATTTTTTAAAAACATATCGGCCACTGGAGAAAAACACACTTGGGAATGAGATGTATGAACTTTTTCAGATATGCTAATTGAGCTAACTTTAACAAATTACCATGGTAACAGCCATTTTGGTGTGAAATACAGATATTTAAAAAAAATAGCTTTTACTTGAGTAAAGCATTAATTTCAGCAGAAAATCAGAAATGTCCCCAGCTATGAGAATTATGCAGTGTGTTACTCGGAGAGGGCGGCAGCAAGGGCTGATGGGAGGAAAGGAACCCGTCGGTGGTGCAGGGTGTCGGTCAGAGGGGGCGTCGCCCTCCTGACACAAGACACTGCCACGGAAATACAAAGCTCCTAAAGTGCATCAATTTTTCAGCATCTGTCAGAGCGCTGTGCTATTCCTCATGATGCTCCCGAAAAAGCTCTGCACTTATATCATCATTAGAGCGTGATTTTACTGAACTCGCTCCTTAATAGCCCCATTCCTGCTCATTGTACTTCCTGCATATGGAAAGAATTACTGGAATACCTCATGAAGTATTTATTAATATGTTTCCTTTTGCCTCATTTTCATTCTTTTTATGGGTGTAGGTTTTCCAGTCAAATAGCATTGGTGTATTAGCTTAACACAAGAATCCAAGAGCGTATTTATTCATCCAGTTTACTAAATAACCATTGCATCACGGTCACAAAGAAGACTTGATCTAATGCTTCATCTGCTTTTGTCTTGTTTAAACAGATCTATTATTAACCTGCAGGTAACTATAGAAACAGCACTCAAGCTTCTTTGCTCACTTACCTGAGAAAATGTGAAAATATAAAGTATATAAATATAATATAAATATAATATAAATCCAACAGTAGGATTTACAGAAAGAAACAAACAAAACAGACTGTGATGATAAGCATTATGTTAGATTTGATTAAATAGAAATTAATTGATCCTTCGGGACATTGAGGTTCCAAACACACACAAAAAAAACCTACCACAAGTAAAAATAATTAATAAATTAATAAAAGAATAAGTGAAGAAAAAAGGAGCGAAAAAACTGCCATGAAGACCATAAATAAATAATAATAATAAGCGGTGTCAGACACAACCAACCCCAGCCCTCACAGACATTTTAGCTCTTCATGTACATCTCACTCTCAAAAAATGTGAGAATATGGGTTTGAACTTTCAAGACTGCTCTAGGTCAAAGGTCATGATGGCATTTCAGAGCCGACCTGTAGTTTCCTATTTGTCAACAACAGTAACTGAGTACTTATTACCAGTCTTTTTGGAATAATGGCCATTGAAAACCATGTGACTTGGATTTTGACCTTTCAAGGTCAAAGGTCATGATGCCATTTTCAAGCCCATGGCAGGTGTTCTATATGTAAATAATAATTCTCTATCTCACTAGTTTTTCCGATATAGTCCTTTTTTTTTAGGTATTGACCCAGTGACCTCTGACCTCTTGGGTCAGCAATAGGTCAAATCCATGCAGATAAGATGCATAATTTAAAGAGCAGCATTTTGTTTCTCATTGGAAGTGTTGAAGACACTTGGAAAACTGTCAGTGTGTGATATTCATTCTGTGATATTGGAAATATCCACATTGGATTTTTATTTCTATATTGTTTTTTTTAAAATATGTTATTACTTTATTCATTTTATCTGATACACTCAAGTACTTTGGAATAGAAACTCACATTTCATTGTGTATGTGGAGACAATGACAATAAAAGGCAATTCTGAAAAAAACTAAACAAAAAAAAAACCCCTTCAGGGGGCGGGGTACTACTACGACTACTAATACTACAACTATTACTCCTGCTACTACGACTACTAATACTACAACTATTACTCCTGCTACTACGACTACTAATACTACAACTATTACTCCTGCTACTACGACTACTAATACTACAACTATTACTCCTGCTACTACTACTACTACTACAACTATTACTAATACTACTATTATTACTACTGCTACTATTACTACTACTACAACTACTATTACTATTATTATTACCACTACTACTACTATAACTATTACTACTACTACTACTACTATTACTATAATTATTACTACTGCTACTACTACTACTACTACAACTACTATTACTATTATTATTACCACTACTACTACTATAACTACTACTATAATTATTACTACTGCTACTACTGTCCTACAGTTTAAAGTCCTTTTAATCACATTCATCTGTGTTAATGTTGGCAGCTCTAAGTTAAAGTCATACATTCAGAAGGTGTCATTACTAATACATCAGGTGTTAAAGGATTAAAAACAGTTAAACCTCAGCTTCTACTCTCAGTCTTTGACACTGTTTTATTGGTAGATTTGAATATTTGTGTCTTTGTTTTATTTTTTATTTTTTAATAATGTCCATTGTTTTAAATCCTTCTTGGTTTAATCCAGTTCCGTACCGAACTATTGTCTTCAGTCGTAGAGAATATTCCAACTTTTATCCACTGAAAACCATGCAAGTCTCTGCAGAAACGATGTAAAATGTTCAATATAAATAAGATTTTCTCTCCCATGAAGATGACCGCAAGCTGATGTAAACAGAGGAAAGGGTCATTATTTCACAATGTTGGCAAAACAAAGGCTTTTGCAAATATTTTCAAGCTTGAAAAGGCATTCCTAATGTTTCCATCCGCTCAGGGGTGTGTGTAATACATGTGGGGCGTAAACAAAACAAAACTGTTTGACTACAGTGGAAATTCCACAGGGTGCCTTTACACGGCAAACAGTTCAGACTGAAGCAGAACGGAGATAAAACCTGCAGCTTCACCGACACTCGGACCAGGGGTGCAAATGATCCATTAATCCATTATAGTGGGGTAGCTTAATCCAAATATCTAGAAGAATCGTGACAGAAATGATTAAAGCACCAAAATTAGTAGAGATAAACTTTAGGACATAATGCATCATTTCAGAAAGAGTGACAAAGAATTCAACCATCCAGTCACATGGTTTTATCTCAAAACACACTTTTTTGGGTAAAATATCATTTTTTTAGGAATTAGGAATGCCTTACAATTGCCCGTTTTGCTCATTTACTTGAAATTTTTGTTCAATTTGTTGATTACTTTGGTCGGGTTTGATCATTTTTGTCTATATTGTTGATTGTTTTGGTCCATTTTGTTAAACATGTTGATTACTTTGGTCACTTTTGTTAATTTTCTTGATCATTTAGTTCAATTTGTTTGTTATTTCGGTCATATTTGTCAATATTGTCCATAATACAGTTGAAATTGTTGATTTATTTTTGGTCTTTTTTGTTAAATGTGTTGATTACATTTGTCATTTTTGATCATTTTTTGTCTATATTGTTGATTATTTTGTTCAATTTGTTGATTTTTTTTTTAGGTCCATTTTGTCAAACGTGTTACATTGGTCACTTTTGCTGATTTTCTTCATCATTTAGTTAAATTTAATGGTTGTTTTGGGTATTTCTATTCACTTTGATCATTGTTTTTGGGAAATTTGTTGTTATTTTGGTCATTATTTGCAAATGTTCTTCATTTCGTAGTCAAATATGTTGATTCCGCTGCTCTACGATAACATTTTATTAGTTTTATTGCAGAAGTATTTCAGTTGTAGACCAGTGTATGATCAGGTCTGAAAGATGCCAGATTAGTTGATGCTTTTGGTCGACGCTGGATGTTCGGTTCTTCGTGGGCGGTCGTCGTTGTCATCGTGGGTTTTTTTTGTCCCGCCGCTCGCATGCGTCGCCATCTGAGTTCCCGGCGGCGTGTATCCGTGGTTGAAATAAACGTGATGAAAGGTGCGGCGGTTTATCTGTGGACTTTTTACACTCCCTCTGCCACTTTGTAGTTGAAGGGAGCCTTTGTAGCTCCAACACATGACGCTCAAGTGTTCTTAGGATGAGGCCTTAGAAGGCGGGATGAATGAGAGCGGTGCGACGGACACTGAGGAGGCGGGATTGAAGTGAAGCCCAGGCCGAAATGGATTTGTGTGGAGGGGAGATGGAGGGCACGCGATAGCCGGGGTAAGCTTCAAAACCAGCAGCAGGGACCGCACAGATCAAAATGATGTGTTGATTGTGAACTGTACGGACATTACATTTTATGAGCTTCGCAGACGCATCGCTGCGACTGTTTATTTTCTTCATGTTTTATTTATCATTTCCATCCAAGGCTGGTGGGGAATGACATTTCCATTCAAAGATTTTGGTGAAAAAGGAAACATAATCAAGCTGTTTTTTTTTTCCACATTTGGTGCTTTCATGGCCATGTGTGATTGCAGTTTGTGCTCAGAGTAAAAAGGATGAGTCGACAGGTGCATGTCCAAACCTGAGCTGGAGGAGGACAAGCCGTGTCCCTGACATGTGCTGGACAAACACTTTTTTCTTAATTATCTTGTCATTGTAAAGGTCTGATGGAGGAAATAAAAGATGTTGTTTTGACCTTTTAATCATTTTTATTTGAGCTATTTTTTTTTTCATTTTCAGGCAAAGAAGTTTTATACAGTTAATAAAACCAGGTCGACTCTTTACGGAGGTTTTCAGCTGTTTACTCAGACTGATGTAAGATCCTTTTGGATGAATAAAATGACTGTCTACAGGATGAATCAGACTGAT
Organism: Siphamia tubifer; assembly: GCA_020466265.1. Classification (NCBI taxonomy): domain Eukaryota; kingdom Metazoa; phylum Chordata; class Actinopteri; order Kurtiformes; family Apogonidae; genus Siphamia; species Siphamia tubifer. The sequence continues at coordinate 29,518,177 of CM035800.1, forward strand.
TTCATCAAATCCAGTTGTAGGTCATGACAGTTTTATTGCATTTAAATAGTAAATGTTCTGCACTTCTTTAGTTCTTTTCCACCTTCATGGTTCACACACACACACACATACACCAGTAATAATAATAATACTATTATTATTATTACTTATTATTAATTTCTATAGCACTTTTCAAGGCACCCAAAGCACTTTACATTATTGATCCATTATTCATTCACTCTCACATGCTCCCTCTGGTGGTGGTATGTAGCCACAGTTGCCCTGGGGCAGACTGACAGAAGCGTAGCTGACATTTCGCACCCACGCCAAACATTCATACGCATTCATACACCAGTGTGAGTGACACTGGAGGCAAGGAGGGTAAAGTGTCTTGCCCAAGGACACAACAGACTCACTAGGACAGAGCGGGACTCGAACCGCCAACCCTTCGGTCAATGGACGACCCGCTCTCCCAACTGAGCCACAGCCGCCCCCAGCATTTAACATTTTGTGTGTTATTCAATGACAGTTGATGTTGTGTCAATGCACTAACTGCTAATCATGCTAACCCTAACTGATAATCGTATTAGATGCTAATCATGTTAAACAGGTGTGCGTCCAAACCTGAGCTGGAGGACAACAAGATGAGAGCCATTGATTTCATTTTCAGGCAAAGACGTTTTATACAGTTAATAAAACCAGGTTGACTGATTACTGACAGAAAACTGGAAAAACAATGTATATTCAGAGTTCAAAGACATTGTCACAAGATATTTTAACAGTTTTCATTGGGTAAATATTTCTAAAACCTTCAGGCTAACATTAAGTCGGACCAACAGTATCCTTTTATGATCAAAAAAAGACAAAAAAAATGGACTTTCTGTCCAGTAGTGATGCTATTTTTCACAATATATTTTCATGTGAGTGTCTTCCAGATATCTTTAATTCAATAAATAAGCTGTCTGAAACATGGGTGTTTCATTAGTTGACACATGTGCAGGTTCTTGTTTCCTTTTTTCTCTTCTGTATTTCTTCTGTTCCTACATCTGCATCCTCACATCTCCGTCTCCTGGGACTGCTTTTGTCGATGTCCCAGAGGGAACGCCGGTGAAAGAGCAGCAGAAAAGTGAAAAAAGCCTGCTCGCCATGAGGACAGCGGCGGTGGCAGGGTGTGGGGGGTGCGTGGGGTGCGTGGGGGGTGGGGTGCAGGGGCGTACGTGCTCACATGCACCTGCAGCGTTTGATGAATGACGGGGATAATGACTGATGATATGTGGAGGCCTGGGGGAGAACAGCTGAGAGCCTCCGTCAAACACACATCTGTCCAACGCTGTTATGTCATCGCACAGACCCCACCGTGGCACCGCCTCCGTTTACCCAGGACCCAAAGAACCAACCAGTTCTGCTCAGGTGCAGATGTTTCTAAAGAACCAACTTATACCCGTGGGTGGGTGGGATCTGTGTTGCTATTGTTGTTTAGAAAATAGTCAAAACTTATGTGTTGTTTGTGTCTTATTTTCTGTGTCTTGGGTCTTTTATTTTGTTATGTGGTCTCATGTTCACATTTTCCTACTTTGTTTCCTGTCACTGTTGTCTCCACCCCTATACTCATTTCACCCATTTGTGTCACCTGTTATTTCGCCTATAAATTCCTCTCGTTTTCACAGTAGTGTGAAATTCCTTATTTTTCTTCTGGTTTATCTTGTCTTAACTTCTTGGCTTTGACCCTGTTTAATTCAATTCAATTCAATTGAATTTTATTTATAAAGCCCTAAATCACAACAAAGTCGTCTTAGAGGGCTTTACAAAAACACAATCAACTACAGAGATACATGAAAAGTCCCAGGCATCCCCTGTCCTTAGACCCTCCCCCTGTCCTTAGACCCTCCTTCTCAGCAAGAAAAAAATTCAAAACCCAGTGGGAAAAAGAAGAAATCTTGAGGAGAACCACATTGAAGGACAGATCCACTCCCATGGACGGACAGACTATAGATGAACGTCCATGTATAAATGCAGGGGGGGGGGCTGGTCCAGACAGGCAGGGGCGGGGGTCCGGGGTCACAGGTCGGCACAGGCGAGATACTGCAGATCCTGTCGTCCATGGCTCCCGTGCAGACACTGTCAGGAGAGCCACCACTCCCCCCAGGGGGGGAGGGGGGAAAGGGGACACCAGTCATGAACAGACTTGGTATGAATTCTGGTGCTGTCTGTCTGCTTTTGCACATCCCTGTTTTGACCTTTAGCCTTCTTTTGACCTCTGCCTGCCCCTCATCTGTGCTGCATTGGACTTCGGATCACGTGGCTTTGGACCTCTGTCTTCACCCCGGTAACGTGTTTTGGATTTTCCTTTGGACTGATTATCAATCTAACGTGTCACCTGACCTCTGGTCTCATTGTACTTCAGCTAAACGTCCATTATGAGAAGTCACCCATATGTAACAGACCACAAAGGAGAGAGAGAAATGCACTTCCTATTAATAAACTCTGTTAAACTGACTTCTGTCTCTGAGGTCTGCATTTGGCTCCAGTTCTTTACATATATTGAATCAATAAAGTTACAAAAAAAAAAAAAATAATCAAGATGATGGATTAATCCACGTTAATGCATTAATTTTGACAGAAAATACAGAAAACATGAACTTTTCTTTATTACAGAAGTGGGTTGCCTAGGTTACCAGACCTAAGATCATTTATCCCTTCTGCTGTTCAGATCTGAGTGGGGAACGTGAATATTGTTTAAGGTTTCTGTTTTATTTATTTATTATGACACACCCATGCATGTGTATGTTGTATGAATTACATGTATTTTTTTCTTGACGGTACATACCATGTAGAAACAAAATTACCCTTCGGGAATAAATAAAGTTTTCTCTCTTCTTTCCTTGTCCTCAAGCTCCGCCCCTGCTGATCAAATCAAAGCACTCAGACCAAGAAAAATCCAAAAGCTATTGTTTCAAGAGTGGCAGCAGCATTGGAGGTGCAGATTGGAGGCAGTAAAGACAAACAGTAAATCTGTATTTCCTGGGGTTTCATGCATTTAAAGCACATGCTTACGCCAGCGCCGCCACCGCCGTCACCAGTGCCACCGCCACCGCTCCCTCCGACCCACACTGTGTCATCATCATCATAACTATAACAGCCTCTCATTTGACTGCGAGCCATGTAACAGAGACAATTAATTCCAGTTAGCAGTGTGTTGCATGACATGTGTGGAGAAATTAGCATAGAATTTGGCTCATTATCTGTTTGCATCTGTACAGTTTTATTACATCAGCATTCCATGAGCTGCTTTGCATTAGCTCGGTGGATCGCATCCTCCGGAGGGAACGCGGCTTTGATACGGCTTTGATTAGAATTTGCTGAGTACACAAACAACAATTCACGCTTTAGTTTCTGCCTTTTTTTTTCAACCTCGTCTTTGCATCCTCGGCAAACTTATTGGATGAATTCATTTTATTCAACAGACGTTTGATTTATCGGGAAAAAAAAAAAAAACAACTGCCGCTTCAGCACTTTTACCCAGACAAATGTACCCACGTTCAGGCCATTGGAACCCGATGATTGTTCCCTCATCTACAGAGGGAACTTGTTGAGATGAACTCCTCTTTATCCAGTGAGTTTTCTGTGTGTTTGGATTCTCTCTGCATTCTTTATGGAGGTGATAAATGGCAAGAATCAGTCAGACTCCATTTAACCCTTTGATGCACGGGCTGACCCAAAGTGAGTGGGCGCCCGCGGTCATCCGCAGTTGTGGGTCATTTGAAAATATTTTTAATGATATATGAGTTGCGGGAGGTCGGGTCATTTGTTGTTTGAGATAAACATTAAAATAACCTGGTCAATCATTGTAATTAAAATTTTCTATTGTTAAAGATTGGGTGGGAGATCTTTTTTTTGGAACATTTTTTTTTTTTACCATATTGCTTGAAAACCTCTTCATAGTCTCATATCTCTGGTCAATCATTGTACTGATCATCTTTACAATGATTGATTTACTAATACGTTCATCAAATACATATGACTTTCCAGCGCTGGCATCAACTGAAAAAGGAAAAAGGGCTCAAACCTGATGCTAAAGTGACCATGTTTCTATTGGATAGGTAAGATGATACCATTATGATTATATAATATTTGGACACACAGTTTCAACTAAAACAACTGGAAACAATGAATGTTCCATTTAATTACATAATTTTTTGTCAATCAGATTAAAACTGATGGTGGATTAATAATTAATGCATTGATTTTAACAGCCCAAGCAATTAATATAGATCAAAAATGAATGTTTAACCATGTTAAATCAAAATTAATCCAGAGCAGCCTTGTGATTATTCTGATTTAAAATTATAATCATTTGACAGCCTTAATAAATACCAATAAAATGACTTTGAGCCACTAGAGACTTTCCCTGATGTTATAACTATACTCCTATATTTGTTTTCCTTTTTTTAAATCGTTTCCCGCAAACCTTTCTTCACAAATTGAGTAAAAACACGGGTGTAAATGGTGCTGTTTCATTGTAAAATGCCTAATTCTCCAGCGTTTCGACCCTTGGACCCCAGACCTGTGTCCAACTTTTTCCACAAACTGAAGAAAATGAAGGGTGAAATTGGAGAGTTTTCATTACATCGAAGTATGAAAAAAACGTTGGATTTCTTCCTGCACTATCTTGGCTGGGGGAGACGACGGCGGCGTCTACAGACAATCCACTGAACTCGTATCATTCTCTCACCACCTCTCTGAAATACTGCTGAACTGTGTCTGTAGCTTTGTCTTCCTTCTTGTTATCTCTAAAGCCACATGTTGTGAATTCAGCTCTCATCATCCAGGGGAAAAAGACTGCCAAACTGTCAAAGCGCTATTGAAAATATGGCATCGAAAACAATGAATAATCAATAGTTCCTTTGAGCTGGAAAAAAAAAAAAAGCAAATGAATGCAGAGACTTTTCCAAAGTGGTCCACTTCATATAAAACGCCGGGGGAGCCAAAAAATAAGTAACTGGGCGGAAAAATGGTGAGATGGTATTATCCGCTGGGTGTTAAGGTGAGATTTCTTTATCTCAATTTGTCAGGTCAGAATTTCAAGAATTTCTAAAAATTCAGCTCAGTGTCTGTGTGGTGTGATACTGCTTTTCCTTTCTTTCTTTTATTTATTTATTTATTTGTGAGCTCACTTATCATGATGGATATACCTTACAAAGAAAAGCACAAGTAGCTGCAGGGCGAGTTGCAGAGAGAGGGAATTGGCATCATGTAAAGGCAGTGGGGATTGGCTCATTTTGATTTGTGTATTTATTCGGATATTCCCCAGAAAGTAATTAAAGTCTGACACAAGCACCGAATTAAAAAAAAAAAAAAAAAAATCCCAGTAAATCACTCCTGTGTTTGTGATTAATGTGTGTCGCCTGTGCTTACATTCCTAATTACACTTTAACTGTCTATTTCCGAAAAGAATAAAAGACAAACACTTGTGGTGCCACTCAACCATGGCGACGCTGACCGACATCTGTAATTAGACTAGACTGACCAGGGCCGTGTGAACAGCATCATGGGGCCCCTGGGTCAAGCGGTGTACTGGGGCCCCTCCCACAAATACTCACAGGAATTAAAGTATTTTCCGTACTATAGAGCACACTGGATTATAAGGTGCACTGCGGGGTTTTTTGGAGGAAATGTAAGGATTTTAAGTGAGCCTTATAGTTCAGAAAATATGGTAATTAAAGAAAAAATAAAACTTTGAATTAAGCAAAAGGTAAACCCCCCCCCCCCCAAAAAAAAACAAACAACATAATTAAGCCAAAAAACCCCCCCAAAAAACGATATAATATAGTGTACACTGGATTATAAGGCACAGTGTAATTTTTTCAAGAATATTTAAGGACTTTAAGTGAGCCTTATAGTCTGGAAAATATGGTAAATAAAAAAAAACTAAAATTTGGAATTAAGCAACAAAGAAAAAAAATTAACTAATCCCAAATTAATCTTGAACTAAGCAAAAAAAAACAAAACAAAAACAAATATAAAGCAAAGAACATATTGAAACAAGCCAAAAAAAATGAAAAAGTGAATTAAGCAAAAAACAAAACACAATTTAAATTGGAAGCAAAAAATAATATTATATATCATTGTTATCACAAATCATTTTTGAGATCTCTGGAGGTCAAAGGTGACATGTCACAAAATTAACTTGTGTAACACTGTGTCAAACATAGACATATCACACTACAACTGAATCAATACTGGATATATTATCATAATAATACACACACTGACGCATATATACATATAATGAAATGATCAATATTGCAAAAGGTCAAAGGTTAAGGTCACATTTCGCAGAAAGTTGTAAATCACATTATTGGCTCTAATTCAAGAACGGGTTGTCATAGAAACTTGAGATCGGCACAAAATAGGAGCGAGATTAGACATTCTCTGAATACTTGATTTTATTTTGAAAAATGAACGAAGGAATGATGCACAGATTTTAAGTGTCTCCTCACACACAGAAAACACACACACACACACACTTGTGTTGGAAAAACATTAAAAAGTGCATTTTGCATGATATGTCCCCTTTAAGTAAAAACAGTAAAAAAAAAAAAAAAAAAAAAAATTCTTTGAGGCTGTAAATTGTAGCCTCTTTAGCTTGTACCTAAATCCGGCACCGTCTGGAGGGAACCATGGTCCGTCGGCCGCAGCTCCAGCCTCTCATCCTTCACAGCATTGACAACTCATTAGAATAAGAGATTTGGAGGATTTTTTCAAGTAACAGTACTTAAATTCCTGGGTTTTTCCAGCTTTACCGTATCCCCACATGCTTGCAAATTTGGCATGGGTAAAAGGGGAAGGAAATGGCGAGTTTTAAGGGGGGAAAAAAAAAATCTTATTAAACAAATTCTCTAAAGCATTGAGACCAACTGGTATGGAGAGCGCTGATAACAGCTGGCCATTTTGGAGTGTCACCTCGGTTGGCAGCTGCACCGACCGACGGGGGAAGCAGAGGGAATGTTTTAATGGCTGCGGCCCACAGATTTCAACGCTGTTATTTTGGCAACTTTTTAATTATCTCCAAATGAATGGATTGATAGGAGCCATGGTAACGAAGCGGCGAGGGGGCCAGCGTTCTGTTGTTCGTCATGTTTCGCCTGTTTTGGGTTCAGATTTTCCAACGAGATGGCCTCTAGATGAGATTGTCTGAAAGTTTTGAGGGCAGCTCCACTAATGAGAAAAAAAAAAAATCATGCTCTTATGGGGGGGGAGTTTTTCGTTTTTATACTATAGATTAAATTCCACACTCAGGACACGATGGCAGGAAAATCAGTGCTTCTGAAGCCATTACTGGAAGTGACTTCAAAGCAGCGTTTCATTTATCAGAGCTTTGTACATGTGTTTTTTTTTCTCAACAAGGATAGATTTTTTTATTTTATTTTATTTTATTTTTCGAATGAAAGCTTTGATTTATCGGCGTCGTCTGCTTATTTTTCCAACTGCAAATGAACAACGCGACATTCCACCGGCTCAATGACGACTACACTTAAAGCCATCAGATCCAAGGCTTTGTATTTCCTCAGATGGAGAATTAAAGATAAAATTAAAGCCCAGAATCATCTTTTAAGTCACTATAAAGAGCAATAACCATGCTTTAAACTAGCATTTCAAACATTAAAGGCTTTTTTTCTGGGTTTGTTTTGAATGGAATTAAATGGAATGTTGGAACTGTTAATGTTCTGCTCGGGTTTGAATTCTTCCTTTGTATCGATTCCACAGGTTCATCTTTAACCCTGTTTCTGACTAATTGACAGGCGCTGGCCCTTTAAATGCACATGAGATACTTCAGGCCCCGCCTCCTTCAGGTTGTCAGCTGTTGTACTCTGTTATGTTCAACCAAAAACTGAACATTTAAGGTAATGGGCTCCAACATGAAACTCATTTTAGTTCAGGGGCCACGTTGAACCTTTGAAATAATGTCAACTTCAAACGTTTCGATATTGAGCTCTGGCAGCTGCCATCACAGGCTAGTCATGTGACAAGAAAAAAAGTCGATGTAAACACTCTCTTCCGCCAAAAGTATCACCCATGATAGCAACAATAATCAGAACCATGATTGTTCATATCATAAGAACTATTTTTGCATTTCGCAAATTCATCCCAAGGGCCGTACGGGACCCTTGGGTGGGTCGGATTTGGCCCCCGGGCCGCATGTTTGACGCCTATGTTTTAGTGGCTAAATATAAAGTCTTTCATTTGAATCAGTCCGCCAAAGCATCTTCTATGGTTTAAAATAAATAACAATAATTTCTGCGTTCCCCTTCATCATGCTGAGGCTACATTCAGTTTTTTTTATCTGTCATCAGATGCCTGTGTTGTTCCGAAAAGTGCTTTGTAATGAACCCATTTATTAAAGTGTTCTATACGTTAATACATTTGTTCGGAGTTTATGAAGCAGAAATGTCACAACTGTAACCAAAGCTAATGAGCCAATTGTCTGTCAGCTCAAGTGTCAGAGCCCAAACTTTTCTCTTCGCCATAAGTCAAAAGTGTCTCACGAGGTGAAAGAACAGACCAAAAATGAAAATGTCACGGTGGTATCTCTTCACAGCTGACAGGTCCGTCCCAACACCTGAGCGCTGGGCTTTTCAACACACTAGATATTCTGCAAAATCCTCTGAATGTTCAAGATAGCCTGTCGCCTTTGCAAAACTTGAGGATGTGCTGACAGTCGACTGTCATGATCAAGTTCCAGGAGATGGATTATATAATTCATTTGAAAAAAATAATAAAAAATGTCGCCAAGCGTGTTTGAGCAGAAGCCGCCGCCCACTGATTCCTGCAGACTTTTCTTTTTTAACTTTTCTGCTTTTAAAGCGACACTGTGAAGTTTTTTCGTGCTTCAAATTATATTTTCAAGGTCATTTCAGTGAAAAAGCAACTGGACCAGGTTCAAAATCTGAGAATCAATTTCATATTCAGTTGAGAATCCACAATCAGAAAAAAAGACTCATTATCCAACGCAGTCCCAGCGCGTCAAAATCTGACGCACTGACCAAGCACCAGGTGTCCCTCAGAGTCTAATAGAGGGGCAGTGGGTTTCCATTTCTACATGTTGTAGCGCTAACCTGCTTCAATATGTGATGCTAAGAGCCCTAACCATGGACCTGAGCAAAAAAGGGTTTTAAACCTGATCGTGTCATATTGCTGTGGAAACCTAGAAACCCACTGCGCCTGAATTAGACACTGAAGGACACCTGCTGCGTCAGAAACCAATGCTTGTTCAGCGTGTTAGACAGTGTTGAATTATGATGTCAATGGATTTATATATTTTTTTGGCCACTCAAAGCACTTCACATTAGTGACCCTTTATTCATTCGCTCTCACATGGTCCCTCTGGTGGTGGTAAACTACATACGCACGTACGGTCCCTCTGACCACCACCAAACATTCACTGACACTGGAGGCAGGACGGGGAAGTGTCTTCGCCCAAGGGCACAATGGACTGATTAGGACAGAGAGGGATTCAAACCACCAACCCTTCAGTTACTGGACAACCTTCTCTCCCAACTGAGCCTCAACAATTATCTGCAGAGGGTATAGAGCTCTGGACGATGACAAAAAAAATGGACGTAGTCATCTTGGCAGTAATGGTGTTGGTCGATCGTCAGACACTGGAAGCAGAGACGTCACAAAAATACAAACCAAGTTACAGAGCAAATAATTGTGGGAGTCAGGGACACAGCTGACAAACGATCAGCTGATATGAAAGGCGTCACGGTTATTATTCCACTCATTGCTGGTGAAAATGGTGTGTTGTGTTATGTGTTGTGTTGTTGTTGCTATAGTCAGTCTCACAACCGACATGGGAAGCTTCAACAAAAACAGTCTTGAGTTTTTTTTCTTTTCTTACATGGAAACAAACTCCAGGAGTCGTCGTATCCGAGGTTATGAAGCGGTGTCATCTGCACTGCTGTCAGGTGTAGCTAGCACAGCTAATAAACAAACATGCTAACGAGCTTGTTGGTCAAATATTTACTCAAATTTGCGAGAAAATATACAAAAATACTCTAGCACAAAAGATCAATTATTTACATGTTTATTCAACACCTTTAACAAATTAAGTTAAAACAACTGTTCCATTTAATTGCAGTAAAATATATACACACACACACACACACACACACACACACACATATATATAAATAAGCAAGCTTCAGTGAGCTACCAGGTTTCCACTTTGAGTCCCCAGTTTAAGTCCTGTGTGTGTGTGTGTGTGTGTGTGTGTGTGTGTGTGTGTGTGCCATTTAAATGCACAAAAGCCACTTTTATTTCCATCTGGACTCGAAAATACGTCTAAAATCACAAGGACGACTCATTCTATTTACATAAAAACACAATAAACACACTTTCCCTCCGTAAGCTGTAAATGATGATGACTATACTGTGTGTGACAATCAAACAAACAAACAAAAAAAACCTCAAGTATGAAAAAAGCTCAAGGTTGGAACAGTTGTGGTGTGTACAGTTTATTATCTCAGCCGGAGTAAAGGTTCTTGTTATAATAACCCATCATTGGAACATTTATTCTTATTTTATATATTAAAGTGTAACATTTCATTTGATGGAAATTAATTTAGATTCCAGGAAAATACCAGGGTTTTCTATTATTAACTCATAAAGACCCAAAGAAATGGATGTAAACTGTGTCATATCTGCTAATCAACTAATTTGATCAATACATGGAGATAACTGCTGTTAATACAAGTATTTATGTCTTCATGGTCATTAGATATGAATGTATTTGGATGTTCAGAGGCTCCGCAGTTACCGTGGAAACAGTCATTATCTTCAACATTGATTCGCCGGTAAATTATTTACTTTTGTTGATTATTTTGACCTTTTTTCCCATTATTTTGTTTTGGGTTTTCTTTTACTCATTTGGTTAATTGATTTGGTTTATTTTGGTGATTATTTTGTCAATTTTTTTTTCAATAATTTGTTCATGTAGTTGATTATTCTGTCCATTTTTGTCCTTTTTCTTTAATATTTTGTCAATTTTGTTGATTATTTTGTAAATTTTTATTCAATTTGAAAACTACTTTGTCCATTTTTGTTGATTTGATTAATTATTGTTTTTTTTCATTTTGTAGATTATTTTGTCCATTTTTTTTGGTCAAATTTTGTCAATTTTGTTGATTATTTTTTTCAATTTTTGTTTCATTTTGTTAATTTGACTGATTATTGTGTCTATTTCTATTCATTTGGTTAATTATTTTGGTACTTTTTGACTACTTGTCTGTATTTGTTCTTCTTTTTGTTGTAAACGTGTTTTGAATTGGATCTGGTTTATTTCAGAGTTTACGATCCAAGCGCCGTAGGTTCAAAGCTCTTGGATGCTGCTTTGTTTCGGTGCCTTCCACTTCACTTGCTGAATTTTAACCAGGTTCTTTACATTTGTGCTTGTCCTGCGCCTCCATTCCCTCCTCTCCACTGGCCTTGGCACCGTCCCAACCCCGGCGCTGTCTGGTGGCTGATTGAAATTCTTTGATTGGGCCCGGGGCCACCACCAGCCAAAGACGTGCGCCTCCACTCCACTCTTCCGTGCCCAAATCTCGTCTCGCCGCTAAAAGCGCCGCTGCCAGCCATGGTCAGCCAGCGGGCCGGCAGAGAGCGTGTCGCGATTTGCAAAGGTTGGCGCCGTCAACTGGTAAACAGCAGCCGGTAGCAGAGGGAAGCCATGGACGCCGGCACCAACTGGGATGATTTTAAAGTGGGCACAATGCATTATGGGTCGGCAGCCTCCTCTATCACCCCCACAATGACTTTTGGAAACCTGATATTATGTTGTGCAGCTGTTGTTGCTGCTTTTTGAAGTGGTTTTGTGTTGCTAATGCTCCCTCCCCACTCGCTTCAGTGTTCCACATCTGTGTTCTCTCACTGCCATTTAGTTTTTTCCTTTATTTCTTTTATTTTTTACACCGCATTTGCCATTAGCATTAAATGAATTCATCGGATTTCCATTTTTGGTTTTTTGTTCGTGTTCTTTTTTTGTTGGTTTTTTTTTTTCCCTCTCTCCAAATGCCCAGATGGTGACCAATAGAATTGTTCCTCCAAAAACAAATTAAGGACAAGAGCAAATGTACAGATGGAGGCTGGAAATTAATTCCTCACAAATTACATTTCATATGTAGATTGCAGTCGCATTAATGCTCTGGTTAATGCGTCTGCTTATTTATTTATTTTTTTTACTCTAGACCTGCTGTATGGAGTAAAACGTGTCAAAAAGCATCAGGATTGAGTTATAAACAAAGAAAGAAAAGAAAAAAATGAGCTCAAAACAAAGACGACTGGAACCAAATTCAAATGCTTGTTGCATATATTATTTATTTGTTTAGTTTTTATGTACATTTTTTTGGGGAAAAAAAATTACGTTTTAAAAAAAAAAATGTGTATTTTGTTCAACTTCCTACAAAGTACTTTTTTTATCATATTATTTTTTCTTCAATTTCGTTTAGTTTGTGGCTTTATTCCTATTAATATTTTGTTGATATATATATATATATATACACACACACACACACACACACACACACACACACACACACACACATATATATATACACACATACACATACACATACACACACAGGGTGTGATTTATCAAAAAACCAAAGGGGGGGGGGGGGGGGGTCACCACGGAAAAAAGCTTGCGTTGGATGTTTTGATCCTCATCCCCAATTGTAAACATTACTAAGAGGAGGAAAATAAACTAAGCAGGATTCTCTCAGTAGAGGGCAGAGCCCAGCACCCGTCCCACAAGAGTCAGATCTGAGGATAAATACTGACACCAGACCAATAGTCAACAAGTACCTGAAGGGAAAGTTGAACAGAACTTTGAACAGAACTTTGAATAGACAGTTCAAGAGGACGTGAAACCGTTGAGACGTAAACATAAGCAGGTCTGGGTCGACCACTGGGAGGACCCCCCTCATTGGACCTACCCAGGGTCTGCCTTGTGCCCCTGCCGGGCTAGGTGCATTTCCTTCACGGCGGCCTAGAAGGGTCCAGGGGTGAAGGTGAGTCCCGGCTCCGAGCTTTCCATGGCCACTTCCTGGACACACACACACTCCCCCAGACACAATGCCTCAGGAGGGATGGGACCCCTTTTCTCCCGCCATGCCAACCGCGTCAGATTGACAGGGTGGGGACTGGCTCACGTAGCTACAACAGGCATCAGGGGTCAGCTGCAACCCACCTGACCCATCTTGAAACACAGGAGTCTAATGTGAGAGGGCGCTGCCCATGGGTACCCACTGCTCCTCACAGGTACCTCAATAGAACGAAGGATGGGTTAAATGCAGAGGACACATTTCATTGTACAATGTGTGATGATGAATAAAGTACTTTACCTTCACACACACACACACACACACACACACACACACACACTTATCCATTTCGTTGCTTTTATTTCAGTAAAAAACAAACAAACACAGAAGCTTTAATGAAGCTGAAACAGACAGAACGTCTCCGGGGGTTAAAGGGTTAATTCTACACCAGTGCGACTGTCTGAAATTTCCCAGGTGAAATTACCCAGAAAGCACCTGTGTTTTCCGGTGGGTGCCTGTGTATTTTGTGTGCTGCTGCAGGAGCACTTTGACTCCTTGTGCATCTGCAGCGTCTTTTCTCTCAGACTAAAGAGTCCAGAGCTTTTACCACTTCACCTTCATGCTTTGAGTGCTTTATGGCTTCATGTGGAAAAGCTCCTGACGACTGCCTCCAGGAAATCACATCCACCCTCTGTGTGTGTGTGTCTGAGGCTCTGGAGATGCTACAACTGAACCTCATTTCAGCCCCTCCCCCTCCCCTTTAAAACAGAGTGTCGTAGAAATTACAATAATACACAGTAAATTTTGCAGTGTTAAATCAACACTTAGAGAGTTTATTTAACTTCTTCTAGAGTGTATTTGGTCCCATTGTCTCCAAATGAACACTGCAAAATCTACAGTGTAGCAGATATAAAAGTAATGTAATGTTTAATATCTTTTGAGGTTTGGAAGTCTGCAACAGAGGGGCACAATGTCACAGTTTGAGATGACCCCTAATGGCCCCCGAGGAATGTGGGGGATGGGACCTTTCTTGCCATGGGGCAATGGTACAGTAAGAACAACAATGGAAAAACTCAGAGGTCAACACCTTTTGGGACAAAGGACACTGAAAGCCAAGAAGAGGGGGGTCGGCAGGGAAGCTCCTTAATGCAGCCTTCACTGTCATGTTTGCTCTTAAAAGCACATGCACTCAAGACTGGACTCTCCTGACTTTTCTGACTTGACTAAAACCTTTGGCTTGTGGTGTCTGTCTCTGTCCCATTTTGCACTCTCCCTGTTTTTGACCTTTGACCTGGTTTTGACTTTGTTCCTTTTTGACCCTTCTCTGTGCCTCTTCGGACCTCGGACCCTTGATATGACCTCCTGCTTCCCTATGGTAACGTCTTTTAGATTCCCCCTAAATCTGACTGTTTTGTCTGACCCCTGTCCCGTCCTTACTGTGTCCCAGTTGCCGTTTGCTACAGACAGATCCATATCCAGACGTACCATACAGAGGAGAAGACAACGTTATTCACATTTATTAATAAAGACTGTAAACCTGTGCATCTGTGTTTGAGTCTTGGGTCCAGTCTGTTTGTGGTGTTATCACAAAAATGATCATTACACATTGAAAAAATGTCAAACTTTATACAATACAACAGTTATCACAACTTAAAAACAATTAATTACAGTGAAAATACTACATTTGTGTTGCCACCATTTTTAAAAATTTATTTGCATTGTATTGTGGGAAATTTCTTGTACCCCTCTGTTTGGTGTCTGCCTCTGGAAAATCTCAGTTTGAATAAGTATAAAGCCCCTCCCCTTCCCCTTCCCCCTCTTCCATAATGTAAATTGAGACACCCGTACCCCTACACGTAGACGCACAAAACGGAGGTGAAATGAGGTTCAGACTAATGTCCACTAGTCACATGTTCAAAGGGGAGTTTCCTCAACCTGTGACCAGACCAGGGGCGGAGCTAAGGTCTGTGGGGTTCAACAAGATATATAAACACAGAAATATACACACAATATAAACACACAACTACACCAAAAAACAACTACACACATTCAACTAGATGATCACAGTTACACAAACACAAGAATACACAAAAAACAATGCAACTACACAAACACACAAATACACAAACACACAAATACACAAAAACCACAACTACATGCTGCAAAAAATACACACAATTACACACACAGAACCTCACAAAGACACAACTACACAATAACTACACACACACACACACACACACACACACAAACACCTCCTGTAAAACTAATCTTGTCCAAATATTTCAGTCACATCATCATAAATGTCATTAGTCCAGAATCATTCCCCATGTTGTGCCCCCCCCACCCCCACCTCCAAGCTACAGACTAAACTAACCCGTCATCTACGTCCCAGGACCGGGACTGAAGTTTGTTAAGATGTTAAAAAACAACAAGACAAAAACAGCTGTTAAACTATGCAGCCTCCATGTTTGGCCTTCAGCGTGTGAAGGACACACACATACCTTCCATTCCACTGACTCCCATGTTAAGTAAAAACTGCATAAATGATCGTCTTGACATTCTGAAGAGTCTCCACTCAAGTGTTCCCTGGAACCGTTCTGGTCTTTTTCTATTGGATCAAGTGTTGAAAGTGAAGAAAATGGATGAAATGTTAGAGATTTATCATTCAAATGGACACGATCAATAAGATAATCTGCACATATTTAGGATCTATAAAATAAAATGACATAAGGAATAATCTGCACATATTTAGTGTCCGTTGAACATAGTTTTTTATAGTTTTTTTCTTCTTCTCACTCCTTTTTAAATATGTAATACATGTTTCATGTCTTGTTTTTAAGTGTTTAGTTATTTAATTTCTTCCGTTTGGACATAAATTTAAAAAAAAGAAAGACAACTAACCAATGAACCACTCAATCAATCAATCAATCAATCAATCAATCAACCAACCAACCTCACAGTCAATCAATCAACCAATCAATCAATCAACTTATCAATCAACCAACCTCACAACCAACCTCACATCCATCCAACCAGACTCCCACACATCTGTTCAATCCTTTTATTTTTTTGCTCTACTTCCATCTTGTCTATTTTTGTACCATGTGTCATTTTCATCTTACATTAAAACCCATCAGCTTTAATTTGAACCTTTTCACCCAGTGTTCGAGCCTTCACTGAAAGAATGTCCAAGTCCTTCCAAATGGACACATATTAGAACAAAGACGAGCGTTTCCTCCTCCACCTCCTCCTCCACTTCCCGTCTTGTGCCATTATTCCGTACTATTACGGTTCGAGTCGTGTTATTTTCCAAGAACACCGGTGCTGCTGGGTAATTATCAGAGCATCTAATGTACCGCCTCAATGCGAGAGCTTTTCTCTTAGTGGTCATGGAAAGGAAAAAAAAAAAAAGAGAAACCCAACAAAAACCAGACCAAGCTGCTCGAGTAGAGAGTGAAAACCACAGATAAATGGAGATAAAACCCACAGGAACTCACCAGTGGATTAGAAGAAGCAATTTCCTGTTCAAGTTTCACACATTTTATCAAGAAAAAAACATAGGGAACAAAGTGTCTTTGGTTCTGAGGCCGTCACAAGTGTGTGTGTGTGTGTGTGTGTGTGTGCGCTTGTATTTCTATCTTATGAGGACATTGATCTGTTTATACACAGTCTCACCATGGGAACCAAAAATGACAGTGTGCCTTATATATGGATTAATTCTGCTCACTCGAAATTTTGACTTTTTGTCTGATAATTTTTACTTTTTATGTCACGATTTTGACTTTATATAGAATAATTTTTACTTTTCATCTCATGATTTTGAATTTTTATCTCATAACTTAGATGTTTTATCTAATAATTGTGAGTTTTTATCGCATTATTTGGACTTGATCATCTCATGATCTTGACTTTTTATACACTTCTTTTTTACACAGTCACACAAAGGGGACGTCTGACACCACAGGGACCAACTTTCAGGTCCTCACAAGGGTTAAATATAAATGTAGGTTCCCACTAGTAAAATATAAATCTGTGTGAAGTATGACAATTTATGCAAATGATGTGGTCCTATAACTACAGTCCCAATTGCAGAGTCTGCTGGATTATTAGTTTGTAAAAAGGGGGCGGAGTTTATAAGTTTTAGTTCTTCCCGCTCTTTTTTGAGTGCAAGAAAGATTTTTTTGTCAAACTTTTTGATTGATGTTTTAATGATTTTGTGCACTGGAAATAAATTGAACTGAACTGAATGAGGATTAGGTTAAATTAAATGTAATTAGATTAGGGTTGGAATAGATTAGAGTAGATTGTATTGATCCTTTCTTCAGAATTATCAGGAAACTGAGTTTCCAATGACGACACAAACAGTGAATATACACACAAGAAAAATAAAATAAATATTAAAAAAAGTGCAAATCATACCAATACTAGTACTACTACTAATAATATTACTACAACTATTGCTACTACTAGTAATAATAATAATAATAATAGTAATAATAGTAATAATAATAATAATAATAATAGTAATAATAATAATAGAAATAATAGTAAAAATAGTAATACTACTACTACTACTAATAATAATAGTAATAATAATAGTAGTAATAGAAATAATAGTTCTTTTGACCCAGGAACACCACTGCTGTTCTTGACAAATGAACGTAACAGGAGAGTTAAATACTGACAGAACCAAAGTTCTACTAAAGTTTCCTCCTTCGTGTGTAAAAGCAGGTTTTGAGCGCAGTCCCGTGCAGATGGATTCCTAATCCGTAGAATGTCAGTGAATAGTCTACCTGATTCCTGATTGGATCGCAGCTGATTTCCTGTTTGTCAAATTGCAGCCTTCGCTGATGAAGTATTATCCAAAGTGTTGATTAAAGCCGTCGCATAATTAAACCTCCAAGGAAACTGGAAACGGTGCATTATGTCATTATTATTTATTAGGTGCATTGACAAGGTTTTCAATGCCACGTGTATCTTCATTAGAGCTGAAGTAGCAATCGGAGTCAGAAATGCCCTCACAAGCGTTAAGCGTGCGATTAGCCTGATTGGTTTGAGCAGCGAGTGGGTGGAACATTCATTTCAACCGCTCGACTTACACTAAATATGTTTTGGAAGAAATCTGAGCTGTGTTTAGCCTCGAAAAAATACAGGTAGAAGACATAGAATACAAGTAGATAAAGTGAAATTAAAGTGGAAAAAGAAGATATAGATCTGGCAAAACACGTAAGAGTCGTAGAATATAAGTAAATAAAGTTAAATTAAACGAAAAATTGATTTGCAATTACAGGTAAAAGTCATAGAATATCTGTAAATAAAAGTTCAGTTCAGTTCAATTTACTTCCAGCACATGAAATCATCAAAACACAAAAAATGTTTTTTTCCACACAAAAAGGAGTGGGAAGAACTAAAACTTATAAACCCACCCCCTTTTTCAGGGTTGATTCTGGTTAATGTGGTGTCGCTGTGGACACACACACACACACACACACACACACACATATTACAATAATTAACTAAACTAGTCGTGGGCGTTTAAGGGTTAATGTCACCATCTTCATCCTTCCCCTTAAAGGCCGTTTAGTGCTGTTCCAGTGGCCCCGCCCATTTCTGATGTTTTCCTGCTGTACTGCTCCTGTCTTCATATTCCCTGTTGGACACGTCAGACCCCCCCCCCTCCTCAGGCTGTTTTCGGTAGACCTAATAGAACCCACCTGCTCCACCTCAGGGCTTTTCTCTGACTGATAAGGTCACGACCTTCCTCCACTCCAACTTCAGACTCGTGTGGTTTTTGTTTACGCTCAGACTTCTGTTGTTTTTTTTCTTCTCCTCTGTTGGAAAGTTCAGGGGGTTTTTTCTCTGCCTGTTCTTTTGCAGCCCGTCTGTACAGTATGTGTGAGTACGTGTCAGTTTTCGCTTGCGTGACCGTGTCGAGCCTCAGTCCACTGATGTTTCTGTGAATTTCTCCTCAGCCCAAGGAGCGAACAGCTCCTCCAACATCCAACTGTCGGAATCTGAACCCACTTCAAAGGCAGCGCAGAGACCCAGGCAGCTGAGCTCAAACAGACGAGTACAGCAGCAGCAGCAGCCTGTGGGTTCTGCATTCAAACAGCCTGACCTGGGCCAGACTACACACCTATGTACACCCAAGTACTGTACTCCAATACATGCCGAAGTATGTCAGTGTACAACAATACAAGACTATGCACGCTAATGTACTCCAATGTACACCATTTCAAGCCTGTGCACACCAATGTATGCCAGTGCATGGAACTGCATGCTAATGTACATTAATGTATGCCAATGCATGCTAATGTACGCAAATGTATACCAATACATGCCTATGCCTGCTAAAGTACGCCATTGCACACAAATGTATACTGATGTATGCCAATGTGTGCCAATGTACACCAGTGTATGCTAATGTGTGCCAATGTCCACCAGTGTGTGCTAATGTGTGCCAATGTCCACCAGTGTATGCTAATGTGTGCCAATGTACACCAGTGTATGCTAATCAGTGATGCACGAGCTGACCCGAAATGAGCGGGTGCCTGCAATTACGGATCATTGACGAATATTTTTAATAATATTCAGGTTGCGGTCAGTCCGGTCATTTGTCGTTTGTGATAAACATTAAAATAACTTGGTAAATATGCTTCATTAACTGAAGTTCCATAAAGGTGACGTACAATGTATGGAGGGAAGTTAGGAGAGTGGAAACTCTGGAGACATACCAACAAAAACACTAAGGTTTGGGACACATTCACTGAGATTTTTTAAGATGATGAGCGGCTCCCAGTGTTTTCGTTTCCGTGGAAGCCAGGTTCAAATGTGTCTTTGGGTTTTACAGGTTGTCGACCCCTGGTTTAGATGCTGCGTTAGCGTTGATAACTTTTGAATGATGAAGCAGAACAAAAATATTTGATAAACATTAACTTACAAACAATGACATAGAATTTAAACACAGAAATAAATGCAGGTATGCGAGTAAGGTCAAAGGTCATGTGATGTTCATAAAGACCATTGACTACTTTTTGAAAATGCAAGTTGAGAAGCAGGTTGGTTCCGTCCTTTTCAAATATATTTCTTCCGGTCCCCCAGTGACCCCCCATGACCTTAGTGAGGATAAAGTGGGTTAAAATGACCAGAGACGAGATGTGGAAGCTGACAGTAAATGTATCAGTAAATTAATCTTGATGTATCTGCTACTAATCACATTATTCTGAATATTGTTCTTTTTTTTTTCCTTCGCTTTTCTTCCTTGGTAAAAACATCCGTCTTTCAACAGGGAGTACCACTATCAGAGCTGAGCAGCTGTGCCGGGGGGATTTCTGAAGCTTAAACTGAGCCACTGCCGGTGGTTCCTATGCACACATTTGTTCATTATTGGAGCCGACATTTCTACAACTGGTGCAGATCCGTCCCCTCTGCCTCTGAGGCCACATTCCAACACGGTCAGAACCTCTAACAAACACACTCATCTCCTCTTAAACACTGTACGTACGGTCGCTGCACTTAACTGGAACAAATGCCGGATTAGAAAACCGGCGTCTGTAAGCACCTCTCGTCTCCGCACATTGTCCTGTTGACGTCCAAACAAGCAATTACTAACTCCCTAATTAGATGAAACGAGCAAAATCCAATCAAAATGGCATTTTGCGTTAGGCCCGGCCCTTTGCGCCGTCGTCCTCCGTCATAATTAACAGTACGCCAGAGCTGCGGTAGATGAGGACCTCGTAATGAGGCCAGTGAAGTAATGATATCCCATAATGACGCACAGATCCCCGGCTGAATCCTCCGAGGCGAGGCAGGTTACTCCGTCAGAATACAAGGAGTCTTCATCTGCGTACGGCTCAATTTAAGAACATCAATATGACCAAGGGCGCCGGCAAACACCACTGGTAATTGATGCGGTAATCATATTGCATTCAGGGCCAGGTAATGTTCATTTCTGTGCTGTTGAAATTGATTCTTGATATGCAGGGAACACAACGGCCAGTATATTAGCAACGTGGGAGCATTACGCCAGGCTGTGTGGACTTATTAGCATCTGGGTGTAATTATTTACTTTACATTCTCTGTGTAAAAGCTGGAAAATAACATGTGAAAAGGCCAATCGTGGCAGCATTGACCATAATGATAGACACATATCCGGTATACAGTGTGTGTCTATATATATATACATGTCTATCATTATGTTCAGTGCTGCAACAATTGGCCTTTTTACATGTTATTTTCCAGCTTTTACACAGAGAATGTAAAGTAAATAATACTAATTATTTTTATTATTATAACTGGGGCAGTTGGGGCACTTTCACAGTGCCAATTGCCTCAATAAAAGAAGTTTTCTCACATGAATATGAAAATATTATGCAAGCAAATGTGCTCAAAATACAATCCCACAACTTGATAGGCAGCATAGTGGCCCTAGTCACAGCGTAATATTTTAAACTGACAGCGCAATGTCCCGTCATCATGTTCACAAGCACAATAGCGAACCAATGGAAGCTTGGCAAGGAGGCAGTGTGTCATGCTCGCATCTGGGATGAACCCTGGAGCGTTAAAAGGTTTTAACTCGAGAATTTCACTTGTACAAAGTTATTTTTCAGTAAAGTCTGTGTACTTGTACTAAAGTAGGACTTTCTGGTTCTTCCTACTACACTGTTCAACAATGACAAACTAAAGAAAGAAGCTGAATTATTTAAATTAAGTTGTTCCAGAATCTCTGACATCTGAATTTTTACCAATTCTAAACTATTGGAAAAGTCATTGTAGGTGATGTTTGTGGGCGTGAGTCAAAGTACATATATACAATGTTTCAGTGTTTGTCTACCTTAAAAATCTTTGCATTAAAAACAGGTGAATTCTGAACCGACAGCAAAGAGTCGGACTCAAACTATGAAGCGTCTGAAAACATGTATCTCTGTTTGAATTTACTGCGAAGTTTTGCACAAACATCCACCGACCTCGGGTTCAGTTAATGCTCCATGTGACCTGGCTGAGCTGAGGAACATCTTTATTGTTTTTGTTGGTGTTTTATGGTAATCAGCTCCTCATATTCAACCGTTTCTTCTTCTTTTTTTTTTTTTACAGTGTTTATCGAAGCAGGAAGGTCTACGTTCAGAGACTCCACTTCACATAAAAGCACAGTTCAACTGAAAACATCTGCTGCAGCTGTTCTGTACTACACCTCCGTAAACACAAGAACCCATATATTGTTAATTTAAGGTACAAATGTTCAGTTTAAGAGGGAAAAACTAATTTATTTTATACATTTCTAATTTTTTTTTTTTTACATCAGCCTTTGCCAATAACCGATACAGACCACCAATATTTCTAAGCTAATTCCTTAGAGGAAAGCATAAAATAATTTTTGGTTCAGTGCCTTTTAAATACACTAAAGTACCTTAAAATATACTAAAAAATACACTACAGTACACTAAAGTATACAACACTAAAATGCACAACAAATATACTAAAATACACCAAAGTATATTCAAAAAGCCTTTAAGATGAAATGTTATATCCAAAATTGTATTTGGAACTTAATTGTGACCTTGACCTTTGACCTAGAGTCTTCAAAGTTGTCCTTCAAGGTTCTGATAACAATGCACATCAACAGTGAGAGCAAAAAAAAAGAAGATATATGCAACACTGAGTATACAGGAATGAAACACAAATTCCTGATCTTTTCATCATGATGAAAAGGCATATTTGGTGACTTTGACCTTTGACCTACATTCACCAACATTTAAAATGAGAACTATTCTGGACCAGCTCGTACCTTTCCTGAAAATTACAAAGAATTTGGTCGAGTAGTTTTTGTGGAAAGTTGCTGACAAACTAAACAAAACACAATCATACAATACACCCTGCCTCCCCTTTGGGTTTGGGGGAGGGTTGGGGGGGGTGGGGGGGTAATTAGCCAACTCACCTTCTGTAGGTTCTGTGCCGGTGCAGCAGTGGACCGGCTTCCACTCGTCCTGTTCTTATTCGGGGTTATTGATCTTTAGGTCAAATCGCTGAACCCGGACCCGCTTCCCCCTCTGCTGTTTTTCTACTCAGTGCAGGTAATTGGCCACGGCTGCACTCGTCTGCTCATAAACAACAGCAGAAACCTGTTCGTTATGCAGCACAGATTGACTGTTAACCCTTTACCGGGCAAGTGACTATTTGTGGTCATTTCCAAACACATTACAAGACAGTGACAGTAAATACAGGACCTCCCATTATATATATATATATATATATATATATATATATATATATATATAAATCAAACTGCTGTCAAAACATTTCAAAAGTAGAGGTTAGTTATGATCTGTAATTAATTGATTAAATTAATCTCTTTTTTTAATGTTACCTATAAATTCCACAACTTGAGGTATTTTCATTTCAAGTCATTACATTATTGTGGCCAATCAACATATTGCTATATTACACAAAACTGTCTTTATAAAGACACTTGTTTTTAACAGACTTGAACAGATTCAATCGTATCCATTTACATTCTGCTGTATTTCAGACTTGTCCCAAGTGCTGCCTGTAACCTTTAGGTCCCATCATCAGGGGGGTAGTCCAGTGTACTTATGTCAATCTCTAAATAATTAAACAATAAAAAATGAAGTAAAACATCAGGACCACATAACGTCCTGTAAGTTAACAGAAACAAAAACAATCGGAACACTGTCGACCTCATCTGAGATCAGAGGTCACATGACTTCCTGTTATGACTCAAACAGGTGTTTTCAGTTGAATCCTTCCTTCTCCACCTCTGAAAAACTTGCTCCTGCTCCTGTCGTCTATTCCACTCAGGTTTTCCCCCTGTGGGCTCCGTCTTTAAAGGGGAAACTCCATTTGTATGTGCGTTGAATGACATGTGATTAATGCCTAATAATATCCTCTGCGACGCGTCCGACAGCGGCCTGTCTAAACAGCTGAGCGTCTGTCCACATCCACAGCCAAACATCCATCTCATTCATTATCCACTCAGACCCCGTATGTGGGTTTCGGAAGAAAAGTCGCACGTGTACAGATCAGAGCGTCGACTTGGTACAAGGGCAGTCATCGTTGATATCTTTGTAATTTAATTTATTCAGACTAGTCACTCTGTAGATTGGATGTGACAGTGACGACCTTAGAACGTGTCCATGGAAACCACCTCGCATCCCAAATACCTCCAAGGTCATGGTGTCACCTCCACTCCAGCGCCATTAGCTTTCCAGTTGATAAAGGTACTTTTTCAATATTAAACACTTGTCACTCATTTTTAAAACATTTTTTTTTTTAAACATCAATTTTCCATGGCAGTGACAAAGTGTTTGATTTGCTAATTTGCCTTTGAATTGCAAATGGGGTCTCCTCGGAGCTTTCCCTGCACCGCCATTCAATTTAACTCCTTTTTTGTGCGACTTTTGGGGAGGTCAGCACCAACAATACCCCCTTTCCCTCAGTGGAATCCTCTGACCCGATAAGACACACAACATAAAATCCGACAGAACGCTATCAGCGGTGGTGGCGTGTGCGCTGAAAGCCTGGAAATCATGGTGTGAAAGGATAAGCAGGGAAGGGAGCTGGGGCCTGGTCAAAAGTCCCACAGATGGAACTGTTTGGATTCGTTTGCATATGCAATAATCAGGAAATATTGTACAGTACAATAGAGGGAATTAACGGAGGCGGCCACGCACTTTGGATGCTACTGTATTTTTGTTCCAGTGTCGGTACTTGGGGATGTAAATGCTGGAGGAGTGAACAAATAACTGTCCGCTGCAGCTAAAAGAACACAATAAATGACCTTAAACTCCTAAAGTCTGCTCTGGTTAACCCTTTATTTGCAGTGAAATATTTCAGAAAAACACACACACAAAAAGCATCCACCATATTCACTGATCTGATAATGGAGGGTGAGGGTTTATTTTACTTTTAACCCATATTTCATACAAAATTGGTACATTTGTATAATTTTTAAAGTGTTTGAGGGGTAGTATTTGGGGTGTTGGAATGAATCATGCCTTTTACATGTAAAATGCAACTATTTACAACAAATTCACGGAATGAAAACACTTGTGGAACACACACACACACACACACACACACACACACACATATATATATATATATATATATATATATATATATGTAGATATAAACAGGGAGCAACGACAAACATAGAACCAAAACACTAAATAATATATTGTATTTTCCTGGATCTGACAACCCCTGTGCTGCTGAGCGTTGGTCCTGAGGTGACCTGGGTCGAGCACCACCAGCCTCCAGCATCGTCTTGATCCATTAAGTTCAGCATCATTTCCATAACGATGCTCCAACATTCCCATACTTAGAAGGTATAATATTTGCCTTTTGCAGCTGATGCTGAGAGGCATGTGATTACTTATACATTTAGTCCCAAAGTATGGGTAATTTAAAAATGGGACCTGATGACGGCAGTATGTCTGCACTTTAGATTTGCAAACGTGCATCATTTTGCTGCGGGTGTTGAATATATAAAAGTGTAAATAATTAGCATTTATGAGTCACGGCGTGGAAATTTTCCGTTTCATACAGCTGTAATTACTCTGTTCTTCTTAAATACCACAGGCACGTCGTACTCCAGGTTTGTAAGAGCTCAGCATGACGGAAAATTCCAATGTGACATGAGTCAGAAATCACATTTAACACTGGAGATGGATTCACATGACATTTAGTGATTTCTATTTACATTTATTGCCAGCTGAGGAAAGACAAACATTAAAATGAACCACATACATAATGACACATTCGAGCTGGTAAACAGAGGAGTTTCCTCATATGTAGTGTCTGACAGACCTTAAGTGTCACATATATGATGAAAAGAAGTACAGTGGTACCTCAATTTATAAAATTAATTTGTTCCAGAAGTGTTTTTTTTAATGTGATTTATTTTCATAGTCATGTAAAAGGCCTGATTTAAAGTCCCCCAATGCTACCCCCTATATCCTTTAAAAATAACAAATTATGTATGAAATATGTGGGTCCTATAGTGCGGAAAATACAGCAATCTAAATAATGACCCATGATTATAAAAAGAGCCAGTGAAAATACTAACATTAACCACACATCATATACCGTAACATATATTGTCACTAAAGATGGTCGTGAAATTGACCTTGTATCTTCTTTACGCTTTTTACTAGATGAAAACCTATCATTCAAAGAGCAAATTCAACATGTTGATAAAAAGTTGAAGGTTTTTCTGGGTTTCTTTTATAGAAAAATGTTCTGTTAAAAAAGAGACATATAGTGAATAGGCTAACGTTTGATTTAGTGGAATAAGTGTGTGTTTTGTTGCAACTCAACAAGGTTGACAGTTATTGTGAATCTGCTCATGATCATTTGAACGTGTTTAATTTGACTGACTGACTTATCTGACTTTTTTGTTTCACTTAATGCACCTCATAATCGATTGTTCTTTATATGTGAGAGAAATTAACAAGTGCGTCCTATAGTTCGGAAAATACATTCATCTAAATTATGACCCAGGGTTTAAACAAGAGCCAGTGGAAATACTAAAAATACCCATATATCATATACTATACCATATATACCAACCTTATACTGTCATTAAATATGGTCATGAAATTAACCTTGTATCTTTTAAGTACTTTACTAGTTTTTACTAGATGAAAACCTATTATTTAAAGAGCACATTCAGCATGTTGCTATAAAGGTGAAGGTTTTTACTGGGTTTCTTTCATAGAAACAAATCCTGTTTCTCGTTTTCTGTTTTAAAAAAAAGAAAAAAGAAATCACTCATTCGAACACATACTGTTTTGAGAAGAAACACATTTTATTTTGCTGACACTAGGAAACCTGCCGGGACTACTTTCAATCTGACCAAAACCAAACTAGACTCACAGGACACTGTCGGGGGTAAGTCACTGTGGGTGCACCAGAGGAAAGACAGTGATCCCAAACAAATGCATGTGAAAAATACCAAACTATCCCTTTAAAATAAAATTAAAATAAAATATTATAACCCTATATGTCCACATACATTGCTGTAAGCTGTATACTTTTTTGCATCTAAGGCAGGAGAACTGGTTAATGCACACTTTCCTCCAAACGGAACATGCTTTGTAACATGTGAACCATCCACTCACCCATAAAAAGGTCCACGTGACCTTTGTTCAAATACATGTGGTTTTGTGCCACTTTTGTCATATTAAACATAATCACTACTTTTATATTTTGGTCCCCAAAAGAATAGATAAACTGCCCATTAGAGTCGGTTAATTTGCACTTTTCTCTAAATGGAACATGTCATGTTAATGCAAGAGCAACAGTAAAAACATATTTAGGTGGTTTTTTCTCCAGCAAATCTGACCTATTATTGGTTTAACCCTTACATGCCTGGGTGTGTAAACCCTCCACTAAAGGTCATAGGAGGGTCAAACTGACCTGTGTTCAACTGAGTGTATGTTTATAGTAATGAGAGAACACTGTTTCCGGTAAATATTATTTTTCCCCCCTTGTATTGGTATCGGCTTGTTTCGTTGGCTGATATGCTCTTTTTTTTTTACCCATGATTTTACCTCTGTGCTCTTCTTAGTTATTTAAGGAGAAGGGGTGGAGCTTGTAAGTTACGCTGATTCTTACTCTTTCTCTTATATATATTATGTCTCATGTTTTTATTTTTATTTGTCTTTTTTTGTTATTCATATTCAAAATAACTACATCGATCAATCAATCAATTAGCTGACCTTTATTGTGTGCGTGACCTTTGACCTACAGTGTTCAAATATGTCCTAGCAAAACTGAGCAGGGGCGTAGCACCAAATTTTGGGCCCTGTACACTCTCAATGTCAGAGTGTCCCTATCCATACCAGTGCATGAGGCACAAAATTAAAAAAAAAGGGAGGGTTTATTTAAAATAAATGCTGTTTTAAGCTACAATCAGATTATATTTATGAGTGGATCTTTAATTCACCACCTGAATTAATGCATTTATCCTACTATACTTGTGCTCATATACCATGTTGTGCCTCCAAGAGGGGGGGCCCCCAGGGTGTCCAGTATGTTGGCAGGACTGTGGCAGAAAATTGTTGATGTTATCAATATATGTAATGACACCAATTAATTGGAGGGCCCAATTAATTTTAAATAAACATCACAAAAAAATAAAAATCAGGGTTTTAATGGTCCCTTCTCCCTACTTGGGCCCTGGGTAGTCAGGTCCACTCCCCACCCCAGAAACTGAGTAGCCTATAAAGGAATGAAAAGGAAATTCCTTATTTGCCCTATCTCTAATCATCACGAAAACCCATTTTTGGTGACCTTGACCTTTGACCTTACATTAACCAAAATTTAATGTGATCTATTCTAGACCACCTCGCACCCTTACTGAAAATTCCATAAAATTTGGCCAAGTAGTTTTTGTGTAAAACTGCTGACAAATTTTTTTTACAAAAAAACCCACCAAAAACAATTCTCATTGCGTGGCCTTCGGAGGGGTGGGGTAAATAAACCCCCCAAAAAAGATTTGAGGATATATTAATTTTTTTCTATTTGAATTAGTCGAGTACTTGTGTTGTCAGCTCTACTCTGAATTGTCCCATAATTGATGCGATGTGATGTTGGACCAGCTGTTGGACTCCACTGAACATGGGAGGCGTTCAATCACAGCCTCCATCGGTCCTGAAGGTGTTTGATTAATGACGGTCAAACCCATGACGCTAACCTCCGGATCACTGCGCCGTCAGAGTATAGAAATGAAGCGAAGTGTGAAAGAGACGGAGGCGTTGGCTCCTTGTGCTAAATGAGCTCCTGACCTGTAATTCAGGATAAAAGCCCCGTGCATCACGCCGTCATCTGCATCATTGACTCCACCGCTCTGCCCTGGACTCTTACATCACTTGTCATCAGAAGTTGCTGCCATTCCCTGGGTTCTTGTTGCCGTTTAATGATTCTACTCACACCTGTTTTACATATGTTTCCAATGTTGAACATCTACATATATTGTCAACGCCCCTACACCTTGTTTCTCCTTGGAGAAGACTTTCATCCCTTCAGAAATAAATAAGTAACACTGATTGATTAGTGCGCATCAGATGGTGGGCGAAGAGAAGAAGAGGGTGGGCGAAGAGAAGAAGAGGGTGGGCGAAGACACAAAGACGGTGGACGAAGAGGCAAGGACGTTAGGTAAAGAGATGAAGAGGGTGGGCGAAGACACAAAGACGGTGGACGAAGAGGCAAGGACGATAGGTAAAGAGATGAAGAGGGTGGGCGAAGACACAAAGACGGTGGACGAAGAGGCGAGGACAATAGGTAAAGAGATGAAGAGGGTGGGCGAAGACACAAAGACAGTGGACGAAGAGGCGAGGACGATAGGTAAAGAGATGAAGAGGGTGGGCGAAGACACAAAGACGGCGGACGAAGAGGCGAGGACGATAGAAAAAGAGATGAATATAGTGGCCGAAATGATGGCAAAGACAGTGGGCAAATTGATGAAGACAGTGGGTAAAGAGAAGAAGATGGTATTCAAAAAGATTAAAATGGTGGACGAAAGACAAGGATGGTGGGTGAACAGATGAAAATTAAAACTGCAAGCAGTCACAAAGGTGTTCGCCGTCCCTCGCATTTGTCTCCCCTGGCAACGTAGATCTAAGTCATTTTAGTGTTAGTCGAGTTTCATTTGTCCAAAATTGTCCAAAAAAAATGGTTGTCACATTTTAGTCGACTAAAATTATTTCAGATTCTGTCAACTAAAATGTTATGAATTTTGGACAACTGAAAGTAGGCTAACACTAAAATGATTTAGATGATTAAATTGTGACTAAAACTAAACATTTTCTTCAAGAGACTAAAACAGAATTTTCTGACAAAATTAACACTGGACGATTCTTTATGGAATTTAGTTTAGCTTCACTTCATTATGAGTATTTTTACATGTACGTTCATTCGATCAGTGGTCTTCAGCCCTGGTCCTTAGGGTCCACTGTCCTGCATGTTTTAGATGTCACCCTGTTCCAACACACCAAAATAAAATAAAATCCAAAAATAAATAAAAATGGTTGTCACACTTTAGTCGAGGAAAATTATTTTAGTCGACTAAAATGTGACAACCATTTGTTTGTTTTGTTTTGTTAAAAATTAGGTAAAACTCAATGTTTTTTAATGTGTAATACACATAAGATTTCACCAATTCATTCACTTGAATTAACATCTATGGTTTTATTAAGACACTGACCACTGACCACTGACCACTGACCACTGTTAAAGTAACGGTGCATAATCAAAAACCAGAGATACATCAAGGCAAATACTCGTCATCTGAACCCGCTTTATCCTCACGAGGGTCACAGGGGTCACTGTGGGTCTAATCCAGCTACAGTGGGTGAAGGTGGGGTCAGAGGTCACCCTGTATGAGTCTCCAGTTCATCTCAAACAACAAACAATCACTGTCACATTCACACCTATGGGTGATTTAGATTAACCAGTTAACCAGTTAACCAGTTAACCTATCAGTGTAAAAAGATCAAGACGGGTAAAAAGACGACAAAGAAAGCAGGTGAAATGATGGAGATGAGTGGAAAGATGAAGACAGTGGACAAAGAAAAGAGTCAAAGTCTTTGTCTTCATACCAGCATTCCTTCCAGGTGAAAAGACAAACAAGATGGCGTCTGACAAGACAAAAACATTGACTTCATACCAGTGTTAGTTACACTTGTTACATCCTGTTCTGATCAAATAAAAGTGTTTAACATTAGTTCTGTTGTGTTTCCAGTTGTCTGTCTTTGTGTCTAAGTGTCCAACAGTGTGATGGACTGATGCCGTTGTTCGCACACGTGTAAGTTCGTCAACGAAGGCTAATGGCGTTGTAATGGCAGACACGGCGCTCACAGCACGAGGACACAGCACCCCCCCCCCCCATCTCCAGTTGCATGGCAACAGCTGAGCACAGGTAGCAGGTGTGAGCAGCGGTTTATTCAGGAAGTGTGCCCCCCACCACCACCCCCACCCGCGCCGACATCCATAATGGAGCCCATTCTTCAGGGCCGCACGCTGATCTGGAAGCTGCCCGAGCCCCGAACGCAGAGGTGCCTTCGCCAACACGAAGGTTTCATTAACCCCCGTGTTAGCGAACACTTAGAACGCTGGCAGCTGCCAGATGGGAAACGGGATGCGAGGATGGTTCACGTCATCCCATAATGTGGCAGGTGTTGTGGGAAAACATCCGCCACCCGGAACGTTATTGTTCCAAGTTAGAGAAACTGAGACGCTGGAAAAAAACTGGCCCAAGAAAAATAAAAAAAAATAATAATAATAATACAAGATATTTTAGACTGAATTAAGCTAAAATAATAAGAATAAAAGAATAAAATCTGTCAAAGGAACCAGTGAAAATGATCTTAGTTTTAGTATTTATTGTCTATAAATACCCCTACCTTCATTCATTTGTTCATTTTGTTCATTTTTTTATCCTTTTATATTACTTTTTAAATTATTTTATTAATTTAATTCATTTTGTTGATTATTTTCTTAATTTTGTTTATGTTAATTTTCTAAGTTTTGTTCATTTATGTAATTTTTAAAAAAATATTTTTTAATATTTTTTTTGTTCTTTTATGTTAATTTTTGAAAGTTATTTTATTTATTTATTTATTTTTCTAGATTATTCTGTTAATTTTGTTTATTTTTTGTTCCTTTATGATAATTAAAAAATATCAATATTTTATTCATTTAATTTATTTTTTCAATTATTTTGTTTATTTTTATTCATTTTGTTAATTGTTTTGTTATGTTTTTAATTATTATTATTATTATTATTATTATTATTGTTCTTTTTGTGCAATTTTTTGTTCCTTTATGTTATTTTCTGAAAATCATTTCATTAATTTAGTTCATTTTCTTGATTATTTTATTAGTTTTATTGATGTTCATTTTCTTCATTGTTTTTCCATATATTTTTTTTTGTCATTTTTATTCATTTTGTTATATTTGTACGACTCGTCCTGTTACATTCTCCTTTTATTAGACTGTAATTTCATCCACTTTCCTTCTATCTTTTCCCTCCTAAACACAATAAAACCTTTATTCATCAGATCAGATGCATAATGACCCTCACATGTTGGACGTCAGAGACACTGGTCAGCAGCGTCCACCCTCCCCCAGGAATACAGTCCCTGATGCGATGGCGTAAATTTCCCATGTTTGGTGAATTGAATTAGTGAGGCTGCGTGAGTATTTACAGGGCAAAACATATTTTACGCCGGTGCCAATTATTCTGCGTTTTGAATTATGGAATGAGCTTCTTAAGGGACATGGGAGGCCTTCTTACGATTTATTGCCAGACCTGCCAGAGCGGTGAAAAATGAGCATGACATTTGCATCGCCCACTGTGTTCTGATTAACACATTTTATACAGTTTGAATAGTGTTGAGTTAAGATTCAACAAGGTCACAGTTCCAAGGCTTTAAAACCGTCAATTACGTTGCTCATTTTGTTGATTTATGTTGATTATTCTGTTCATTTTGCTGATTATTTTGTGTATTTTTGTTTATTCTCTTGCTTACTTTGCTAATTTATGTTCACTTTGTTAATTATTTTAGTTATTTTTTATTCATTTATGTTCATTTTTTAAAATTATTTTGTTAATTTTTCATTATTTTGTTATTTTTTTGTCCATTTATGTTGATTATTTTGTTAATTTATGTTAATTTTTGTGATTATTTCAGTCATTCAGTCTTACCATTTGTTTGAATAGATTTTAAACAAAAATAACTACATGAAAATTACAGGAGCCTTTTTTTCATCGGGGGGGTCACCAGGAAGAAAATAGGCCACAAATTGAACCATCAGATATGGTAATTACCATGGAAACACTGTCATCGTCTACAGCATGGATTAATCAATAAAACCAATGGAGGAGAGAAACAATAATACAAAGTAATGAATTAAAAGACTAAGAATTAACAATATATGATCAAAATAATAAGTCATCTTAACAGTAAAAGCCACAAACTGAACATAACTGAAGAAAAAAATTAGTGAAATGGACAAGGAAATGTTGAAAAATAAACCAAATCATTGACTAAGAATGAAGGGATATGAACTAGAACAGTTAAAGGAATGAAAAAAATAAACAAAGTAAATAAAATAATAAACAATAATCAGCAACAAGAGCAAAATAAGCCACAAAGCGAACAAAATTGAAGACATATGTTGAAATAATTGGTGTAAAATATAGTTATTTGTTAATGTTTGTTTTTCGCCAGCAACGTTGTGTACCCAGGGATGACTATTCATGGGAAGACGCACTGTTTAGGGACTTGTATGTACAGATGGAACTTCAGTTGGCAACATGGGAGGACTGCTGATACCGTGCTAGTAAAGCTAAGTGCTAATGTGCTAATTACCTTTTGTATCTTAGCAACACACTCTGTGTGGGTGACACAGTAAATAAATAAATACACTGTTTAATTTGTTTACAGATAAAATTACAATTAACAACATGTAGACACTGGTAAACTGGGTCATCAGCTGATATTAATGTGCTAATACAGCTGGAGTGCTAATGTGCTAATTACATTGTGTATCTTTAATGTATAACACATTGGAAAAGCAGTACACAAATACATATACAGGAGGTATTTATGTGCTATTTACAGAGAAATCTACAATTAACAATATGCTATGACTAGTAGATTTTCTTCAGCTTCAACTGCATTAGCAAAACTTAGTGCTAATTCGCTAATTACATTTTGTACCTTCAACACAAAATGGAAAATGTAAAAATGTAAAAAACACACAGACTGAGGTGTTTATAGTTTCCTAATGGTGAAACTCGTGCTTATGCATCATTTAGTCTTATTTACATAAGAAATTAGAACTAGCAACACGTAATGACTGTTTCATTAGCTGCTACTGTGCTAGCAAAGTTGGTCACTAATGCGCTAATTACATTTTCTATTTTCAACACACTGCATGAGTGAAACAGTATATAATTGACATACTGAGGTGTTTCTTTGGTTTCTCCAACAGTAAAACTCTTACACATGTGTCATTTAGAGTCATATTTACAGACCAATTAGCATTAGCATCATGTAAGGATTGCTAAAAATAAAAACATCTCCTGATATTTATGTGCTAATACAGCTGGAGTACTAATATGCTCAAGGTGAAATCAACTTCACTCTCACGATTTTTGCTTGGATAGAAGCACAATGCATTGTGGGTTATCATGTAGTACGCTACTGTGTAAACGCAAAGGCAGACAGGCAGACAGACAGACAGACAGACAGACAGATAGACAGACAGACAGACAGAGATAGATTAGTTACAGATGTGTTTTTGGAGAAGTGTGTAATTGCCCGCTGATGGACTATTAAGGGTTAAAAATATAGACTTTTTTTCAAATGTGACCCCTTTTGTCACTCTCTAAAATAACACCCAGGGACAATTATCTTTGACCATAGGGACCCTCACTTTTTTCTCCAGTTCCCATTGGTGGCAGGTCCCCATGTGTTCCCAGAACACAGAACACACAGATCTGGTGAATATTTGCTATCTGTGTTGAACGAAGCGCCGCACACATATCAAAGGCTTCTGCGTTTTTCTCCAAATCCATCTGCCATCTGCTCCCCCCACCCTCAAGATGCTTCCTACCCACCCACCCACTCACCCCTTAATACTCAGCATACACTCAGTGGCACACGTTCAGCACGCGTTCGTATGTTCGTTAGCGTTGAAATTATTTGACTTGATTTGTAAATGTGTTTATTTTTTTAGGTGTGTTGTGTCTGTCAGAGCTGGTCTACTGAAAACACTTTAAACTGGAGACCATGGGACGGGTGTAAGGGTTATGACATTTCTGTGACCCTTGGGGTAGTGCTGTTTTAAGACACAGACAGACAGGTAGACAGACAGACAGGTAGATAGATAGAGAATGAACAAAATAAAGAGAAAATTGTCAAACAAAAGCATCAATATAAGTAAAAACAAAAGTACTTGCAACAAAATTTGTGAAAAATTTCTTTAACAATGAACAAAATAGGGAAGAAAATGGGTAAAAAGAAGCATAAATAAAAAGCACAATGAAAAAACAGATACAAAAAAATCATTTATGTTCATTTTGGAGATCATTTTGTTATTTATGTGGTTCATTTTTGACCATTTTCTTTATTATTGTATTCATTGTTTAAATGTTTTGTATTATTTTGTTCATTTTTCAAAAAAATATTTCTGTGATTTATTTTTTTTTTTTAATTTCCTTGGTTATTTTGTTAATTTTGTTGACTATTCTGTTCATTTTTGTTTGGTTTTGTTGAATATTTTGTTCATTTTGTTTTTTATTTTGTTCATTTTCTTGGTTATTTTGTCAATTATTTTGTTCCCTTTGATTATTTTTTTCTTTATTATTTTGTTTATATTTGTAAGGTTAATAATAATCAATCATAATCATGAACATAATAAAAAAAATAGATTAGATTTTTTAAATTAGATTGCTTTTCAAGGCACCCAAAGCGCTTCACATTAGTGCTCCATTATTCATCCACTCTCACATGCTCCCTCTGGTGGTGGTAAACTACATATGTATCCACAGTTGTCCTGGGGCAGACTGACAAAAGTACGGCTGCCATTTCACACCTCTGACCACCACTGAACATTCATTCAGGAGTGTGTGCCTTGCCCAAGGACCCAGGACATGGCTCAGCATAGGTTGTGTTGATTGTAGGTTGTTAATTTTATTGATTATTTTGATCCTTTGTGTTCAATCTATTGATGATTAGGTTAATTTATGTTCATTTTGATGTTTCAGTTTGTTCATTATTCTGTTCATTTTTGTCAGCTGTTCATTTAGTTTGCTTTGGGGTGGACTCAAACCAACCACCCAAACTAGAACTAACCCTTTCAGATGATGTTGCACTTAAAGCCCGTCGATAACCTCAGCTCAGGGTTGAGACGCTGCATGTTTCAAGGTTAATGAGCGTCGGGGGAAACTAATTGCTGTTGCTTATTCTGTGCTGTTCAGGCTCATTATGTTCCCATTGTTTGTGTTCTTAGTAGAATTGTCTTCAGAGCTGGTTTTACATGGTTGGAAACATGGGGACGTGCGATGCAAATGTGACAGTTGAAAATATGAGCCTATAATTGGTGCACCTTACACCCACCATCCTCCCACACAGCCTGGCCAGTCCCACATGAAAAAAACTGAAACAAGACTCTTATATTAACCTCAAATCAGCCTGATGTTACAGCACAGGGACGGAGATTACATTATTTAATAACACACACACACACACACACACATATATATATATATATATATATATATATATATATATATATATATGTGTGTGTGTGTGTGTGTGTGTTTGTGTGTGTGTATTGGGTAGTGAGTGTAAATAAAGTAAATTAATACAGTAAAGTTAAAACTGATAAAAGAATAATATATATATATATATATATATATATATATATATATATATATATAATGAATAACAAATAAAAATTAATGAATGAAAAAATAAAATAAATAACCTTTGAACCTTTGAAATATACATGTTTTGATATACACTTGTTTCTCTCATGCTTTTGGGGACTTCTAAAAAAAAAACATGAATATATTTATTGGGCCACATCATTTCTATTTTACTACTGGGAACCTGTATTTATATCTAACCCTTGTGGGGACCTGATTTTTGGTCCCCATAGTGTCAGACTGTGTAAAGTATCAATGTCCCCATAAAGATAGGAATACAACCACATACACACAAACACACACTTCACACTGTGCTTGCTTTTTAAATTATGCTTTTCATAAAACAGGGTAATTACAGTTGCAGCCTGTTGGTTTTTTTTTCCTGCTTTTTGTTTCGTGTGATTCTTTGGTTTGTGTGATTTTATACCTGTCATTTAGCGTTTTGTGATAATTGTTGCTATTAGAAATAATTGGGTTTAATCGGTTAAAGTTTGACAGACTGTCATATGCAAAACGTTGACAACCAAAGCAGGAGCTCCAGGAAATTATTAATGAAGGCGTGTTTGATAAATACAGAGCAGCGCCATAGCGTTAGCATCGTAGCATAATTACAACAATGGCCACATGTATTGTAAATGTGTCCTCATATAGTTTATATGGCGATAAAACTTAGTGCATTGGTTAGTTTGGTGTAAATTAATATTTTTGTTTCCAAATTTTCCTCAACATTGATTTATTTTAATTGATGATTTTAAATGTTCTACCTTGAAATTTGTCTTTTTTTCAGTAAATAATAATTTTCTACCACAGTTCACGGAAAAAACGGAAAATAAGAAACATTGATTAAACACTGAAAAAAGAAAAACATTGAATCAAGTTAAATATTATTCTTATTATTCTTTATAGTCACACATACATATATTTTAGTTGAGTGAACCAAATTAAATGGCATAGGGTGAGGGTTATTTTAATGTAATTTAATTTGATTCACTCGACTACATGTTTTTATATGTGAACTATTGAAGAAGAATTTTAAGTTGATTCCATGTTTTGCTTATTTCAGTTTATCCTCATGTAAACAGGAAATGTCCCATATGTGGATATTTATGTCCATGTAATTTAGAAACATCAATAATGATATTACTTTCTTCATTAGGGACGTCAGTTTTTTCAGTTATATTGATTGTTTTGATTGATTGTGTTGATTATTTGTTCATTTATGCTCATAATAATATTTTTTCATTTTCTTCATCATTTTGTTCTTTTTAAATTTGATTATATTGTTGAAATAATAGTTGATTATTTTTTTGATTAAATTACTCAATTTGTTGATTGTTTTGTCATGTTGATTGTTTTGGTCATTTTTGTCTCATTTAGTTGATTAAATGGTCAATTCTTGTCAATTTTATTGATTATTTTATTAAATTTGTTCATTATTTTGGTCCTTTTTGTTTACCCATTTACCCAGGATCCAAAACCTACTTATCTATGAGGAAATTAAGTTGATATTAACGTTAATATTAAATTATTGTTTAGAGAAATTAAGTCAAAACCAAATATAATAATTTAAACCAAACACTGTCAGTGATCTGAATATAAAACTATATTGTGACATTCATTGTTATTATTTTTTCTCGCTCGGCCAACAGCAGCTTCACATCTTATTTATTTATTATTTCTCTGCATGTCTTTTACAGTCAGGTCTGAGACGCAGTGTCCTTGTGGTGGGCGGGGCCTCAGCGCTGTGGACCTGTCAACTTATGCAAATGTAACTCTTTATTAATGACAGGGCAGCCAATAGGTGTCCAAGTGTCGATGGGGGCGGGACCTCCCTCCTGACAGGGCTGATTACTGTCTGCAGGGAGGGGTCACTGGAGGTCATGGTG
Organism: Siphamia tubifer; assembly: GCA_020466265.1. Taxonomy (NCBI): domain Eukaryota; kingdom Metazoa; phylum Chordata; class Actinopteri; order Kurtiformes; family Apogonidae; genus Siphamia; species Siphamia tubifer. The sequence continues at coordinate 29,556,603 of CM035800.1, forward strand.
CGTTCACTGACAGCAGTAGCGTTCACCTTTAATGACAGTGACAGTATTTTTTCCTTCATTTTGTTGATTATTTTCTGGATTTTTCTTCGTTTATTTGATTATTTTATTAATTATGTAGATTTTTTTTTCATTTATTGATTGATTTTGTTCATTTGTATTCATTTAATAAATTAATTTGTTCATGTAGGTTTATTTTAATTGATTATGTTTATTTTTCCCCAATTTCCTGATCATCGATTATTTTGTTCATTTTCATCCATTTTCTTTATTTATTGGTTCATTTTCTTGTTTTGTTTGTTTATTTTTATTTGTTTTGTAGATGATTTTGGTCATTTATGTTACTTTTGTTGCTTATTTTCAAATTTTCTTAATTTCCTTGATTATTTTCTTAATTTTATTGTTTGATGTTGTTCATTTGTGTTAATATTCTTGATTATTTAGTTAATCTTTTTTCCTTTTCTTGATTAATTGGTTAATTTTCTTGTCCATTTGTATTCATTTTGTTCATTATTTTGCTCATTTATGTTCTTTTTTGTCAATTATCTTTTAAGTTTGTTCATTATTTCAGGTCATTTTAGTTTCGCTCACCTTTACCAACCAAAGAAAAAAACAGAGGGGAGGAAGAGGAATTGGGGATGGGGAATGATAGGATACTGGGCGAAGGGAATCTGTCAGTCAGTCCAACGAACATTTCCAAAATGAACCCAGTAGTTAAAGGCCGCTGTCGTCATCTGATCGCCATATTTGCACCCGCTGTCAGATTGCAGTAAAAATGGGTTTTAGATTTTGATTAACAGGTAAATGGAACCAGTCGCTGTGAGTCCGTTTATAGAAATGCTGATTTCCTGCCGGTCCTGGTGTCGCTGATCCAACTCTGGCGCTGTGACATTATCATTTTCGGCTCTAAACTGACACCTGAGGCCTCCCGGTGTCGCTCCAATTTTCCAGACAGGAAGGCCACGTGTGACAGCTGGAGAAGAACTGCGACGGTGAACGCTTCCTGATTGCAGCGAAGTAATGGAGTATTTATAATGAGTGGTGGCTGGTGACACTTTTATATTTAATTTTATTTTATTACTTTTTTAGGCCTGTCAAAATAGATGCAATAACTCAGATTAATCCAGTGGATCTCATGGTCCTGCATGTTTTAGATGTTTCCTTCTTCGATCACACCTCGTTCACTTATTGATCAGCTCTTCAGAAGCCTGATAATGATGCCAGGTGTGATGGAAGAGAGAGAGATTACATTTGTTTTAAAATTCCGTTATTTTTATTTATTTATTTATTCATCTATTTATTTTACTTTAATTTTAAAACAATTACATTTATGTTTTAAATTTTTTTATTTATTTATTTACTTTGGAATATTTTTTATATAAGAAGAGGGATTTTTTTGTATATATTACATTTTACTTTTAAAAATATATATATTTTTTGTCATTTTTAATTCCATTAATTAATTTTTTTCCATGTTTTTTTTTTCTATATTTATTTTTATTTAAAAAAAAAAAAAAGAAAAAATAAGAAGAGGGAGATATCTAAAACATGCAGGACACTGGGCCACGAGGACCGGATTTTAGAAAAACTAGATTAATCTAACTTGACTGTAGTCTCACAATAGCATCTGGGACCCTTCTGCAACTGATCAGTTTTTAAAGGAGGGATAAAATAACTAAACTAAACTAAACTAAACTAAACTAAACTAAACTAAACTAAACTAAACTAAACTAAACTAAATCTATTTTTTTTGTTGGCCTCACTAGCGCCCCCTCCCATCACGTCTATATAATTCCACAGCCTCCTTTACATTTGGATCACGGTTTCTGTTGTGGTTTCATTTTTTCCCCCGTTTGATCCCGCTCTCGTAGCTGACCACGGAGCGTCAGAAGATCTAAACGCCGACGTTTAAGAAGCTAAACATAAGCCCGATCCAAAGCGCTCGGCAACAGGGAAGGGGAAAAAAAAAGTGTGAAATTGTACAAAGTGAGGCATCTTTGTTTATTTCAAAGGCTCCCTTCTCTCTCTGTGGTAGGGATTTGGGAATGTGATCCTAATCTGTGCTTTATCTTTGAAGGCATTTCACCTATAGGACCTTGTGAATAAACCTAATCTGAGGAAAAATAGCAAAATATTGAGTTCTGGCTGTGACTGATAAAGCATGTTTTCTTTCTTCTATGTTCTTTTTTTTCCCTTTTGAGGACAAACAGTTTCTTTTTAAGCAGCTAAAGAGTCCAAACCTTTAATCATGAGGCAAGGTGACCGTACACCATGGTTATCGGATTCACTATAAGCCGCGCACACACTCTGGGAAACTCACAATATACACAATCAGATAGTGAACACGTATTCTATTTCAGAGTGAACATACATGCAGGTCCCTGAACACAACTTTGGACACTTTCTTTTAATTCCAGAAAGTTGGAATATGTCAATCATCCTCTTCCTCCTCCTCCTCCTCCTCCTCTTCCTCTTCCTCCTCCTCTTCCTCCTCGTCTCCCTCATATACAGTGGTAGATTTTCAATTAGTCAAAACCAGGCAATTGTTGAGTGGTCCCATTAAGTCTGTCGTCCTTGTGTCAGTTGCAGTAAACACACAAAAAAATTTTATTTTAATTTGTTACTGATGTAAAGTAATAAAAAGTTTTACGATGGAACAAAAACACACACACACATGTACTGTCTCACTGTTTTGTCTGTCACTCACTCACTCACTCACTCACTCACTCACTCACTCACTCACTCACTCACTCACTCACTCACTCACTCACTCACTCACTCACTCACTCACTCACTAACTCTTATTTAATGGTGATGGCAACATGGGAAATGGACATTTGAAGATTGAAGTCTTAACTACTGTCTCTCCTCTCCATCTCTGTCTCTGTCTCTCTCTGTTTCTCTCACTCATGTCTCTCTGTCTCTCTCTCCACCTCTCTTTCTCTTGCTCTCTTTCTGTCTCTCTCTCCATCTCTCTCTCTCTTTCTGTCTTTCTGTCTCATTCCATCTCTCTCTCTCTCTCTCCCTCTGTCTCTCAATTCAATTCATTTCAATGAGTGCTTTATTAGCATGACTGTTTCAGTACACTATTGCCAAAGCTTTATCATACAAATGCATGAAATGGGTTTATACATAAAACATTAAACAAATAAACCAAGAACGGTTGCAGTTTACTCTCTCTCCACCTCTCTCTCTCTCTCTCTCTCTCTCTCTCTCTCTCTCTCCTCTCTCACCCTCATCTCGATTTCCACAGGGGTATAACAGATGTCCAGTAGGGACGAGCTCTATTTAGTGTTTGAGTGTTTACAGAATGGGGGGCCTCATGTCTATATGTTTGCCTCGGGCCCTAAAATGGCTAGATACGCCCCTGCTCTTCCTCGTATACACACTCAAACATGCAGGAACTGACTGTATGATAATATATTTCATGCAGTGCATTGAAATTCTGTAGATGTCAGTTCAATTTCCCGTTCCTCTTACTCGCTGCGTTTCAAAAGATTGTCCCCAAACTTGGGGAAGGGAAGGAAATTGCTTTTAAGGAAAGGTTTTGGGGCTGAAAATAAACATAGTGATGACTCTGATTTGGGACTAGACCACAGCCCCTTATTTTTTGCAGCATCAGCATATTTCTTTTGAGGAGGCGCGTTCTGCATTTGGCCCTAAGTCTTTTTATCTACAGCCCATCAATTTAAAGTAAATATAAGCTTGTAAAATGCTGATCTTTAAGCGTCTTAGTGCTTCACTGAAACATGGGATGACCCTAAGAATCGTGAGACTTAAGATTTTAGTTTTTCTTTACACATGGAATTTGTTTGGTCAGGACTTTTGGACTCTTGGCTTTAGTATTGGTGTGTGTGTGTGTGTGTGTGTAGGGGGGGGGCTCCAGACCAAGAGCAGGTCTTCTGGGTCCAGATCAAACTGAAGCACAGGTGGGTTCAAGATGCTGGTAGTGGACAGTCCCTAAAGACCCTAAAACACAGAGTAAAACTAAATCACATCTGTCAAACATAAGGCTATAATGTATTACTGAATATATAATTACATATATTCAGTAAAAAACTTCACTTTACCTCAACTTTTCATCTCTGAATACAAAAGAAAAATTTATTTATGAAAGGAAACTGAAACTCTGAAACATAAATACCATGTACATTACTGTATATACTGTACATAACTACGTAATGTACATAAATACATCATGTACGTACTGTACATATCATCCCATTGGCTATGAGGGAGCTACCCATGATGCTTTTCATGATCCTTTGACCCTTATTCATCACAGACTTCTAACCATACACATAAAGGACAGAGCCACCGCTGCCCCCCGAGTCTCCCCGAGTCCCCCGGAGTGCCGGGGAGTAATATATTGATAGTATAATAAAGTGTTAATAAACTATCCTTTTATAAAAACCTAAATAAATACCTGAACAAATATGAACCATATTAAATGTGTGTAATTTTACAAATACTCTGTCTGTGACTAAATGTTTAGTTTATTTGTGATTGAAATGTCAGTTGTTCTGCACATGTGCAAATGACAACCTGAGGCAGAAAATGGTTCCACTTATTTTTCTTAATACGTGACCAGTTGTTGATATTCTTCACATTTTGACATAAACATAGACGTTCATATTATCATCATATCATTTGACTCTTTTCACTGATATTATTTTAGTGGTCTGGACCTTTTAGATCTTTGTTGCTCCTGAACTAAAGGAACACAAGCATGTCTAACAAACCTGAAACGTCTCAGCGGTCAAAGAGTTAAATGTTGATTTTTCTGTCGGTTACAGCATCTGTCATGGATCAGACTACTTCAGTCAGCTTCATCTTTAAGACACATTTTGACTCATAAAAAAGGGGACATTTCAGACAGTTATTATTGACACCTATCAATCAATCAACTATTAAGTTTGTGCGAAAGGTTACGACAACCAGAAGTTTTTTTTTTCATCTAAAGTTCTGTTGCGTGGTCGGTTTAAATAATTCCTCTGGTTCTGCACTGAAGAGAAACTTCGACAACAAAAAGTCACGGAAAAAGGCGTCAGAAAGTTCTGTTGGATTGATTTGTTTTGTCATGAAGACAGTGGTCTGAGCTGCTCTGCAGGTTCTGGTCCATATGGGTTCTGGTTCTTCCATAGACTTAAATCTGGCTGCTGCAATAAAACCAGTCGCTGGACGCCCAAAGTCTATTTTTGAAAGTCCTGGTGGCTTACGAGGTTTATATCCTAGACAGAAGTCCAGCTGTGGGGGTGGGGTGGGGGGGGGGTGGGGGTTTAGATCCACTCCTGTCTGCCCAAAAACAATCTAATAAAACCACCATGACAAACACATGTCTTCAATTAGACCAGTTCAATGAAGAGCCCAGAGTTTGTATTAGTGCTGCCGACATGTACACATTAATGTGGATTAAAGCTTCATCATAATAATCAATTCATTAAATGGAACAATTGATTTGTTTCAAGTTTTATGGTTGAAACTGTTGAAGGTGTTGAATAAATGTGAATTATGCATATTTATATATTTATATATATCGTAGACTCCTCCTCAGGTCTATTGTAGACTCTTCAGGTCTATCGTAGACTCCTCAGGTCTATCGTAGACTCTTCAGGTCTATCGTAGACTCTTCAGGTCTATCGTAGACTAGTCTATCGTAGACTCTTCAGGTCTATCGTAGACTCCTCAGGTCTATCGTAGACTCCTCAGGTCTATCGTAGACTCCTCAGGTCTATCGTAGACTCCTCAGGTCTATTGTAGACTCTTCAGGTCTATGGTAGACTCTTCAGGTCTATGGTAGACTCTTCAGGTCTATGGTAGACTCTTCAGGTCTATGGTAGACTCTTCAGGTCTATTGTAGACTGGTCTATCGTAGACTGGTCTATCTTAGACTCTTCAGGTCTATGGTAGACTCTTCAGGTCTATGGTAGACTCTTCAGGTCTATGGTAGACTCTTCAGGTCTATTGTAGACTGGTCTATCGTAGACTGGTCTATCTTAGACTCTTCAGGTCTATGGTAGACTCTTCAGGTCTATGGTAGACTCTTCAGGTCTATTGTAGACTGGTCTATCGTAGACTGGTCTATCTTAGACTCTTCAGGTCTATGGTAGACTCTTCAGGTCTATGGTAGACTCCTTGTCCAAGCCACTCCTATGGTTCAGTTTTTGTGATCTGCGTTCATGGCGTAGGTTTGTGGCACAGGCTCCATCAGAACTTGAGGTCGTGTTCATACGTCGTTGTTTGATGGAGCAGATATTTATAATCACATGAACAAACCTGTTCACTGTCACAGTAAATGCTGAATGCGGTGGCTGATAATCACTGCAGGTGACGAGCGTTGTGATTGTGCGTCTGTATGTAACTGCCAATGTTTGTCTTTGGCAGCCGCTGAAACCAAAGCCCCCCCCCCAACACACACACACACACACACACACACACACACACACACACACACACACACACACACACACACACACACACACACACACACACACACACACACACCTGTTGTTCAAACCCAGCAGCTGTGACAGCTTTATAGAAAGACCTGAGAGTCTGAGAGCATGTGACGCTGATCCACAACTCCCACAGTGCCCCCCCCCCTCGTCCCCTGGGGTAGGGATGTGTGCGTATGTTTGGGGGGGGGGTGATGCTTAGCACTGACCTCCTCCATACCTGGATTGTTTCTGTGCTTCCACCATATTCTCTGAGCAGTCACAGAACACCCACCTCCATATGGCGTGTGCGCTCACTGGGTTTTCCCCCTGGGGGGTGCAGAGCTGTGAGTCGACTATTTCCAGACAGAATCATCTTTATGTGCATGTGTGAGGCTGAGCTGCACTCAAACTTTACACATGAAGGCAGGTGTCAGTTTGGAAAAAAACATGCCAGAGATGAAGAGCAGCAGTGAGTGGACAGGATGGGTGCAGGGTTTAGCAGGTGGTAGGTGTGTGTGTGTGTGTGTTGGGGGGGGGGTCACACAGGACATTTACATGCACAGGAATTCAAATTATTGCCTCAGTCCAACTAATATGGCCTTTTTCTGCTTTATATAATTTTATTTCTAACATTTTAGAATAGAACAGAATATAATTAATGTCACCCAACATTGGTTAGGAGAGATTATTGTAATCACTGTGTGTGTGTGTGTGTGTGTGTGTGTGTATCTGTGTGTGTGTGTATGTATCTGTGTGTGTGTGTATCTGTGTGTGTGTGTGTGTGTGTGTCCCCGCAGAAACATATCATGCTATAACTCAATGAATACTTGAGATATCCCCATGAAATTACATGGGGATAGATAGATAGATAGATAGATAGATAGATAGATAGATAGATAGATAGATAGATAGATAGATAGATAGATAGATATGCAATGATTAATTTGAGTCAAGGTCAAAGGTCAATGTCACACTTAACTAAAAGGTCAAAATCACTTTATCAGTTCTAACTCAAGAACATTTCACAGAACTTTCAGATATTTAACATATTTGACTGAAAAACACGTAGAACATTTCATTTCAGGATGATTCTAAAATCCTAAGGCAAGTATGTGTCATTTATTTACACATTTAGAAACTCTACATGTTTGTAGCTCTGGACAAATAAACAAAGCAATGGGAGACTCCAGCCTCGTACCCTAGTATTCTAGTCACAGTCCACTTTTATTTCCTGTCTTCCAGCTGTTCAGTGTGTCCACCTCCTGCAGCACACACAACACCAAGGCCATCAGAGAATTCCTCCAGATCATCATCCACTGAGATGATCACTGCTGTTATTGGATGTTTAAGGTCATGGAGGTCACTGGACCCAGAAAACTCCTCTTTCAAATGGTCACTGACTCATTCTGTGACAATAACAACTGAAGGAATGACTCATTTTATATATATATATATATATATATATATATATATATATATATATATATATATATATATATATATATATATATATATATGTGTGTGTGTGTGTGTGTGTGTGTGTATGTATATTCGTCAAATGATTACAGTTTTCCATATGCAAAACATGTTAAAATTCACTTTTTTCATATGTTTTGGATATTTTATCAAATTTTTTCTGTTTTGTTTTCAGTAATTTAGAAGAGTTTCTGAACATGTTTTGGATCTGATAAAACTGCTGCATTGCACTGTTTATAAAAAAGGGGAATTATTTAACATAAAAAAAGCCAAAACTTGTATATTCCTGGGTGTCAGGGTTATATACAGTATATATATATATATATATATATATATATATATATATATATATATATATATATATATATATATATATATATATATATATATATATATCACAGTAGAGAGATGGCAGTTCAGTAGAATTAAAAATGTTCCTGTTAGTTGGAAATTGATTTGAAAATTTCAATTGTAATCTCTCCTAGGAAAATGACCAGTTCTACTCGTAAAGATTGCAATTGTCTTCTTCCCTAAGACAATTTCCAATTCCACTACTACAATCTTTACTTCAGAATATTTATTAATTCAATCAAAGGTAGTTAATATAGTCAAAGAAGAAAATGATCCCAAACCAAACAGGTGAGAATAGTGTGAAATGAAGCGGAACAGCTCAAGAAGCTTGATGTTATATAATTGAAACCTGAAGTGAATAATTGATTCACATAGTGTTCTTATGTGGGTAATATGAACATTATAAGATCATGTGGTGAAAATTGTGATATGTGTGAAAGAAAATAAAAGTAATATATTGTCTCCTTTTATTAAATTATGTAAATGTGATATTTGACATATAATTACTGTTACTAGAGATGCTTTTCATATTTTAATAGTTCCCTTTTATACAGCTTTCAGTTGCTTTCTCACTCAGGAGATATGAACTGAGATACAATTTAGTTATTATATTATTATTATTATTATTGTTATTGTTATTGTTGTTGTTGTTGTTATTATTATTATATATAATGGAACAATCACAAATGTCAAGACTTAAATGTAAATCGGGGTGTAAATTGTGACCAAAATTGAAGCTATTTTCAGCTATTTTCAGCTATTTTCAGCCTTCTACAACTTGTGAACAATAAGAGCTCGAGGTCTACATTTTTCAGAATCATTTCACAGGAATCAATAGTCTTTAGAAATCTGCAAATATGTACTTAATATTTATAATGACATGTTACACAGAGTTTTTTTTTTTCTATAATGTTCCTTCTGTCCACCCATTACACTAAACTGATGATCAGATTCATTATAAATGTTCTACCTAGAGAAATGGATCTGTGGAAAAATGTTCTGTTATGTAAGATTTATAAACAGCTGAATATCAAAAATATCTGTCCAAGCAGGGGATTCAAAGAACAATATCCTGTCCTTTTGTCTTCCCTCTTCCCTCTCTCTGTTAATCTTGCTTTGTCTGATGTGTTGTTGTTTTTTTATTTCATCTTCCTCCCTCTATGTCCTCGCCAGCTTCTCACAGATGCCAGTCTTCTTATAGTACCCCTGCATTGTTTTGGAAGCCTTCCACTGTTTTTAGAGCCATGTGTTAGGGGGGGGGGGGTTGTCCACACCATATGTAGGCTACATATATTGTCCTTTTATTGTTTCCTCCATGTGCTGCCTGCAGTACTAGCTCTTCCACAGTATAGATCAGTGGTGTCAAACATGTGGCCCTGGGACCAAAACTAGCCCACCAAAGGGTCTAAATTGGGGCCAAAATCAGCCCACCAAAGAGTCCAATATGGCACCAAAATGACTCAACAAAAGGTCTAATATGCGGTCAAAACCACCTACCAATATGAGGCCGAAAGCACCCAAACCCACATAGCATAGAGTCCAATCTGGAGCCACAACCACACAACAATCTGGGGTGAAAACCTCATATTGGACCATCACCAGTTTTCAGGATTTAAATACATTAATTTAACATTGTATTTATTTTTTCAATTTTAGGGTGATCTTTTCTTCAATTTTGTTCCATTTGCATCTTACTTTGTTTATATTACTCATTATTTTATTGGTTTATTATTTATTTTTGTTTTATTGATCATTTTGGCTTCATTTATTGTTTTAATTTTTTTCCTGTGGATTTGCTAAAGGGTTAATGTTCAGCTTCTCTGTTGGAATTACAGAGTAAATATGAAGCGCCTGTCGTTCAGTAATAAAGTTAGATACTTTTGGGTGTAAAGTAGTTGCAATGTTGGACTACATGAAAATATTTGCAGTTTTTCTCCAAGATGGAATAAAACCATATAATAATGTATTATTCAGAAACAAACACAGACTTCAGTCCAAGTTCTGTTTTTTTTTTTTTTTTTTTACAGTCATCATCTCATCTATACGCACTCAAGGAAAAACCATGAATGAAAAATAAAGTTTTCTTTGCTGGAACTAGACTTTATAATAGTGATTGAACAATATGATTTTTTTTTTTTTTTAATTTGTCCAATTTTGTTCATTTTGTTCATGATTTGTATTTATTTTTTATTCCTTTTGTCAATTATTTGTGTAATTTTTTTCCCTCATTTAATTGATTATTTCTCTTTTTTACACATTTTGTTGATTATTTGTTTTTTGGTTGTCAATTATTTTGTACATTTTATTGAGAATTTTTTTGTCTTTTTATGTTCTTTACTACTTTTGTCAATTATTTTGTCAATTTTTGGTTCATTTTATTTATCATTTCTATCTTTTTTTTAACTCCTTTTGTCATTTATTTCTGCCTTTTTGTTCTTCTCTAGATTATTTCTGAGTTTTTATTATGTCAGTTTATGTTGGATAGACTGTAAATTTTAATGCTTTGTGTTCAGTTAATGATATATTTGCTAAAAAAAAAGATAAAACAATATAAAGAAATCTAATTTAATAACCATCAATTTTTATTTCATTAGGGTTGAACTGGACCAGATATAACCGTTAAACTACATATTTGACGCAACAAGGACATAACATCAGTATTCAAGTGTTGATGTAGACTGGACACAGTGGTCTCCCCACTGCGCTAAAAACTGGAAAAAAAAAAAAAAGAAAAAAGGCTGGTGTCTTTGAAGTTCAGGCTTCATGGCCTCGTCAATAGTTGGTATTGACCCTTCCTGCTTTTATTTAATAAGGTTCCCATTCCCGAGGCTTGATTTGCTGGATGCTCATTGCTATGCTAACGGTGCTGCAGCATGCTGTCATACTGCTGATGCCAAGTATTTCCACATTGATTACACCTCTGGGATTAGCTCAAATGCAAATGCAGGAGGGCGTGTTTGTGTGTTGGAAGGAGGCCGCAGGAAAAGAATATCACAGCCTCACAGACAAGCACACACTCACAATTGTTTGCGCACACATTTACAGTGTGTTTACTGTGTCACACTTGGTGTTTTTCAACCTTTAACCACTGGAATCTATAAAAATATTTAATGTCACCGACAACAGAGCGAAGTTATTAATGAAATCTAGACTTCCACACATGTCCTGAAGGAAATGTAAGCGTGTGTTTGGAGTCATGTCTGGTGAAAGGAAGAAATGTCTGTTGTTCACTTCACATTTACCAGTGTATTAAAGCTCCTCCCATTTTCTATTAAAGCTCCTCCCATTTTATGTGAGTGAGGGACTTTCCCCGTTGCCATGGAAACCGGCCTGGAGTTACACACGCAGACACAAACACAAACTGAATGTTAAACCATGCCTCTGAACTCCTGCAATTTTTGGGTAAAACTGTAAATAATTGGTGAAAACAAAGGTGATCATGAGTGACAGGAGGGTCTGAAGGACAAGTAGATATATTTACTTTGATGATTTGATGATGATTAATGGCAATTAATCCCAATCAACTGTGCGATTAATCGGATTAAAAACAATGGTACACAATTAAATGGAACAGTTGTTTATTGTCTATCTACAGGTCCATCAGGTCCATCAGGTCCATCAGGTCCATCAGATCCATCAGGTCCATCAGATCCATCAGGTCCAGAAGGTCCATCAGGTCCATCAGGTCCATCAGATCCATCAGATCCAGAAGGTCCATCAGGTCCATCAGGTCCATCAGGTCCATCAGATCCATCAGGTCCATCAGGTCCATCAGGTCCATCAGGTCCATCAGGTCCATCAGATCCATCAGGTCAATCAGATCCATCAGGTCCATCAGGTCCATCAGGTCCATCAGGTCCATCAGGTCCATCAGATCCATCAGGTCCATCAGGTCCATCAGGTCCATCAGGTCCATCAGGTCCATCAGGTCCATCAGATCCATCAGGTCCATCAGGTCCATCAGGTCCATCAGGTCCATCAGGTCCATCAGATCCATCAGGTCCATCAGGTCCATCAGGTCCATCAGGTCCATCAGGTCCATCAGATCCATCAGGTCAATCAGATCCATCAGGTCCATCAGGTCCATCAGGTCCATCAGGTCCATCAGATCCATCAGGTCCATCTGCAGGTCCATCCATCAGTGGACAGTCCATTTTCAGTCAGACCTATTTACAGTACTTCTGCACTGGACTAGAGGATGGTCACAGGTCACAGGTCACAGGTCATAGGTCATAGGTCACAGGTCCATGGGTCCATATGTCCAAACTCTGGTCCTTCAGTTTGGACTCGTCTGTTTGTGGGTAAGTCCTCCTCATGTGTTGTGACCTAAATTCTGGTCCCAGGTGGTTTTAGGGAACAGTGCAGTAGTAAACCCCTAAAAGGGCACCATTCTTCATGTAAATGCCAAACCCAGTAACAGGTGTTTATGTCAGACTGGACACCAAACAGGTGTTAGAAAAGCACAGGATGGATTTATAGAAAGAGTCGTCTGAGCAGAACAACTGTTAAAAAAAGTTCAAACCGTCTATTTTTATCGTGGTTCAGTCTCACTCACTGTTCTGTGTTTGCCCTCCATTCCACCGGGGGCGGGGCTTGAACTGAGCATGCTCAGATGTCTGGATGATTAATCTCACCCAACATTGGTTGAGAGAGATTATTGTAGTTACTGTGTGTGTGTGTGTGTGTGTGTGTGTATGTGTGTGTGTGTGTGTGTGTATGTGTGTGTGTGTATGTGTGTGTGTGTGTGTGTGTGTGTGTGTCCACAGAGACATATTATGCTACAATTCAATAAATACTTGAGACATCACCATTAACTTACATGGACATTTACATACAGTTAATGTGCATCAGATGCAATGATCCACTTCAGTAAAGGTCAAAGGTGCATTAGTGTCAAAATGAACCATGATTAATCTGATGGAAAAATTAATTAAACGGAGCAGTTGATTAGTGTCAAGTTTTCTTGTTGAATAGAATAGAATAGAATAGACTTTATTGTCATTTGTACATGTTCAACAAGGTTAACACAGGTACATAGGAATGTTTTGTGCATGTCAGGTAACTAACTAACCATTAAAAGAGTAAACTATACATTAAAAACTTAAATAAATAAACTGCACCTTATAAATGAAACCAATGAAGATAAAATATTATGATTAAAAATGTTACTAAACTGTTACAATGAGCATATATATATCAGGGCCGGACTGGATCAGGATTTCAGGCTAGGAATATCCTGCAGGGTCCAGGCCAATTCCAGCACCATGGAGGCGAAAAAGAAAACAAAAACACGGTTTTTTTAGGGGGGGGGGGGGGGGGGGGGGGGGGGGCGATTATTCACCTTCACATGTTTCAGTTTATGCTTTACATCCACTCATTTAGAAACAAACCAACAGAAAGAGTTTTAAACCAATTAGACCAGTTACACCAGTCAAACCAGTTACACCAGTTAAACCAGTTAGACCAGTTAGACCAGTTAGACCAGTTAGACCAGTCAAACCAGTTACACCAGTTAAACCAGTTAGACCAGTCAAACCAGTTAGACCAGTTACACCAGTCAAACCAGTTAAACCAGTTACACCAGTTAAACCAGTTACACCAGTTAAACCAGTTAGACCAGTCAAACCAGTTAGACCAGTTACACCAGTCAAACCAGTTACACCAGTTAAACCAGTTAGACCAGTCAAACCAGTTAGACCAGTTAGACCAGTAAAACCAGTAAAACCAGTTACACCAGTTACACCAGTTAAACCAGTTAGACCAGTCAAACCAGTTAGACCAGTTAGACCAGTCAAACCAGTTACACCAGTTACACCAGTCAAACCAGTTACACCAGTTAAACCAGTTAGACCAGTTAGACCAGTCAAACCAGTCAAACCAGTTACACCAGTTACACCAGTCAGACCAGTTAGACCAGTTAAACCAGTTAGACCAGGTAGACCAGTTAGACCAGGTAGACCAGTAAAACCAGTTACACCAGTTACACCAGTTACACCAGTTAAACCAGTTAGACCAGTCAAACCAGTTAGACCAGTTAGACCAGTCAAACCAGTTAAACCAGTTACACCAGTTAAACCAGTTACACCAGTTAGACCAGTAAAACCAGTTATACCAGTTAGACCAGTAGAACCAGTTACACCAGTTATACCAGTTAGACCAGTAAAACCAGTACAACCAATCACAACGTGTGAAAAAACACGCTACCAATCCTTACCGCTCCGACGAGCTCTGAGTACGTTACCACGGTTTACCATGGCAGGCAGGACACCGGGAAAAGTCCCGGTCGTCCCGTGTGCCAGTCCGGGCCTGTATATATATATATATATATATATATATATATATATATATATATATATATATATATATATATATATATATATATATATATGTTCTTCTTAGGCTCAGTCCTGGTCTTCCTGGGTCCCCTTCTCCACCACTTAAATGCTGCCAATGTTAAACACTTGAAATCTTTTGTAGCCTGGGCGGGGTGGGGGGGGGTGCCCCCGCAGAGATCCTCCAAACTTTTCACATTAATTCTATTGACCCACGCCACCTTCAGGGGCCACCGTAGGCCGTAGGAATCCACATACACCACAGTCGCAGCAGATTGATGTGACTGCAGACGGACCAACAGCATTGATTTCATTTCAGAAGGCGTTCAATTGGGCAGATCACAGACTGGAGAGGCATGGGGGTCACACAGACCTGGACCATAAGTGTTTTTTTATTACTTTTTGGCTCTAAAAACACACTCATGTATCATATTCTCTCTTTACTGTTCGATATCCACTGACATAGGTGTTTTTAATTTAATCCTCCCTTTCACACTTTCTTCTGATGTTTATATATGAACATGTACGTGTACGAAGACGGGTTTAGAGGAAAAGTGTTTAAGAACCACATATTTATTTATTTATTTATTAATTAAGTTAGAATAATTACCTCCGCCAAGGGGGTATTAAATTCGAGTCTGTGTGTTTGTCTGTTTGTCTGTCAGCAGGATTACATAAAAAGATTTGAACAGATTTTGATAAAACTTTCAGGATGTGTTGAGAGTGCTGATCCAGAAGAGATCCTGGATTCTGGATCATTTTGAAATTCATTCTCCATTTACTGAAATGTAAAGTTGAATCAAAATCAAATCAGAGCTTTTTGCTGACAGACAGACAATAATCTTGAAATTTATTGCAGTGTTTTTTATGGGGGTTTTTCTACATTTTACTCTATTTTTAGTGTATTTTAGTATATTTGTACCTTTTACTCTATTTTTAGTGTATTTTAGTGTATTTCTTTGCATATTTGTGTACATTTTACTCATATTTCTATGAACTAAAGTCCATGTATATCAGTCTATTTCCCTTCTGGGATCCATGGTTTCCAGTGGTGTACAAACCCTACCAGGTCTTTGGCCGGTGACTCCACGTCTCTCCCCTTCTGATTAGGCGGTTACGTTACGAGACGGCGTGGAGCGGGGCGCAGAGTTCCCGTAGAGTTCCCGCCCTGCCTTTGCAGCCAATTATCGCCAAAGCATAGGGCTAATTAAAGTTTGATTAAGTTCAGAGTGTTCTTGAGGATATGCAGAGAAGGGGATGGGGCCGGGTCCCGTCCAAGATCACACGGTGTCTGTCAGAGGCAGGCGCTGTGAAATTGGATTGTTGGCCATTATCAACCTTTGACCCCTGGTACCAAAGCAGCGCCTGGTGAATTCAGCTTGTGGGATAAAGGAAAAGTGACTCGAGGGGGAAAGGAAAGGAATGGCTGCTGCTGAATGTCCTAAAACAGACACAACAGCAGCAGCAGCACTAATGAGGTCTACCAGGGATTGCATGTATACAAGGAGATGCATGTGCTTTTATTGTTGAACTGATGCAGTCTGCATTTGTCCAGACGACACTGAGATGTGGCGCTTCTATTTGTGAGTTCTTCTGGGGGGGGGGGTGCATCCCTTTGGGAGCTGATGTTGCAGGTATGGAACGGGGACATGTTGCCCCCTTAAGGGGAACAACTGTCCTGCTTCTCGAGCAGGGGTGTCAACAGAGGTGGGACGTAACGAAGTAAAAATACTTTGTTACTGTACTTAATGTAGGTATCTGTACTTGAGTATTTTTTTACTTTTGCTGCCTACATTTGTTCATACATATCTTTATATCTTCATTCTCTCTTCTACTATATACATCTACTTTACATTCTCGGAATTGAACAAACTAAACAGTTGTGACAGGATGACAAAATAAGTCACAATTCATAAATTTTGAATTACTATATCATCATATTGATTTTTTTTATCGAATAATTATGATATTTTTCCTCATATTTTTTTTTTTACTTTTTATCTCATAATTCTGACTTTTTTTATCTTGTAATTTTGACTTTTTATATCATAATTCTGAGTTTTTCTCTCATAAGTTTTCTGATAATTTCCCTACATTTGTTCATAAATATCTATACTTTTATCAAACTAAACAGACGTGACAGTATGAAAAATAAGTCATAAACCAAAAATCATGAATTACTATATCAGCATTTAGACATTTTATCTCATAATTATCAATTTATCTTATAATTGTGACTTTTTTTATCTTAAAATTCTGAATTTTTTCCTCTTAATTTACTTTTTATCCAACAATTTAGATTTTTTTAATCTCATAATTATGTTTTTTTTTTAATCTCTTATTTATAACTTTGGAATTTTTCCTAAATGCCCACTAAACTAGTACCATGACCCAATAAAACACATCATCCACACATTTGAAAGGCTTTATTTTTGGATTTTTTTGGAAACTTTTCAGGTTTTTCCCTGATTAAATAAGTATTATTTCATCCATAGCAAAAAAAAATTAAAAATGCAGTTTTACTTTTTACTTTATTACAATTCAGAATGTATTTTTTAAAATACTTTTTATTTCAGTAGTTGAATCAGTACTTCTATTTTTACCAGAGTACTTTTTCCCTACACAAGTAACTGTACTTCTACTGAAGTACAGAATGGAAGTACTTCATACTTTGACACCTCTGTTTTTTTCCAGTGGGAACAGGATGAACTTTGTGCTGCGTTACTTATTCATGACGTGCACTTTGCATATTAATACTGAACCTTTTCGTCATGTTGGTAAAACAAATAAAGAAATAAATACATAAAGAAAAGGAAAACACAGGAAGAAGGTGAGGAGCAGTCAGGTGGAAGAGAGCGGATCCTGCGGTAAGTCGGTGGAAGTGGTTTGTGCGAGTTAGCGAAGGTAATTATGATAATGGACATTAATGGCTTTATAAGGAAGCACTAATGGTCGCTCAGATTGAGCGTGTACATACTCCCGCACCTGACCTTCATATTCCTTTGTGGATTCAATCTAATTCCAGCCGCACAAGTGAGTTAGAGCGCTGGAATATGACCGCCTTTGGCTTTGTGTTTAGATCAGTGGTGTCAAACATAAGGCCTGGGGGCCAAATCTGGTCCGCCATAGAAGGGTCTAATCTGGGCCGTAGGATGAGTAACAATAAAGATATTAATGGTGTAAAAATGATTTGAATTCAGGTTCTACATCTATCTATAATTCATAAATCTATGTCTGTAGTGTTTCCTGTTTGTCTGTGGAACGTCTAACCCCTGACAACAAATGATCCAACATTTAGAGGGTGACTTTCCAGTACTACGGTGGTTCACAGTGCAAAGTTTCACACCATTACAACAAACAACAACAAAGATATTAAACTCATTTAATTTCTTTTTCTACCTTTGCTACTCTGAGCATTACCAAGTCCCGCCCTCTGATTTGGCTACACCTGCGCCGGGCTGTTCCCCCCCCCCCCCAACACGATCCTGTCATTGTCGCTCACACACAGAAAGCGAGCGCAAGAGAGAGAGTTGGTTACTGAAAGTTGATATGGGTATGGAACCCAGTCAAACATTAACGGTAGTAACTAGACCGTTAATGTTTTCTGCCAACCATTAACATGTGTCTTGTCAACATGGCATAGCAGTGCAGACAGCGACAAGGTGGACCGTGTGGTCCCAGTTCACAAGAAGTTCCAGATGCTTCCATATGCTACAGGTGTTTAATACATTTACATGTTAAGGCTGGAATACGACTGATTTAATGAAGCACTTGGTGACAGACAGTGTTTACTAAAGCCTCTGTGAAGAGCGAAGTAGCCTAGCACTGTGCTAACAGCACTAGCCTAGCACTGTGCTAACAGCACTAGCCTAGTACTGTGCTAACAGCACTAGCCTAGCACTGCGCTAATCACATTTTGAGGTAAATATAGATGTAAACATTATTATAATGTAATTTTACTCTTTTTACTGTTATTAGTCTGATCCTTTTCAGATCATATTAGTTTTAATGTGGAACTGAACTAAAATCTGTTTGACACCCTTGTTCTAATATAAACTAAATCATATTAAAAAAAATACAATAAAATGCATTTTAAAACATCTCCTAAAATGCACAAAAATTCACTAAAGCTACACTTGCAAATAATAAATAATTATTTAACTGTTCTGGTCTTTTTTCAGATCATATTTGGTTGAATGTGGAACTGAACTAAAATGATTAAAACGACCCCCCCTCCCCCCCCAAGCATTGAATCTTTTGAAGCTTCTTTGTCTCCCAGTGTTTCAGCTCCATGTTTCCACCTGTTCTACTGATTACAGCTCTGACTTCTCTGTCTTTCTGTATTTTTTTTTTTTCCATCTCAAACAAAAAAGGAGAAAAATCCAGCCTCAGCACTTCTTAACCCCCCCCCCCCCCTTCCTCCTCCTCCTCCTCCTCTCATCTCACTACTGTGCTCTTGGCTGGGGGGGTTAAGGGATGAAGGGCTGTCTGATTGGATGTCTGCACATCAACCTGAGTGCCAACCTTTTCTTCTTCCTCCACACTCTAATCCTCTATTTTCTTCTTCTTAAATATATTGTCTCTGTTTTCTCAGATCTTATCATTTTACTTCCTCTGTGACTCCTTTCCTAATTTGTCCCTGTGTTCTGCTACTGTACATCATCTCTTCTGCTTTTATTCCTCATTGCTGGAGGCATCATGTTTTTGTTTTCTCTCTCTCTCTCTCTCTCTCTCTCTCTCTCTCTCTCTTTTCGATCCATCTGACCTTCTGTCTCTATGGTTCTCATGGATGTGATATCTCTGGGATTTTCTCACTTTGACTGAAGGATGAAGTGAAGATGTGGTCAGAAGTCCAATTTTAGACCCAACTCTAAGATACATCAAATAAGTAAAATAAAATAAATCACACAAATTAAAGTTAAATGATGTGGTTTTATAACAGATTTGATGAATAATTGACTGATATTGATTGATTTAAACTTGTTAAATACCTGTTTTATCACTAATCTGATCAAATAACAACAAAATACAAAATAAAAATGAAAAAAAAACGTAATATTAGCAGCATAAGACACAAATTAAACAAATTTGAAGAAAAAAATTATGAAATTGGCAAAAAAAAAATAATGAACTAAAACAAAACACTAACAACTGAACAAAAACAGCAAAAAAATAATGAGTTAAAGAACTAATAATGAACAATAAATCAAGAAAATTGTAATAATAACACTATAAGTAAAAAACTGAAAAAAAAAAAAAAAAAAGTTGTTGTTTTTTTCGCTCTCTCTTCGACCCGTCTGACCTTCTGTCTCTATGGTTCTCATGGATGTGATATCTCTGGGATTTACTCACTTTGACTGAAGGATGAAGTGAAGATGTGGTCAGAAGTCCAATTTTTAGACCCAACTCCAGGATACATCAAGTAATAAAATAAAAATACACACAAATTAAAGTTAAAGGATGTGATATTTGATGAATTATTGACCGATATTGACTGATGTAAACTTTTTAAATACCCTTCTGACCACATAACAACAAAATAAAAAATAAATAAATGTTGTTTTTTTTTTAAAAATCATGAAGTTGGCAAAAAAAATGAACTAAAACAAAAAATTAAAACTTATTAAAATAGCAAAAAGCAACTGAACAACCCCCACCCCCCCAAAAAAAAATACAGATTTAAAGAACTAATAATACAAACAAAAATAGTAATATTAACAGTATAAGCCAAAAACTGAACAAAGTTGAAGAAAAAAACCTTTGAAATAAACCAAAAAAAGTAGTTTTTTCTCTCTCTCTCTCTCTCTTGGACCCGTCTGACCTTCTGTCTCTATGGTTCTCATGGGTGTGATATCTCTGAGATTTTCTCACTTGGACTGAAGGATGAAGTGAAGATGTGGTCAGAAGTCCAATTTTAGACCCAACTCTAAGATACATCAAGTAAATAATAAAAAAAAAAATCACACAAATTAAAGTTAAAGGATGATTCATTATTGGTGGATATCGATGATTGAAAAAAGACTTGTTGATCAACTAATCTGATCAACACATGGAAAGCAAATGAATAAAAACAGCCAATGTAACAAACAAAATGAATAAACAACAAAAAATCAGCAATATTAACACTATATATAAACCACAAATTAAGCAAATATGAAGAAAAAATAATGAAATAGGCAAAAAAATACTGAACTAAAACAAAAAAAACTCTAACAAAATAATGAAACTCATTAAACAGTAAAAACTGTAAATAATGAATAATATATATATATATATATATATATATATATATATATATAAAATTTTAAAAAATAAATACCATATTTTCTGGGCTATAAGGTACACTTAAAAGACTTGACTTTTCTCCAAAAAACCACAGTGCACCTTATAATCCAGAGCACCTTATATATATATATATATATATATATATATATATATATATATATATATATATATATATATATATATATATATATATATATATATATATATATATATGTCATACATTTTACTTTCTATCTCAAAATTTTGGCTTTTCATATCATAAATTTGACTTTTTATCTCATGATTTGATCTTTTTTCATAATTTTGACTTTTTATTTCATTAATTGAAATGTTTATCTCATAATTTAGACTTTTTAATCTCATGATTTTGACTTCACTTAATGTGCCTTATAGTCCAGTGCGCCTTATATATGAAAAACCTAAAAAAAAAAAAAAATCACCATTCATTGACAATGTGCCTTATAGTGCGGAAGATACAGTAAATAAATAAATAATTCAGCAACAACAGGAATAGGCAAGAAAATGTAAAAAAAAAAAAAAAGAACAAAAATAATGAATAAATAAAAAGTTTCACTATGACAACAAAAACACTTGAACGCAACACGCTTCTGGACAATAAAGAAAAGTTAAAGGCAGCATCAGCAGCAGCTTTTCTGTCCTCATCTAGAGTTTCCTCCAAAACTGTCAACTGCTGGTTGCCAGGTTGGTGTCAACGTGCAACCAGGCGTTGACTCCAGTTGTCCCGCATTGCTTCGACAGCTTCATTTATCACTGTCAATCGCAGGTTCTAAAACTCAACTGCCAGACACACGTCGATTCCTTCTGAATAAAGAATAAAGAGACATGCTAATTTCAGACAGAGGTCGATAATGGAATAATAGGTGAGAACCGCTAGGTCTTAATGACTGGGTTATAGTTTTGGCCTGCGCCCCCTGAGGGTGGGGCCCAGGGGTGTGGCTACAGGGGGGGGGCTAAGGGGGGCACTACCCACCCAATGACAAGTCCTGCACTGAAAAAAGTAAAGAACAGGCAGAGGGTCTGTGGACAGGAAGGGTTTGGTTTAATGATTTATGTTCAGGTGGTTTTTGATCCTTTGAATGTTGATCTGAGGTCATGTGTCTCACTATAGATAGATGATCTTAAGTTAATAACTTCTTTAATATATGTGGGGTTTTTTCCCCTCATTCTAATCAGTCGTTTCTTTTTCTTTTGTTGATATTGATGATTATTTTTTTTTGCTTGTAAATGTATTAGTTGTAATGGGTTGGTTCATAACCAATCTTTTTCATTCATACAAAGTAAACATCTGAAATGAATGAGATAAAAAGTCTAAATCATGAGGTAACTTACACCTTAATCTTTTATTTTGAAAGTATCTGACTTGTTGACAGGAAAAGTAACGCCTGCCGTGTTTACTCCCAAAAACACTCCCACATCAACTGTATTAACATCTCATTTTTAGTTGTCTCGCTTTCAGTTTGGAAAAAAAAAAAAAAAAAAAAAAAAAAATATATATATATATATATATATATATATATATTTTTTTTTTTTTTTTTTTTTTTTTCTTGCAAAAGAAAAAGTAATTTTCGGACACAGGCTTAGTGGAAAAAAACATGAGAGAATTCCAATTTACCTGATACTCATTCCTCTTTTTTTTCTCCCCTGAAAACAGAAGCTATTATGGCAGAAAGGCTGTCATGCAGAAAATAAGTGTGTCTATGTAATTATACGCTTAAGCCCCCTCGCTATAAACCACACTGATCCAACCATGGAATAAAAAAATAAAAGATTCAAGTTTCAGAAGCGCTTTTTCCACACAATGATCTGTGCTCTGAACTGCTGATGGGATGTAGTGTTCGTACAGGATCCACACGCCGATGTTGATTACACGTTACTGTCCACTTGTTCTTGTAGCGCAGCATCAGAAAGGACACAGAATAAGGGTACACATCCATTATTCTGACAAATCAAGCCATATCAAACATATTCAATCCAGCTGTATTCGCAAAGACTTGTGGGATTCCAACACGAGGATACGGCGACCTGCGGCACGTTGAAAAGAGCTCGGCTGAATTTTATACAAAGTACGGAAGCGGCGGCCGTACGTACGTTATCCAATGACAGAAGCTGAGGCTCAGTTGTAGAGTGGGTCGCCCAATGACCAAAAGGTCACTGGTTCGCATCCACGTGTCGAAGTGTCTATAAGCAAGACGCTGAACCCTGCCTTAGGTTTCCAGTAGGACAAACAGAACCTGTGTGTGAATGGGTGAATGTGAGGCTAATGTAAAGTTTTGAAAAGAACTATAGAAGTGCAGAACATTTAGATCATGGGGGAATGGGGGTGTTGCGACACTCCCACTTCTACAACCAGATGATTTCATACCCTCCACTTTTTCCTGAAGTTATATATTGTATCGTTCCACTGGATCCTTTATGGTTTACATTTTTTTCAACACATTTCCTACAACATTGGTAATTTTTTAAATATTTTTTAAAGGGTTTGAGGGACAGTATTTGGAACGAATCAGGCCTTTTATATGTAAAAATGCGACTGTTTACGAAAAATTCACAGTACGAAAACACTTCTGGAATGAATTAATTTCATAAGTAGAGGTACCACTGTATTATCATAATATTCCACACACTGACACATATATACATATAACCAAATTATCAATAATGCATTTAACAGAACGGTCAAAATCACATCACTAATTCTAGAACAGGTTGTCATAGAAACTGGAGGCATTCTCTGAATACATGTTTTAAACATGTTTTTATTTTTGCGGGACTGCACCCGCTCCCGCCCGCACCCTCAGTAATCTTTCAAAATTTGTCCTGCGCCGCCCTGCTTTGCATTGGGTCCCATGGGAGTGAAGGGCTCTACCTGGCACCAGTTGTTCAGATTTTTAAGGAAAGTAAAATAACTTTGACAACCCTGATGTATAGAAAGGCTCCGGTTTGATGATGATTGGTCGTCCTGTCTGTTCATTGGACACATTTAGGACAAAACTCTGACTTTAAAGCAGAAAAATATCTTTCTAAATGCAGTTCCAGTGTTTTCAAAATCACAGACGTCGACAGAGATGATACTGTGACAAGTTCATAGACATCACTAGGACCCTGAGAAGTGCATGAAAAGTGTATTTTATGCTTCAACAACCCACAGACTCTTTTATTATATCACTTTATTTGTTTTTCATCTTTTCATGGTCATCAGATATGACCCATTTGGATGTTCAGAGGCTCCCATGTTACCGTGGAAACGCTGTCATCTACTACAACATTGATTCACCAGTAAAACCCATGGAGTTGGAAACAATAACAGTGGAGAAAAAGAATCAAAAATGAAGAAAAGAAAAACATGCAAAAATGATGAGTGATGTGAAAAGGATCAAATAGGAAATAAAACGAACAAAGAACAGCCAAAGAATAAAAATGAACAATAAATCAACTAAACAATCATGATAATAAAATAAGTCACAACCTAAACAGAATTGAAGACGAAAATAATAATAAAATAAGGAAGAAGAAAAAGGTTTAAAATGTCAGAAAAATTAACTCGAAGAGCCAATATATGTAAATAAAAAATAAATAAATAAAAACATTCAGCAAAAAAGCGAAACTAACTCTAATTAGAAATAAATGATGTAAAATGGAGTTTGATGTAAAGAAAATGAAGAAAGAAAAAAAAGATAAATGAGCAAAAAAATTGACAAATTTTGTTTTGTTTCATTTTCGTTTTTGTTTTAAGAATGAAATCAAACAAAATCTTGTGTCTTTTTGGACAGATTTTATGTTTGATATGTGTAATTTAAACTCCTAAGTCCAGTTTAAGTACCTCTGGATCTTATTCACAAGTGATGGAAGGATGGAGCCGGAGGTCGACAGGCGGATTGGGGCGGCATCTGCAGTAATGAGGGAGCTAAGCTGATCTGTTGTGGTGAAGAAGGAGCTGAGCCAGGAGGCAAAGCTCTCAATTTATCAGTAGATCTATGTTCAGACCCTCACCTACGGTCATGAGCTTTGGAACATGACCCAAAGAATGAGGTCACGGGTACAAGCAGCTGAAATGAGTTTCCTTCGCAGGATGGGCGGAGCTTAGCCTTAGAGATAGAGTGAGAAGCTCAGAGGGACTGGGAGTAGAGCTGCTGCTCCTCCACATCCAGAGGAGCTGAGGTGGCTCGAGCATCTCGTGAGGACGCCTCCCTGAGGAGGTGTTCTGGGCATGTCCACCGAGGAGGAGACCTTGGGGTCGACCCAGGATTATATCTCTGGGCTGGCCTGGGAATGTCTCGGAATGACTCTGGAGGAGCTGGCTGAGGACAGTCTGGGCTGCTGCCCCAATGACCCGGACCCAGATAAGCGGGAGACGACGATGACGATGATGTATAAATGATTGTGTTTTTGTGAAGCTCAGTCTAAAGCTCCACTGTGTCATTTTTTATTTTAATTCTTTGCATTTTGTGGAGGTTTAGACATAGTTTATTTTAATATGTATCATATTTTTGTGTATTTGGAAGTTGGAAGACAGTTTATTTTTTTTTCCTGTTGTTGAGGTTTAGACACAGTGTGTTTTTATTGTCTTATATTTCTGGGCGGGGGACGGCTCAGTTGAGTCATTTTCACAGATATTCTTCTATTCTTAAATTCAGGTTTTGTGAGTTAAATGGAGCTCAGACAGAAAACACTCCAGTTCCTGCTGTGATCGTGTTGCACAGAAACACTTTGAACGGCGGCGGCGAAGGGCACGAGGACGACAATAAAGAACGGAGGCGTTCGTCTGCACGAGGACATTTGAACGTCTGTGTTTTAGGCAACGGAGCAGGAAACCAACAGAGGAGGAGTTTATGAAGGAGACGCAGACGGCCCCAGCTGGAGCAATCTGCAGGGAGCAACGCAATGTGGGTCAGAACATCGCACCGTCAGCAATTAACGGACAACCAGCAACTAACAGACAACCTGAGCCAATGAGCAACTACAATTTAATTGTACAGTGTATTATGACAAATAAAGTACTTTACTTTTTACTGAGCCAAGTAGCAACCAACGGCAACCTGAGCCAATGAAGAACTATACCACATGGACCACATGGACCACATATACCACATAGACCACATGGACCACATAGACCACATGGACCACATAGACCACATACACCACATAGACCACATAGACCACATGGACCACATAGACCACATGGACCACATAGACCACATGGACCACATGGACCACATGGACCACATGGACCACATGGACCACATGGACAACATGGACCACATGGACCATATAGACCACATAGACCACATGGACCACATAGACCACATGGACCACATGGACCACATGTACCACATAGACCACATGGACCACATAGACAACATAGACTACATGGACCACATAGACCACATACACCACATAGACCACATAGACCACATGGACCACATGGACCACATAGACCACATGGACCATATAGACCACATAGACCACATGGACCACATAGACCACATAGACCACATGGACCACATGGACCACATAGACCACATGGACCACATAGACCACATGGACCACATAGACCACATGGACCACATAGACCACATGGACCACATAGACCACATAGATCCTGTGTTTAACAGGATCCACTCTTACTCCTCCTCCTCCTCCAGTAGACTTATTTTTGATCTCACAGATCTGCCTGTGTGTCATGCCTGTTTTCTACTCCTCCTCCTTCACCTCCAACTCCTCCTCCTCCTCCTCCTCCTCCTCCTCCTCCTCCTCCTCCTCCTCCTCCTCCTCCTCCTCCTCCTCCTCCTCCTCTTCCTCTTCCTCTTCCTCTTCCTCTTCCTCCTCCTCCTCCTCCTCCTCCTCCTCCTCCTCCTCCTCCTCCTCCTCCTCCTCCTCCTCCTCCT
Organism: Siphamia tubifer; assembly: GCA_020466265.1. Classification (NCBI taxonomy): domain Eukaryota; kingdom Metazoa; phylum Chordata; class Actinopteri; order Kurtiformes; family Apogonidae; genus Siphamia; species Siphamia tubifer. The sequence goes on from CM035800.1 coordinate 29,583,387, forward strand.
CCTCCTCCAGTCTTATTTTTAACTGTACACATATTGATGATCTCGCAGGCCTGCCTGTGTGTAATGCCTGCATTTTAATTGCATATTTGCGGCATCGGGGAATAAACACAATTAACTGAATGTGGGTGGACTTCAATCACAAAGATGCACTGTAGTGAGAAAAAGGTTGTTAGAAGGTAATTATGACTTTGTGATTATTCATTATACTCTGTTCGCTGTGTCGGCCGTTCAGCGTGGACCTGAACTCGCTGGGAAATTGCGTGGCGACCGTGGGTTCGTCCTGGGCTGTTTGTTAACGAGCTCGTCCGGCCGCAGCAGTTTTCCTTAATTTTTTCCTTTGGCCGTCAACAGTTTTTGTTTTTTCCTTTGGCCGTCAACAGTTTTTATTTTTTTCCTTTGGCCGTCAACAGTTTTTATTTTTTCCTTTGGCCGTCAACAGTTTTTATTTTTTCCTTTGGACGTCAACAGTTTTTGTTTTTTCCTTTGGCCGTCAACAGTTTTTATTTTTTTCCTTTGGCCGTCAACAGTTTTTATTTTTTCCTTTGGCCGTCAACAGTTTTTATTTTTTTCCTTTGGCCGTCAACAGTTTTTATTTTTTCCTTTGGACGTCAACAGTTTTTATTTTTTTTCTTTAGCCGTCAACAGTTTTTATTTTTTTCCTTTGGACGTCAACAGTTTTTATTTTTTCCTTTGGACGTCAACAGTTTTTATTTTTTCCTTTGGACGTCAACAGTTTTTAGTTTTTCCTTTGGCCGTCAACAGTTTTTGTTTTTTCTTTTGGTCAACAGTTTTTGTTTTTTCTTTTGGTCAACAGTTTTTAGTTTTTCCTTTGGACTTCAACAGTCAACAGAAAGAGCTAGCTCAGGCTAGAGGATATTTTTTAAGGAGGATGAAAGAAGAGGTTAAAGAAGTCAAATTAATTTAATTTTTATCAATGCACAAGGATCTAAGGACTGGAATAACATTTAATAATAATTAGAAAGCCTTGAATTCTAAAGCCGGCGCTGCATTCAGGTGCCATCGGCTTTTACGGCACTTCCTCCACTTGTGTTTGTGTCGCTTTGATTCTTTCATTCGTCGTCAAATATAAAGAAGGGAAACGGAGGAGCTTTTACTGAATTAACAGCTCAGTGTTGACAAAAGAGCAAGGATCAATGTCGAAAAGGTTTAATCAAATAAATTACGAATGATTAGTTTGTTAACAGGATTTATTTTTTCAACTCAATCCTTTGAGTACAGTGTTCAGTTATTACTGTTTTTTTTCTCCTTCTATTTAAAATCAACCTGTTGAACTTCATCAGTTTGATTAACGTCTACAGACATTACACCTACTACGGCTGGGCTTATCTATTTATAAATCAATAAATCTCTGTACACTGTAAACCCTAACGTTCAGAATAATTAAATATATTCAGTTGTGAATACTCAAAGTTTCAGAAATAGTACTACTAAATCAAATGTATTAAGTTCTTTTTAAATATTTCCAACTAATATTTTTTATGAACATAGATGAGGTTCAAACTAGTGAAATTAAGTCATTAAATGCTGAGAATAAAATTGTACTGTTATTTCTATTGTTTCAAGTAAAGATGATTGAAAAAAAAATTATCTTAACTGATGTAGTAGATGATAAAATATCATTTCAAATAACCACCAATATCTTTTACACCAAAACAATTACAATCACCAAACACAGTAACGTTATTCAGGAGCGGCTGTGGGTCAGTTGGTAGAGCGGGTCGTCCAATGACGGAAGGGTCAGAGGTTCATGTGGGTGGTGGATCCATCACCTTCCAGTGTGTGGGATGAGGGATGAGGCGCTGTGCATCACCCTTAATAGTGTGTGGCGTGGGGGGGGTGGGGGAGGGGACACTGCCCACCGCCCAGGCTAAGTGCTCAGGGAGGTGATGGAGGAGGGGTGTGTGCAAATCTGTGACATGGTTAATGCTCTGCACCGCATCAGAGACCCACCATCGGTCTGAGGATCTGACAGACGGCAGCAGAAAGTGACGAGTGGAGGAATCCAACGGAGGCATTTATGGGGCGTACCTTCCACTGGAGGAGCCCCCCCCCACACACACACACACACTTACCTACCCCACCACCATTATCACCATGAGAAGGAGAGACCCAACAGGAGAAACACACACAGGAGGAGCCCCCACCAGAATGCCACCCAAGACCCAGACTGCAAGCCATGAACCATATAAAAACTAGAGAAGCACTCAGAGCAGACCCCCCCCCCCCCCCCCCCAGTGATCACCACCAAATTTTAACACTTGTTCCTTGTGTCAGTATCAACTTTTCCTGAAATTTTCAGTCAAATCTATCCGGAATTTTTTTGAGTTATCTTGCTACAAATGACCCCCCCCCCCCATATACTTCCACCCACCACCAAAATGTAATTCATTCTTTCTTGCACCAGTATAAACATTTACTGAAAATTTCAGTCAAATCCATCCATAACTTTTTTGAGTTATCTTGCACAAAAACAGATAAACTCAGACAAAAACATTCCTTCGTGGAGTAAAAAAAAAAAAACTCACAAAGAAACCCAAACTACACCAAAACAACCCAAACCATCCTGAAAACAACCCAAAAACATATAAAGACATCCTGAAAACAACTCAAAATGAAGTTGTGATCCCCTCGGTCTTCAGTGTGAGCCTCTACGTTTCCACTGAAGTGCAGCGGGCACTCTCCACATGAAGGAGGACAGCCATGCGTCTGCAGACAAGGCGGCAATTTGACAACATAATTCTGATTTGGTGAAATTGAAAAATGAGTGTCGGGAGTGTCCGGGGATGAGCGAGCGAAGAACCAAAGTGTCAGAGTGTCAGGCGAGCTAATCTGACGTGGAGCCGTCGGAGGCCCGGATCCCGGTCCTGCTGGACTCATCTGACTTGCACATTAGACCAATAACTGGCTCCCATTACAGCTGTCAGGATGAAAAATGGCTTTATTTGGTCTGGACAAACACTCACCTTACACACAGAGCCTCTTCATTTGTGTTCGATAAGAGTATCTGAAAAAAAAACAACTCCTTATTTCAATGAAAAGGAGACGTTTCTATTTCCAGCTCCTGTTTCACTCTAGACTTTTGTCCATTAGTTTCATTGAATTTTTTGTTTCTCTCTTGACACATACACTCTAAAATGACTCATGAGGTTAGTAAGTTCAGGTTAAAAATCAAGAGTTTTTTCTGCTTAAAAAGTTAAGAGACTGACATGGTTCAACTAAAAAAAATGGTTTGATACAAATACATGATGAGTAAACTGGAATAAAACTAAGGCCCCGTCCCATTTGTCCCCCTTAAAACTTCCACTTGGTTTTAAGTGCCCCTAAAAAGTAAATTCCACTCATTAAGGGGAAATAATTCCCCCTGAAAATGGGACACCACTCGCGAAGTGAACGTAACAAACGTGCTGACGTCACACGCTGACAAGTCTTCCCCGCCAAATATGAAACCACCCCTCCGCGAGACTGACAGCAGCTGACTACTATTTACACGGAGGACAAATGGCGGTCCCAGCTGTGTTGCCTATTGTGTTGGTTCTGTTTATTTACCTTCGGGATGCGCAGAGAAGAAATGCGGCAAACAGAAGACGCATTCGCCGTCTACTTTGCCTTTCAGTCTTGTCTCAGGTATGTTGATTTATTTAAATATTTTGTTGTATTTTTTCTTCAATAGTTGGCGATTTATAACATTAACGTTAGCATTACCGCTAGCTTGACAAGGTAACATGGGTAATTTCATCTTCCACTCAAAACGAAGTCCGCAACCAACCTCACTACATTTTGAGGGTTGATTTTAAGGGCAAAATCGCACTCCCACTTGCTCCCCTAGGTAATGGGACACCCTACCCCTACACATGAATGCGCAAAATCTAGGGTTAGGGGAAATTTTAGGGTTAGGGGGAGAAATGGGACAGGGCCTAAGTCCATGGTTTTACAAATAAACAAGGAGTAACATGTATAATTGTCTATTAGTGGTGTTAAGATCGAAAAGGTTTCAGAAATGTGTTTTTCGGGTGGAATAGTGGATGATAAACTGGCAGAAACCACATATTGCTAATGTAAAAAAAAAGGTATTCAAGATGGCAATGTCACATGGATATGGTAACTATGGAGCCTCTGAATGACCAAATATGGTCATATCTGATGACTATGAAAAGATGAACAACTGTATTTTAAGTGATGGGTATCGATCGAACATTTTCAGTTCCGATAACTTCGTTTTGGTTCCGGTTCCTGAACGGTACCTTTTTCGGTTCGTATTTTATAATTGATATAAAAATAGTGTTTGTATTAGGGCATTAACGACTTCAGTTTTTTTCAAGTTGGCTTATCTCTCAATAAAGTCGAGTCGATGGGTCGTGATGATGTCATCGCATTGTCAGCGGGGGAACAACACTGGTCCAGCAATGAGCAACTTTTATTAAAGTTCACTGCAACGTAACAATGTCCACTGACAAGACACAAACATCAACACTTTTACCCCAACAAAACAAAGGCTAACGTTAGCAAAGAGTTTTCTTTGAAATGTAACTGCATAACATCAGTAGAGTGAACATATGTCCGCTTTTTGTCTGGACTGACGGCTCTAAAACCATCCACACATCTGTCACGAGACGTCACATTTTATATTAAGAAGCACACCACACTGTCCACGTCATGTTTGGAAAAAAACAGTGCGTTGTCTGCACTGCTGCTAAGGTTAGCTAGCGGATACCTCTTCAGATGCCGTGCTGGTTTTTTTGTCATCTAAGGTGAAGTTTTTCCACACATGCGATGTGCGTCTGTCACTCTCTAACTGTCTCACTTGCAGCTGCCATGTCTGGTTTAGTTCTGACTATTCTGTGTTTACGCACCGAGAGAAAGAGGGCGCTAGAGAAACAATAGCATGCGACTTGTCGACTCGACAAATTTAAGTTGCTACAGGAGTCTATGTGTTGACCAGTCGATATTTCAGTTAAAGCCCTAGTTTTTATAGCACATTTTTACACATAACTGTCATTCAGTTCAATATATTTAGGTCCTAGGACATTGAGTGACATAAAGATAATCAGAAGAGTTTAGGGCTTGTGTCCACAGGATACATTTTTAGGACAGAGAGCGATAAAAAACATGTCTACCGATCCCATGCGCTTTCCCTCAGTGAGCTTTTATTGTTGCCAAGTTAGACAAACATCCTGCACTTCCATGTTAGAAACGTTGTATGTGTAAATATTAACACCTTCCTTGTTATCAGCATACAAAACTACTTTTATAAAAAATTAAAAAACAGTAAATATACGTACCACGCAGCCCAACTGATGACACCACAACGTCTCTCCATGCCTTTGCTTTGAACCCCGAGTTGTGGTACCGGGGTACAGGTCATAAAAATATCTGAAACCAGTCGGATGAACCTCTTAAACTGGTCTAAATACACTGCCACGAACAAACTGAAACTCAGTGCCCAGCCCTCCTGTATTTCACACCATGTATACATAGGATTAATGGATGATTAGGTTTGAAACAGTTCAGTTCAGTCGATGGTTCTGGTTTCGAGTATCTGTTTGGGTCTTTAAGGGTTAATAACAGACTGCAACAGCCAAAAAAAGCCCTCGTCTTCACACACCTGTGACACATCTCGACACGTTTTTTATTAACAGAACTGTTATGGAATGTGTAAAAATACTTGATGTGCCGTGATAAATAATAATCAGAGCTGCTGTTTGGATTAGATTTTGTATTTTACAGCCTTCGTAAGCACGGAGTAAGAATAATTGTGAGGTTCTACAAGTAGTGATGATGTGTATAAAGAGAGATTTATTCATAAACTAATGTAAGTGACAGAGTAGTTTATTCATATGTGCATGATGATTTGTTCCCATCATTTTGACAATATACGTGTCATACATTGTCATTAAATAAAATGATAAAAACCCTTTAGTAGAAGCACCCAAAGGGTACCAGCTGCTTGTAGAAAAAACTGTGACTTTTTATACCATAATTATGACTGTTATCTCACAATTGTGACTATTTATCTCAGAATATCAAGTATTTTTCTCATCATTGTGCATGTCCTATCTATCTATCTGGCCTTTTTACCTCATATTTTGGACTTTTTATATTTGTACTCACTTACAGTTGTTCCTTCCCACCTCTGTAACTGGGAGAACATACATTTAATTGATATTCTGGTGTATTTTCACTAGTAAAAGGTCAGAAAAGTTACAGGCCAGGTGGGCTAGAAGGCAGACTAAAGCTTCCTCCAGTGGAAACAGAACAGTAGTGTGGGACAGGTTCCCTTTAAAAAAAATGTGTGTGTTTATGTGGTGTCGGTACCAGTGTGGCCGGGGCATAAGTCACAGACTGTGTTTGCATAAATTCCATTACAACAGTTAAATCCAAATGGAACATTTTGACAGGAGGGAACAAAAGAAAGCAACATCAAGGTCAAACTTATTTATGAAGCCTTTCAACAAAACAAATCACTGAGTGCTTTACAAAGCCACAAATGACATAAAGAGCACTTGGAATTATGCCGTGTGTGTTCACGGTGGTTTGAACAAACGCACAAACGCAGCCTCAGTGTAAAGTACAAATCACAGCATGCATTTAGTTTAAGCCTCCATCTATCTGATGTGTGTCCTGTGGCTCATGGAACCGCCACGCTGTCGTGTGCAACAGCCCCCGGAGACCCCCTCTATTAAAGACTCATAGCATCCACAGGTGGACGCCTAGGATCCAAGGGGCCTCATGTGCAAAGATGTGTGTGGATTTTATTAACAACAAGTCAATCAGAGATGGCTTGAGTTTTCAGTAATTTTTGATGAAACCCAATATTATTAAAAAAAAAAAAAAAAAAACAGGAAATTCTACGAAGCTGGGCTGCTGAGAAAATGGATAAAACATGGTTCAAATGGGATTTTCTATGTTCAATACAAAGCAGGATATTATTTTAAATTTTTCACCTTTGACCTTCATTGCTCAATATCTAACAGGTTCTTCCTTGACCCATTATCTATCATTGCTGAAAGTTTGATCAAAATCCGTTCAGAACTTTTTGCGTAATCCTGCTGACAGACAAACAAACAGACAAATTTAATACCTCCTTGGTGGAGGTAAAAAAATAAATAAATAAATAAATAATAATAATAAATGTTATGTATAAAGCACTTGACATTTTTAGATAAAAAACCTCAAAGTGCTACAATAAAAGACGGTGTAGTTAAAAAGAGTTGAGAAGACACAATAAAATTAAAAACGATGATAAAATAATATCACAGAATAGAATAAAATGTATGTATCATTTTTTTTTACTCATTTTGTTGCTATTAATTCAGTCCAAACCATCTCTGAGTCATTTTAGTAAGAAAATATTGAGTATTTTCTGACAATGGTCCTTATTGTAGAAAACAAACCCCTGTATCTGACACATACTGTTGTCTATTCGTGTCTAGACTCGGGCGGTTCTGCTACGAGGCTAACGATATATAAAACAAGGTGAAGCAGAAGACAAATAAAATCAATATGCATCTTGCTCTCCCAGGCTGGACACTGTCCTCGATCACAGCTCGGTGACATGAGGAGCTGGCCGGCGAGCCGACCAGGACGCCAGGACTAATAGTCGTCAAAGCCAAGTGACAGTGAGGCTTATCTGTGGCGAGCCATATTTCCTGTGGCTCCCTGAAGATGTGGCTGGACAGTGTGTGTTATCCCTCCCTCCAGATAAAGCTCATCTCCCACACAGCGGACCTCCAGTGTATGTCACATCCAGGCTATAAGCTGTGGGCGCCGCTGTCCCCGAACAGCAACCCTGACAACCGTCCTCCGACTGAGGAAACAAGCCCCGTTTTTGTTCCGGAGCCCACCTAATACTCCGCTGACATACATTCTGTTCCCTCCTTCTCGGTGGTTCCTACATTTTATCCCCGTCTTTAAAAATGCTTCTTCTTCCCCCTTTGAGATTAGTGGTGGGTAAAGATGAAAAATTGCGTTTTCATCGCAGTGACATCTAATCTGTTTGGCGAGCTTTAATTTCCCTGGACGATGTAAGAGCTGGTGGGCCACGAGCTCACAACAGACGCACTTTAGTCAAAGGACACGGATGACACAAGAGAAGGATGCGTTCAGGGCCGCGTTTAGACACAGAGAGGCCCGGAGCTATTACAGCCCTGAGGCCCCGCCCTCTTCTGAAATGACACCAGCTGGTCTCGGGAAAGCTATGAAACATAAAATAATAATGGATTTGATTTCTTTAGTGCTTTTCCCAAACACCCAAAGCTCTTCACATTACTAATCCATTATTCATCCACTCTCACATTCTCACTCTGGTGGTGGTAAACTTCATCTAGACCCACAGATTGACAGAAGTGTGGCTGCGAATTCCAGCCGAGTGGCCTCCGACAGCTACCCAAGATTTATACACCACCAATGAAGAAGATTTTCTGAGCTTTATCATTTAGCAGAAAAAATAAATAAATACTCGGAGTGTGTAGACTCCACCAATGCAGATCAGCCCCACCCTCCCCTCCCTAAATGACCGGAATGAGCGCAAGGTTTCACTTTCACTTCCGGTAGTGCCAGTGCTCATCGACCTACCGAATGTGTTTTTTGTGGCCTGTTACAACCTAATTACAAACGTAATAATAAACATTTTGCCAATGTATGTCACGGTGTAAATGCAGAGGTTAACAGATTAAAATATATCCAGTCATTATTATGTCTTGATTCATCATTGGACAGAGGTGTCTAATCATTTATATTAATTAAAATAATGAAGGAAAATTTTTTTTATGTGTGTATGTATATGTGTGGGTATATATATATATATATATATATATATATATATATATATATATATATATATATATATATATATATACACATATATATATATAATTATATTATATTACATATTTTCAACTGATATTTGGAGTTGATGCAAATTTTCTGTCAAATGTGAAGAAATGTCAGATAATGACGACACGGGTGCATCCATGTTTGGGGGCGTGGCTTCAGTGTCTCCATCCTCTATTATCCACACAAACACACGTCAGTTAATATGAAACCGACTTCGTCACAGTGGAACCCTCCACAGCTGCTTTTAACGTTCCTCACCCGGAGCCCTGAACGTTCCCTCAACATTTACCGCATCTCTACTTGATTTCTCAGTTATGTATGTGTGGTAAAAGTCTAAATAATTAGGATCTCACCTGAAAGCGTGAAGATGCACCTGCTTCCTTCCTTCCTGCCTTCGTCACCAGCCTGTTCTACTTCTACAATCTGCTGCATGGAGAATTATTCATGAACCCTGACATTTGCACAGGATTTTTTTCCACTGAAATTGAGCTTAGAATTCAGTGTTTCCACCTGGTTTATGTTTAAGTCCAACTGTTCGTCTACAGAAATGAGAAACCAGACAATGTGTTTTGTATGTATATACAGTATGTATATGTATGTGTATATGTATATATATATATGTATGTACATGTGTATGTGTGTCTATTAGGGAATTAACAACCTACAATGTTTTCATCTCGACTTATCCGCCAATAAATTTCGAATTCAAGTCGACAGGCCGTGATGATGTCATCGCATTGTCAGCGGAGGAACAACATGGACACATGTCTGTCCAGCAATGATCAACTTGTATTAAAGTTCACTGCGATGTAACACATATCCACTGACAATACAAAAGCATAAATATTTTTAACCCCAATGTTAGCAAAGAGTTTTCTGTTAAATTTAACTGAACACCAGTAGGTGAACATATGTCTGCATTTGGTCTGGACCCAAGGCTCTAAAACTGGACTGTCCAGATGTCTGTCATACGTCCTCAGTTTTTACATTAAGCGTAAAACCTTTAAGTTAACCGCCAAGACGCACTCCACACTGTCTATAATAGTTTTTTAGATTTCTGGAGGTCAAAGGTGACATGTCGCAAAACTAACTTGTGTAACACTGTGTCAAACATAGACATATCACGCTTAACTTTATTAATACTGGATATATTATCATAATATTACACACACTGATGCATATATACATTTAATGAAATTATCAATATTGCAAAAGGTCAAAGGTCAAGGTCGCATTTTGCAAAAATGTCAAAATCACATGATTGGCTCTAATTCAACAACGGGCAACATTAGACCTTCTCTGAATACGTGTTCTCTTTGTTTTCCTTTATTTGTTTGTGATAAAGATATCTGAAAAAAAAAACCAGAAGAATAACACAAGGGTTAAAATGAGTATTCTGTTTGTTCTGAACTGGAATACGTGGAGTGTGAATCCCAAGCTCAGTGGAATCTCCACCAACAATCTCATCTGTCATCATCTGCTGTGATCGCAGTCTAATTAAAACTACAAAATGTGGAATTATCTGGGTCGGCTCAGTCTCATATCACTATATCAGAGGAACTGTATTAAACCCAGAGCAAGAGTTCACGTGGCCTAAAGGAGGCTTTAATTAGGCTGTGGAGGTCACAGGTCAGGGTGGGTTTGACCTGCCATAACTCATTTATGGTCATTAATGTTGGTAATTGATCAAACTGTCAAAAGCGATATAAGCAGAGTGGGTGTGGGGTTACAGTTCTGGTTCTGTTGGAAAACAGCCTGAGGGTCCAAAGAAAAAAAACTGATACAAGTATGAAAACTGGACGGAGATAAATCTGTTCAGAGTGATTCAGAGAACTGGGATTCAAATGGTTCGATTACACACATCTTAGGATGACAAAGAACCATATGAATACAACAAAGAAATGTATGGTGACAATAGGGAACCATACAAAGATGATAAAGAACCAAATGAAAATGGTAAGGAACCGTACCAAGACGGCAAAGAACCGTACCAAGACGGCAAAGAACCGTACCAAGACGGTAAAGAACCGTACCAAGACGGTAAAGAACCGTACGAAGATGGTAAGGAACCGTACGAAGATGGCAATGAGCCATACGAAGACGGCAAAGAACCGTACGAAGACGGTAAAGAACCGTATGAACACGGTAAAGAACCGTACGAAGACGGCAAAGAACCGTACGAAGACGGTAAAGAACCGTACGAAGATGGTAAGGAATGGTACGAAGATGGCAATGAGCCATACGAAGACGGCAAAGAACCGTACGAAGACGGTAAAGAACCGTATGAACACGGTAAGGAACCGTACGAAGATGGCAATGAGCCATACGAAGACGGCAAAGAACCGTACGAAGACGGTAAAGAACCGTATGAACACGGTAAAGAACCGTACGAAGACGGCAAAGAACCGTACGAAGACGGCAAAGAATCGTACCAAGACGGCAAAGAACCGTACGAAGACGGTAAAGAACCGTATGAACACGGTAAGGAACCGTACGAAGATGGCAATGAGCCATACGAAGACGGCAAAGAACCGTACGAAGACGGTAAAGAACCGTATGAACACGGTAAAGAACCGTACGAAGACGGCAAAGAACCGTACGAAGACGGCAAAGAATCGTACCAAGACGGCAAAGAACCGTACCAAGACGGCAAAGAACCGTACCAAGACGGTAAAGAACCGTACCAAGACGGTAAAGAACCGTACGAAGATGGTAAGGAATGGTACGAAGATGGCAATGAGCCATACGAAGACGGCAAAGAACCGTACGAAGACGGTAAAGAACCGTATGAACACGGTAAAGAACCGTACGAAGACGGCAAAGAATCGTACGAAGATGGCAAAGAACCATACCAAGATGGCAAAGAACTGTACCAAGACGGTAAAGAACCGTATGAACACGGTAAAGAACCGTACGAAGACGTCAAAGAATCGTACGAAGACGGCAAAGAACCGTACCAAGACGGCAAAGAACCGTACCAAGACAGCAAAGAACCGTACCAAGACGGTAAAGAACCGTACCAAGACGGTAAAGAACCGTACCAAGACGGCAAAGAACCGTAGGAACACGGTAAAGAACCGTACGAAGACGACAAAGAACCGTACCAAGACGGTAAAGAACCGTACGAAGACAAAAACCATATGAAGATGACAAGGAATAGAACTAACTCGTTTTGATGAGAGAACTTTATGTGTGTCTTTCAACTGCAAAAAAGGCAGATTTTAAAGGTACCTGGAGTCTTTTTTTTTTAAATATATGTTTGTGTTTATTGGACAGTGGCAGCGACTTTAATAATCACTGGATCCATTAGTAGGTCTGCACTGTGTGTGTGTGTGCTTGCGTGTGTGTGTGTGTGTGTGTGTGTGCGTGCGTGTGTGTGTGCGTGCGTGTGTGTGTGTGTGTGTGTGCGTGCGTGTGTGTGCGTGTGCGTGTGTGTGTGTACGTGCACTTCTATTCATATCTTGACGGAGACATTGATATGTTTACACAGTCACACCATGGGGACCTTTGACACTATGGGGACCAAAATTCAGGTCCCCACAATGGTTAAATATGAATACAGGTTCCCACTAGTAAAATGATGTGGCCCTATAAATACATTCATTTGTTTTGTTTTTTTCTGGCAGTCCTCATAAAGCACAGGGGGAAACAGGTGCAAAATGAAATATGTATTTTTCAAGGGTTTGAAAATGTGTTTACTACAGAATTTTCTAATTTTATTATTTTATTTTTAAAAAGTATATATTTATTTTTTATATTATTTATTTTATTATGTATCTTTTTATGTTATACATATGTAATAAATACACACAGACATGCTTTTATTATTATTATTTGTATGTATTTTTGTTTACTTTTTTATTATTATTATTATTAATGTATTCACAAATTTTTATTTATCTATTTTTTTAATCTTCACTTTTATTTTATTAAAGAAAAAAAAAAGATCTGTTTACACTCACTACCCAATGGCTACTTGATTACAAACTTGGTCCTCATGAGACATGTAAACGAGTGTGTGTGATTCTGTGCGTGTGTGTGTGTGTGTGTGTGTGTGGACACAGCGTGGGTGTGTGTAATTATATGACTCACAACACAAGTGCTGCAGATAGAGCTGCAGACAATATTATTCTCCCACCGATGTGCTCGTTCCCCCTCGGCTGCTGGGACGAGCGAGTGGGAAAGGTTACAGGAGCGAGGGTGTGTATTGAAATTCCAGACCACTTCACGTCGCCCAGGAGTGGCCGTCGGAAGATTAATGAGCTATTTGGGGAGAGTTCAGCTATTTCACATGCACAGGGTCCACATTAGTGATATAATTAATTTTACAACACTGGGGTGTTGTCACCCCTCAGTAGCGTGCGCCATGTGCCCATGATAAGCATTCCCTAATTAAACAACAGCAAAGAAAAAAGAAAAGAAGAGCTTTGACATTCAGAGTCTGGGAGGAAAAAACAGCTCCAGGTTCAGTTAAGACATGCTTTGACCTGCTGCTTTTACATGGGTTTTAACAGCATACAATTGAGTTATTCACTGGCTATTGATTTCAGTGTCTGCACCAAAAAAAAAATAAAAAATCCAAGCATGTAGAAGATCTGACACCAAAAAATGCCCAGAGGTAAATATGTGATGAGAGGAAGAGTAAATAAAAAAGACTTGACCTGAGAAAGACAGAGAGAGAGAGAGAGAGAGAGAGAGAGAGAGAGAGAGAGAGAGAGAGATGAAGGAAGGAGTGTTCAGAGAGGACTAGATAGACAGAGATGGGAGGGAGGAGAGAGAGAGGGAGGTAGGGAGGGAGAGAGGGGAAGAGAGATGAAGGAAGGAGTGTTCAGAGAGAAGAAGGATTAGATAGAGAGAGGAGAGGGGAAGAGAGAGAGAGAGAGGGAGGGAGAGGGCAAGAGGAGAGGGAAAGGGGGGAGAGGAGAGGGGAAGAGAGAGAGAGAGGGAGGTAGGGAGGGAGAGAGGGGAAGAGAGATGAAGGAAGGGGTGTTCAGAGAGAAAAAGGATTAGATAGAGAGAGGGAGAGGGAGGGGGAGGGCAAGAGGAGAGGGAAGGGGGGAGAGGAGAGGGGAAGAGAGAGAGAGAGGGAGGGGGCAAGAGGAGAGGAGAAGAGAAGAGAAGAGAAGAGAAGAGAGAGAGAGAGAGAGAGAGAGAGAGAGAGAGAGAGAGAGAGAGGAAGCGAGTCAGAGAGAGGGGGGGTGGAAGAGCAAGAGAGAGGGAGGGAGAGAGGGGGAGTCAGAAAGAGAGGGGGAGGGAGAGAGAAGAGTGGAAGGAGTGTTCAGAATAGAGAAGGATTAAGTAGAGAGAGGAAGGAAAGAGGGAGGGAGGGTGGGGTGGGGAAAAGAGAGAGAGAAGTATTAAATAGAGAGAGGTGAGAGGAAGGTAGAGCAGGAGGCAGAGGTCAACAGTACCAACATGTGACCACCTGAACTGTCGTCGTGTCGTCACTTCATCATAACTGAAACATTTAAAGTCATTTATTTTTTACACAAACTTTTCCAGAAACAACTTCCAGCTGACACCGTGATCATGATTCAAAATGAATAATTTGTGTAAAATCCACTTCATCTGTCCACGGTCATCAGACTGTTGGACGTTCAGAAAACTACGCAGTTACCATGGAAACATTTAGAATAAAAATAATGACAACAACAACAATAATAACTATAATATCAATAATAACATAGAATTCATCTTCCACTGTAGTGACCTTAAACCCACTTGTGTTCTGACTCACTCATAAAATAACCCTGGTGACTAAAGCAGGGACATGTGCATGACATCGTAACCATAGCAACAATCATCACATAACATCTGTATTTTTTTGTTTTTTTTTTTGTTTTGTTTGTTTGTTTGCATTTGTCCCGGCTGTTGGAGTGTCATCTTTTTCTTTTTTTTTTCTGGAAAATGTAGTTGGAGTCCAAACAGGAAGTGGAACTGTTTTAGGTACATTTTTCAACCCAATTATTTTAGCTGTGGACGATTGAGGAAGTGGATAATTACCAATGATTAAAACAAACTGGATGATGAGGTACCTGCCATACATCCATAACCATGACACACACTAACTAGGAACCATAGGGTTAATGACTATGACCTGGAGCAGAATACAGACCCGGATAATCATTTTCTTTGCAGTATTAACAATAATTACCAATATAACCAATACTTTACAACGAGGGATAAATTATCAATTATTCACTACAATAGCAGAAGCCTTTATGCCATAAAGGAATATCTACAGTCATTGTCACAACCATTTAATATAATTACAATATCTGAAACTTGGATAAATACTGAAAGGGGATTAAACGTTGAATTAAACATAATGAATAGGAAAAAACAGAGTGGGGGAGGGGTATATATATATATATATATATATATATATATATATATATGGACAAAACACTGAAATATAAGGTGCTGGAAACTATGACAACTGTGGTGCACAATCAACTAGAATGTATAACTATTGAAATATGTAATGAAAAGAACAAGAATATAGTTATTAGTTGCATATACAGAGCAGCAGAGAATGTGTGGAGGGTATGTACTTACAAAAGAGCAAAACTATAGTTTATATATGTGGAGACTTTAACATGGATCTATTAAAGCATAAAATAATACATGCTTTTATCAACACAATTTTGTCTATTTCCAAAAATAATTAGACCTGTCAGGATTACTCTCAATTGCGCAACCCTGATTGATAATATATACTGTAAGGGTATAGTATATATACTGTAAGGGTACAGTATATATACTGTAAGGGTATAGTATATATACTGTAAGGGTACAGTATATATACTGTAAGGGTATAGTATATATACTGTAAGGGTGCTTAGCAACAACACAGGGTAATTCTAAACACGGAGGTGGTGCGTTCAGGACCGTCGTAACATCTCTGGTGCGTTCAATAGCGCAGGATATCTGAAAACTGAAAGAAAATGAGTTGTTCCTGAATAAATATAGTTAAACAATCAACAACAATGAAAGTGTGTGGTGTTTGTAACAGAAGGGAAGAGCAGAGCTGGACATGTACACTTTAAAGTTGACTTTATTATGAAGTCTGTTCATTTACAGGCTCCTGTTTGTGTTGTGTGCAGATAAATGGAGCAGTTTACTTCCCAAAGTCTGGATTAAATATATTACTGCTGAATAAATCTGAACTGACTCACATATGATGGGCATTTTTGGGGGGAATTATGGCTCCTGATATGATCTGTAGGATCATCATTCAGCTTTTACACCTGGTCTGGTGTTAAAAAGGCAAGAGAAAAATCTGGAATATTGAACAATCACAATTTAAATCGAATTGGCATGAAAGCATATCGTCTCAGCCCCAGTATATATGTATGTATATATATATATATATATATATATATATATATATATATATATATATATATATATATATGAATCAGAAAAAAAATATATTTTGGAGGAAGGGGATTTTTTTTTTTTAGAAAAGTAGATCCAGTAAGAAGGGGTGTGATTTTGTAAGTGTTAACTTCCACCCACTCCTTTTGAACATGATTATGTTGTTTTTTACTGTATTTTTTCTTATTTTTTATGTTCAAATAAATGTAATAAATGAAATCAAAATTTTAATATTTTATTCACAATTTTTTTTTATTACAGAATGTTTTTAGTTCTATTAATTTTTATTAAATATTTAAAAAAAAAAATTAAAGACTTGTTTATACTCACTACCCAATGGCTACTTTATCTATAAGCGATGAGTACAAACTGTGTGTGTGTGTCCTACTGTAATAAACCTGATGTCTGCTGCGCTGTAGTGGGCGGTTTATTCCCACAAGGACAAATAATATGATTTTATACTTATATAGTTATGTATATATTCAATAAATAAAGCGAGTGTCAGACAGAAAAACCTGTAAAACATTCATGTAAATCATTGTCTGGAGTCAAAACGTCCCTGGGGTCAGATTGACCTAAGGGTCAAAGTTCAGCTAATGGGAGGGTTAAAGACTGTGACCCCTTTTGTTTTCTCTGGGTGGAACTTTCATCATTATTCTATCCTCAGCAGATTCCTTCCAAAGCAGCGATTTATCTACATTTATTTCACTGATCATATAAAGGTTTAGAAAAACTCAGAGGAAATTCAAAATATTGAGTCTTATTATCGTATACTTTACTTTATTTCAGGATGTATTTTACAAATGTATTCCCTATTATTACCCAATAGTGAGAAAAGGGGCTCAAAGAGAAAGGACTGTGTTATTGCCAGTGTTTCTATGGCTATATTTGTGGTTCCTTTATGTAACAAACACCCTTTAGGCCATTGGAAGTCTCCAGGGAAACCATCTTATTACTGCTGTATTGATCTGAACACAAGTTGGTTTGATGAATGTATTTTACTTTTTTACTCAGAGGTTTATGTCCAGTTTCAGCTGATTATCAGTGTGATACATGTTAGGGATGCACTGATGTGACTTTTTCAGATGCTGGGGTCTTTTTTTTATTAGTCTGTATCTGATATTATTGTTGATTTTAAAAGCTCCAAGTCTTATCTGGGCTAAAATACCTCTGATACGACTCATTTATTTGAGAAAACCAGGCAATTTATGTTACATTATTTATTTATGTATTTATTTTCACTTATTTCAGTTTATGGTTAGTAGTAAAAAGATGATAGTTATTATGAGGTGATTCTTTCATTGATGTATTTTCAGGAAGTGCTTTTATTTTGACGTCCATTGAAGCAGAAAGTGGTTTTCAAGCTAGTTTGAAAAAAGTTCCCTTTTTGTGTTTAATAACTGCAGCATTTTTGAAACTAAAAATTATATTAAAATAATCTGGTTACTGTCCATGGTACTGATTTTATTTTTGTCACTTTCCCTCTCTGCTAAAGCGATAGCAGCTCCACTCACAGACCTGTTTACGACTTTTGGCCGTCATTAGAAGCTTCTATCCAGTTTCCAGAGGATGGTGTGTGGGAACATGTTCAGCTGGTTGATAATTGCAGGTCTTTGCTGCTGTAATTACCAGAACACTATTTACTGGAAGTATAGTACGACGGCGTACGCTCTGTTATTTTCCCTACTGTTTGTTTGACAGTGTCTCTGGATCAGACTTCCCAGGGTGCATCTGTTTTGTTTTTTTTCCTAGCGCCGCTCTCCCGCTGCTGTGACTTAAATATTTTATTTAGCCTCTTTAAAGATGACACCTCTAACAGCGGCAGAACCTGGAATTAACGTCCACCCAAGTGTCGGCTTTAATCCACTGGAATTTAGAGGATGGGAAATAAATTATAAGTGTGCGGAAATGTTTAAAGGAAAGGCTGTGTTAAATTAGTCATTCACCCATTTATTAGAATTATATCCTTCATATTTAGGCTTGTTTTAATACCATTTATTAGAATACTATCCTTTATTAAGTGTTTTATTACCATTTATTATAATAATATCCATTATGTAGTCTTTTTTAAGTGTTTTATTACCATTTAATATTACCCTTTACATTTTTCCTTTTTATTGTTATTGTTTTTATGATTCATGGTTGTTTTTAGGTATTTTTCAGATGATTTTTATGTAGATTTTAAGTAATTTTAACATTTTGTGACATTAATTTAGATAATTTAGATTTAAATTATATATATATTTAAATTATATATATATATATATATATATATATATATATATATATATATATATATATATATACATATATATATATATATATATATATATATATATATATATATATATATATATATATATATATATACAGTGAGAGTAAAAAGTATTTGATCCCTTAACCATATTAAGGTCATGGAGTGGCCCAGCCAGTCTCCGGACCTCAATCCAATCGAAAATCTATGGAGAGAGCTGAAGGTCCAAGTTGCCAAGTGACAGCCCACCAACCTTAATGATTTAGAGAGGATCTGCAAAGAAGAGTGGGCCAAAATTCCCCCTGATATGTGTGCTCACCTTGTGGTTAACTACAACAAGCGTTTGACCGCTGTGCTTGCAAACAAAGGCTTTGCCACCAAGTATTAAGTGCTTTCGGATAGAGGGATCAAATACTTATTTCCCTCAATGAAATACAAATAAATTCATATATATTCCTTCAAGTTATTTTCTTGATTTTCGTTTTGATATTCTGTCTCTTCATGTTAGAATACATCTACCATTAAAAGTATAGATTGATCATGTCTTTATTAGTGGGCAAACCAACAAAATCAGCAAGGGATCAAATACTTTTTACTCTCACTGTATATATATATATATATATATATATATATATATATATATATATATATTCTTACATGGTGTAGAAGGTAATTTATTTGAGATATTTTTAGGTAATTTTTTGACATGATCTTAGATGGGTTTGGAGTGTTTTGAAATGGTTTATTTTTAGGTAAATGTGAATTTTTTGTAGGTATTTTTAAGCAAATTTTTATGTAGTTTTGGGTGTTTTGAAGGTGTTTTCTTGGGGTCATTTTTAGTTGTGTGAACTGAGCATGCTCAGATGTCGCTGAAAAGAACAAGTCTATCATATCAACACAACCCTAAATGTTTGTTAAGGAAGAAACGGTTGAATTTCTCTGAATATTTCAAATAAATCCCAGATTCCATAGGCGTCAGGGGTTAAAGGGTCACTTTTACCATGATCTCCACGTACAGTGAACGTCTCATCAGCGTGAAGGCGAATCCTGTAGCCAGAGGGTGTAAAGGGTGGAAGTGTTTTCCCTTCATTAGCGCCTATTAGGCCGGTGTCCGTTCAAGGCAGATTGGATCGGAGTGATCTGAGAGATGTTCAGAGGTATGTTCTCTAATTGGTTCTAAGGGTCTGCACGGTGGGCCTGGCTGGATGAACTGTTTCCTGACTTTGCATTTTCCATCGGTGCTTGTTTTCTCAAAGTAAAGCTGCTGTTTGAAGTGCTTTAAATTACAGATATTGAAGGATTTCCTCCATTCAGGGGGTGTGGAGGTAAGTTATCAGCTGGGATTTCAGCCTCCTGATGTGAGGGTTAGGGTTAGGTGAAAGGAATTAACTCCAGTATTTAAGTGTCGTACTGAGGACTGGTGATGTCTGATTTTTTTTTTAATGGGTTAAAAAAAAAAAAAGACCAACGTAATCAACAAAATCAACAAAATAATTGAGTAAAAATGTATGATTTGTGAAGCAAAATTAGGAAAAGAAAAAGAACTTGGGAATATGATCAGCAAAACAACTAAAAGGAGAATTTTGTTCACAAAATGAGTAAAAAAAATATCCCAAAAAATGAACAAAACTGGAAGAACAAATACATGATAAAATATAACAAATATAACAAACATATCATAGAACAAACACTGTTAAACTAAAAGTACAGAGGAAAACATCATTTTTTTTCTTTGTTTTAATCACATTTCAAAACAAATGATGTAAAATTCTGTATTCTAATTTGTCAGAACTTTAAACTAGAGTCATTTGCAAGTTCATTATTTTCTCATTCCCTGCCCTGCCCCTGTCGGCCACCGTACAATGACAGTCAATACGACATTCTGTTCAAGTGAAACACAATACAACTAATGCAACATTCAAAATGACATATTTGAAAATCATGTCCCATCCCTTGTAAACAGAGGGGAGGGGGGGGGTGTTCCTTCACATATTCTGAGGCACCTCATCACCGCGTCATGGAAATGGATGAAGAGGTACAGGTAAACTCTGTTGTTCCACCTCCAGTCATTTTTCTACCCTCAAACAACAGCTGGAAACAAAGTAATCTGGATGTTTTTTTTTAAATAGAACCAACATAATGTGTTCAATAACAATGAAGAACACAGTAATATTAATGAAATAACCATAGAATGACTCTTTTAATATATTTAATTGTTGTGAATGTTGGGTGTTACAGTGCAGTTAAAGTTTGTTGAACCCAGCCCATACTGTACCTGTGCTGTGGACCTGTTTGCCTCTTTGCTCCCACATTCAAAATGCCTCTGTGTCAAATATCTAAGGCGCCCAAACTCAAAGCCCAATGCGAGTCGATAGTGAAGCGCTAGCGTTCTTTTCCTTCCGGCGCTTCTATCTGTGGGAACTTTGGGCTTTGTTCCGCCTTCTATCGACTGGAAGTGCGGTGTTGCTGCGTGACTTCCATCCAACATTCCCCTTCAATAATGAATCGCGGCTCGTCTGGGCTGTGATGCTCACGGCCGTACGTGCACAGCTCGGCTGTGGTGCGGGCGTCGGCGAGTCCGTGGGCCTTTTGCTCTTTGTGTGTTAGCGTTAGCTCTGTGGGCGCAAGGCCGCTCCCTGCCTCTTCACAGCATTAAGGCTCAACCTTGTCCAAGGTTAATCTGTGAGCGGCTGCATATTTGCATTGACTCTTATCTGCACCTCAACACTCAGCTGACGCTCTATCGGCTCCAGCTGCTGCTCAAACTTAATCGTCTTTGTACATTATAGATGAGCCTCTGCATGTCCCCCCAACCACAAACCACACCCTATCCCCCCGATACACACACACACACACACACATACACACACACACACACACACACACACACAGACACACACAGACACACTGTCAATGTTTGCTTTACCTTTAACGGCTTTGAGAAAAAGTTCAATTCATGACTGAGTGGAGCACGATGGTGGAACTAAAGGAGACAGCAACAACAAAGAGGAAGAACAATGAAGAAGATGAAGAACGATGACAAAGAACGATGACAAAAGTGGTAGAATAAAAAGATAAGAACAATGATGAACAAGAAGAGCGACAAAGAAGAAGATGAAGAATATGAAGAACAATGAAGTAGAACGATGACAAAAGTAGAAGAACAAAGAAGAACAATGAAGAGCAACAAAAAGATGATGACAATGAAGAAGAACGATGAAGATGATGAGGAACAAGCGGAACAACAACGAACCATGAAAAAGGTGACCCGCCACCACGAAACCAGGCATAAGTCGCGCTGAGCCGTTCAGAGCTACAGCCAAATTTAGGCTGGAAGGCGATTTCTTATTTGTGTTTACACCTTATCAAAAAACGGTACCTTAACACCTCTATGTTCACTTCCTGTGGTCATTACATTGAAATCCAATCAATAAAGGTGTTTATTGAGTCAATTATTTAAGCGGCGACAAAAGTTCAGGTATTGCTGAGCAAAGACAAAGACGACTTCCACCTCTTTTCGCCGAACAAAACGATCTCCGTTCCGTGGGTAAACACCCAAGTGTTTGGTACGAGGTAAAAGCTTATATTGAATGTTCTGTCCAATGGTGTAAGCCAAATGATTATAATACGTCACACTTCTGTCCTATTATTATAATATATAAAACTTCTGTGACATGTCCATCAGAGTGTCCTTTAACATCTGTCAACAATTTGTGTCAATCGGATACAAATTATTATGCGTTGCTAAGGACTTCCTACCCCAAAACAGTCCAAAACTTTAACGGACAATATCTAAAAATATGCAAATTGTAAAATATGTCCAAATGTGGATATTAAAATGACCATAACTTTGGTTCTACTTGTGATAGAAACATCATTTTTTCACCATCTTAAACCTTAGTTTCCACTCTACCAAGCTACACACATAACTCTGTTTGGATTTACACACACTTATGCCTGGTTTACTGGTGGTGGGTCACAAAGAAGATGAAGAACAATGAAGAAGAATGATGACAAAAATAGAAAAACAACAACGAAGAACATGAAGAGCAACAAAGAAGAAGATGACAGCTCATGGTATTATTTTTCACTTAATTTTACTCAGTTTTTTTCTTATTTCTTCACATTATTAATATTTTCTTTAACCATATGTGTATTTTACAGCCATTATTTGAACATATTTTCACATGTGATGTTTGGGAGCTGATTTCAGACTTCAGATCAGTAAATATTATCGTTCACTAGTGACTATTTGGGTTTTTACGGGTTAAGATTAAACTTGCCTCTTTCTATTTGTCAGTGTTTATGTTGCCAGCTGGGTTTTCTTTTTTTTTTTGCTATAACAGCTGATTCCCCAGACAGCTGCAGTGATGTTGCAGAATAAGCTCCAAACAGATTTTATAGACAAACACGCTTTAAGGTACGATGTTAAATTACTACATGGCTTTTAGGCTGTAAGTTGAAGCGTGTGTACGCGGTAGCTTTGTGTACTTGTAGACACAGCACAAAAGAAGGTTCCCTCTGAGGAATAGTGGAGCTGGAACCCCAGAGAGATAAGGGCTGTACTTGGACTGCATTGGAATGAGGAAGGTGGTTGTTAACAAAAATGACTTGGGCAAATATTTGCACGTGGAGGGAAAGAGCTCATTTCTGCAGAACGACTGGAACAGTGGAGGAGGCATTAGAACAGGTTCCAAACTAGGTCCTTTTTTTTTTTTTTACCATGTCTGTGGTGGTATAAGTCAAAAATAATGAGGAAAAATATCTATAGTAGTTAATAAAAGAACCTATAAGTAATATAAAATATAACACTTTCTTTACTTTAGTCCAAAAATAAAAAACAAACAAAATAAAATAATCTGAAAATAAAGATAAGTCCAACATTATCTTTGTTTTATTATACATATATTCAAGTATGACAATATTTACATTTACAAACTATCCAGATAAAAGAAAGATGTGAATAACCTGATGAAACTTTCAATTCAGTGATACAAATGATACAAGAAAAGAAAGTCGGCCGATACATATGTTTATTATTGATTATAAAAAAAAACTAGTGCAGAGCCCGTAAGAAAATGTGACATTGTTTGCTACTAATGTGTTGTGGAAGTGGGTGAAATGAGTTGAAAGTAGCAGAAAGAAAAATTATAATAATTAGTTGGGGCTGTTATGGAAGTGTGTACTGGAATCTGTCAGTATGATAATGCTAATGCTAATAATGCTAATGGTGTCAGTTGTTACTGCTGGTGGAATTAGTAAATTCCAGTTTCAGGTGGATCAGACAGTCTACCACTGTAGTGGTCTGTGTTATGCTAACGCAGGCTACACCAATCAACACCCAGCAAGATATGTTATTATTACGGCCGTGAAGTGAGCCGCCAGTCGCTCATCCCACACTCAGATGTCACTGTCTACTTTCAGACTTGAATGCACGAAAATGAGGAAACTGAGCAATGTGACTCCGCCTACTGAACTACAGCTAACAATGAACAAAACAAAAATGAAAAGGGTCTAAAAGTGCAGTAATAAAACTGATGAACCAGATAGTAATGCAGCTACAGTCATTAAGACTGGTACAATGTTCAGTTGAAGGTGAATCAGACATTTCACCTGTTAATTCACTAAATTACGGACCTTGTTTAACTCGTGCGAATGCACCGTAATAATAACCTTAGTCGCAACTGAACTTGCTGTGGCCGCAACAATGGCAAAAATGTCAGCGAATTCCTGAGGGGACTGAAGTTGTTAGCGCTGTGTAGCACACTTGTGCCGTTGTCATAGAGACCTCAGTGTTTCCCACAGACCAAGTGGCATTGTGTGGTGCTAGGGGAGCGACCCCCCCCCCCCCCCACACACACACACACACACCACACACACACACACACACACACACACACACACACACATACATGGTCATGGTCCAGTATCTGGTCTGAACATTTATCTCTTGGGTCTGTCATTTCCAAGTGTGCTATTACCACAATGCTAGGCTAGTACTATTAGCGCAGTGCTAGGCTAGCTGGGCTTTAGCTGGGTATTATAGTCATTTTTTTCTCCTTCTTTCAAGTCATTTAATCCACTTCCACAACACATTAGTAGAAAACAATAACATTTTCTACAGGCTCTGCAGTCATGGTAATAAATCACTTTAGAAATGTTAAATATGGACAAAAATTTACTTGAGAACTTAAAAGTCACACGGGGTCTTTTGGAGTTACGTCCAGGATGTGTGAACTTTTTCCACCTCTGTCACATTTGTCCACGGTGTTGGACACAGGACGGTCCAACTGTTTGTGTCTTTATTGATTCTGCCAGGGTTCCTGAATGTGATTAAAGGGGAATTAAAACTCCATCCCACTGACGCAAACCACGGCCAGAGGTAATATAACGTCCAGATGAAGTAGAGAGAGATCCATCCCAGAGGAGGGGGGGTGGGGGGGGTGAGGTGGCCCTGTCTGACCCTGCGTGGGCTCAGGCAATTAGCATCTGCGAATTGCAACTCAATAACAAAATCTCTAAAATGGAGACTGCTGGCACGGCTTAATCCCCTCCGCCGCTACGACACCCCCGAGCCCTGTTTTATTTATTTATTTATTTTTTTTTTTTTTTTTCGGAGGCCATTGAGGATGCATGTCAGGGCTGTGGAGGAAGGTAAGCCAAGTCATCATCAGAGTAGATCCAGGCACAGGCGTTGCACCTGTGAGGGATGGGGGTGTTGCGACACCCCCACTTCTACAACCAGATGATTTCATACCCTCCACTTTTTCCTGAGGTTATATATCGTATCGTTACTGGATCCAGGAAACGGATGCAGAGTTGGTCTCACCTACTTTTTATTGCAGGATAAACACCAAACAAACAGTAATAACATTGTGGGGTTGTTACAATAAGTATGGTTTAAACTGTTTACCCGCCCTGGCAGTACACCAGCATAAGGAAATGAAGCGCACCTCAGTTCCAGGGCCAAATGTAAACAGCTCTTCTTTGTCATCAACCAGGAAGTAATGATGAATGTTTCTGTTGTTAAACTAAGTTAAATAAACTATGTCTTGCTTTGTGACATTTACTTTAAGATAATTTGCTAACAGTAGGAGGCTAACACTATTGGGTGTGTTCAGTCGGGGTAGGGAGGGGCAGGTTTTCATTCTTATTGTATTTCTGTCAAAAGTTTTGTTCTTCTTGGAATAAATGTTTCATTAAGGTTTGTCTTGATGGAGGTTTGTGCTCTCCGAGCGCTTTTCTAGTTCTTATTATTTTATCCTATATTACTTTTTTAGTAGAAAACTTTTAACTATTAATGGATAATTGTTGGTTAATTTTCCTGAAGATAGATTCAGAAAATGTTGCTCATGTGTTACAACCCAAACACCCCCACATTTTAAATGGGTGTGATCGACGCCCCTGGATCCTGGCGGTGGCTGGACGTCAGCCAAACGGAGAATTATGTTAACGTTTGTTCTAATAATAAAACACAGTTGAAGCTATGAATACGACGTGTTTTTATTTATTTAAATTTAATTATTAATTTTCACCATATGTTGTTTCGAAGGCCACGAGGCTTTGAAGTTCCCCTGCGCTCGTTTGGAGATTACATATTAAATCTATTTCCCCCGCGTGTCCTTGACATATATGTGTGTTTTTGTTTAGTTGTTTTTTTTTCCCGCTGTCCGAACGTGTTGGGTTTTCATCCTGTCGGACGCACGCGCCGCTGCTCCTTTCATGCATTTGTATCCTCGTGTCCAGCTCATTAGCGGGTTCCTGGTTCTAAACTCTGATGTTTGATGTGGAAAAACGCTCCGACCATGTGTTTGTAATAATGAATGTTTCATGCAAGTTGGGCCCAAATGATCTATCAGTTCCGATTAGATTCTAATTACTGGGGCAGAAACGTATTCAGATGAGTTCATTATCAGTCAGATCAGGAGCAGACGGTTTAACAGGACACGGTTTAACCCCCCCCTCCCCCCCCCCTGTGTTTATGCAGAGATTTAAGAAAAGGACCTGGAAATGGCTCACAGACAAAACCACCAAGAACAATGTTTGAGTTCATCACTGTCAGGGGTGGATCTAGTCATTCTGGGGCCCAGGGCAAAATATATACATGGGGCCCCTCGTTCTTAAACACACACACACACACACACACACAACACACACACACACTCTAGTTAATGGTCACCTGTTATTCCCTTGCTGTAAATTGAGATGGGAGAGAGAGACAGAGGGAGAGATATAAGAGAGACACTCCTCCTCCCTCTCCTCTCCTCTCCTCTTCACCCTACTCTCCTCTCCTCCTCCTCCCTCTTCTCCTCCTCCCTCTTCTCCTCCTCTCCTCTCCCTCTCCTCTACTCACTCCGCCTCCACCTCCTCCTCCTCCTCACTCTCCTCCTCCCTCCTCTCCTCCTCTCCTCTCCTCTCCTCTCCTCTCCTCTCCTCTCCTCCTCCTGCCTTCTCTCCTCCTCTCTTCCTCCTCGACCTCGTCCTCCTCCTCCTCCTCGTCCTCGTCCTCGTCCTCGTCCTCCCTCGTCCTCCTCGTCCTCCTCGTCCTCCTCGTCCTCCTCGTCCTCCTCCTCCTCCTCCTCCTCCTCCCTCTCCTCTCCTCTCCTCTCCTCCTCCTCTCCGCCTCCTCCTCCTTCTCCTCCTCCTCACAGTTCACAGTGTCAGGTAGATAAATACACGGCCCACCCCATCGCTGCTCCTCTCTCCTCCTCCTCCTCTCCTCTCCTCTCCTCTCCTCTCCACCTCTCCTCTCCTCTCATCTCCTCTCCCTCCTCCTCCTCTCCTCTCCTCCTCTCCTCTCCTCTTCCTCTTCCTCTTCCTCTTCCCTCTCCTCCTCTTCCTCCTCCTCCTCCTCCTCCTCCTCCTCCTCCTCCTCCTCCTCCTCCTCCTCCTCCTCCTCCTCCTCCTCCTCCTCCTCCTCCTCCTCCTCACAGTTCACAGTGTCAGGTAGATAAATACCCGGGCCCCACCCCATTGCTGCTCCTCTCTGCTCCCTCTCACCGTCACCGTTGGTTTCCATTTCTGCAGGTCACCGCTGAGTGACTGCAGATTACATCGGGCTCCTCGGCCACGTCTACGGGGACGAGACCATCAGGCCGAAATGACAAGGAGAACACCCCCCCCACCCCCCACCCCCCCTTGACACTAATCTGATTCCAGTCGTTAAAGGTGGACTTTGTGCCCGCTGGCCTCCACTAAGAAAGGAAATGACCAGGAGGCCGGAGCAGCGCTGCGTGACCTGCAGCCATTTGCAGAGGAATCCCATGAATACATTAGTTTGTGTGTGAAAACTTCAGGTAAAGCCCCCCCCCCACCCACCCCCCCCCACCCCCACCACCACCACCACCAATGTAAGCACACTCACTGTTTTAGGTTTTCTCCCTCTTTGTCTTTTTTTTACTTAATTATTCATTGCTCATTAATGACAGACGTCCCACCATGTTACACGTATCCTCATCATTAGCACCGTGTTGTTTGTTTCCTGCGTCTGAAAGAATAAAACCATCCAGAATCTTATTCTATTTTTGCATGTTTTGCAATTTTCATCTTATTTCTTGTGTTTTCTAATGTATTTTATTGTATTTTATCTCATTTGTATATTTTAATCACATTTTTTACATTTATTTTCATTGTATTTCAGTGTATGTTTTATATATTCTGATCCACTAAAGTTATTTTTTCATTATGCCAACCATTCAACCAGTAGCCCGGTACACTATCTGAACTTCTTTTTGGACTCAGGGGTCAGAACCTCACATCTTTTCCACTGAAATTTAATGTGAAATTTCTCCTGAACTATGACCGATTCATGAACCTTTGCCACATTTGGCAGCTGACCCTCCACCATGTCATACGTATCCTCATCATTAGCACCGCATTGTTTGTTTTCAGCGTCTAAAAGTATAAAACCATCCAGAAAAACAAAGTCTTTATTTAATTGTCTTCCATTTTTACATGTTTCATTCATTTTTTTGTGCTTTTTAAGATATTTTATTGTATTCTAGCTCAGGTTTTGTATATTTTATCACATTTTTTTTTTATTGTATTTCAGTGTATGTTTGATAAATTTTATCCCATTTATAGTGTTGTTTTTATTCAATTTTTATTCTATTCTCTATATTTTGATCCATTAAAGTTACTTTTTTCATTATGCCAACCATTCAACCAGTAGCCCGATGCACTATTCTGTGTGAAAAGTTCAGGTAAAGCCCCCCGCACCCCACCCACCACCACCACTGCCACCAATGTAAGCGCACTCACTGTTTTAGTTTTTCTTATTTTCTTTTTTTTTATCTTACTTAATGTACATGCCTTTTATTCATTGGTCATTAATGAGAGCATACTTAATTTTTCAAGTAATTAGTTTGCTATTAGGATGCTCAAAGACCATAGAGAATTAGGCGTGATGGTCAGCTTTAGTAAATCCTCTGAATTAAAAGTCTTTAAGGCCTTTATATATTGGGTTTGGAGGAGTTTCAGATCACAAAGAAACTTCACTTCAGGTTTTTAGTTGGACGGTAACTTTCTGAAGGCTTTTTTATTTTTTTGCACCTCAGAAGTGAAAGGTTTTAATATAATACATTTGATTTTTACTTTCAAAGTGAGACAACAATCACAAACCAGAGGTGGAAAGTAACTAAGTAAAAGTACTTCATTATTGTACTTAAGTATAATTTTTTAGGTTTCTGTACTGTCCTACAAAGTAAAAAGTCAGTAACTGCACAGACACCAAACTGACAAAAATCACATTAAAGTTCTGTTGTTGTTCAGCCTCAGTAGTTGTAGGTAGATTAATGGACATGAGACAGTTATTGTTACTGTTTATTTACTCATTCTACAAAAATCGTAGTGTGATTAATAAATAGATTAATTCTGGTTGTGCTTAGTGACTTGGAATTTGAGCTTTTCATCTCATCATTTTGACTTTTTATTTCCTTATTGTGGCTTTTAATTTAATAATTTCGACTTTTTATCTCATGATTTTGACTTTTTATTTCCTAATTGTGGCTTTTAATTTAATAATTTGGACTTTTTATCTCATGATTTGGACTTTGCCCCCACCATGTCATACGTATCCTCATCATTAGCACTGTGTTTTTTTATTTTTTTGTGTCTAAAAGTGTAAAACCTTCCAGAAAAACAAAGCTTTGATTGTATCTTCTTCCATGTTTCCATATGTTTTGCAAGTTTCATCTCGTTTTTATAGTGTTCCATTCAACCAGTGGCATGGTTCAGTCACATCAACACTATCTGTTGTTATTTGGACTCAGGTCAAAACCTCACATTTTTTCCACTGAAATTTAATGTGAAACTTCTAGTGAACTATCATCGATTCATGTACCTTAGCCACTATTTGGCAGCTAACGTCCCTTCATGCCGTACGTGTCCTCATCATTAGTGCTGGGTTGTTTTCCTCTGCGTGTTTTCAGCGTCTAAAAGTGTAAAACTATCCAGAAAACACGACCGCCTTTCAAAGGCGCCTGCCTGCCCTCCGTCCGAGGAGCTGTAGGGCATGTAAGGTGAAGATGAATTGGGTCGGCTGACTTGTTTTGAGACGAGAGACAGGCCCCTAATTGGATATCATCTCACACTCTTTCCCTAATTAGCACTGCATTGCTTTATGAACTGATATTAAGATGCGGGAGAAATAGTAATTAGCTAAAGGTTATTAGCAGCCAGGGGCACATGGACATGGATCACGCTGGGCAGTGTAATGATCGCACACGGGTTTGTTTATTTTGGTTTATTGGTCCAGTCTTAACTGTAGGTGCAGCTTTTCCACAACAGATGCTTTAGATATGCATTATTAACTGCGGATTAATACAGTTTAGTGTCCGATATTACAATAATGAGGAGTGTATGTCTGCTGTAGGATGCTTTAACGCTTTAACCCCTGAGGATTTGATTTATAAAAGACCCAATATTGAAGAAAATCACACAAAATTACAAAAATAATCAAGAAAATGAGTAAAAAAAGACCAAAATATTCAAGAAATCAAATGAAACAACAAGAATATTCAACAAAATAAGTTTAAAAAAACAACAACAAACACCAAAGTCATAAAATCACACAAGTTGACAAGAATAATCAACATGAGTAAAATAATAAAAATAATAATAATAATAATAATAATAATAATAATAATAATAATAATAATAATAATAATAAAAACACAAAAGTATTGAAAATCATACAAAATGACAAAAATAATCAACAAAATGAGTAAAAAGACCAAACTCCTCCTTTTTTATCATCTCTAGTTTTACTTCTATTAATAACGCAGTCACTTCTTCTTTTCATTCTCACCAGGAATCACGTTGTTTGGGCTCATGATGAATAATGAACACGTTCTGTAATAAAGTTTAAATGAACACACTGGGAAAAAACTCACCAAACAACAATAACTCTGTGATGAATGAGGGTCAAAGGTCACCAAAAGCATCATGGGTAGCTCCCTCTTAGCCAATGGGATGATACGTACAGTACTGTATTCATGTCTCTAGGGTTTCAGTTTCATTTCGTAACTTTAATTTTCTTTCGTATTCAGAGATGAAAAATTGACATCAAGGTTTTTTGTAACTTGGATTATTTGTTAACTGGGTCTTTCATAAGTTGAGGTACCACTGTATTTAATTTATGCTCAACTACAACCAAAGACGCACGCATTACTTTCCTGTGAATACACTTAATTTTGTCCCAAAAATCACTCCGTACTTTCCAAAGTCCAGGTCTGTGGAACGGAGCTGCTCCTGTAGAAGCTGTGAACGACTCTGCTGTGACTTTTTATTAGAGGCAGAGTCATTTATCAAAGTGCCAGAGCAGAACGCCAGTGGCTTTGACCAAAGGTATAAACTCAGACTGATAGGAAGCAGGACGCCTCTGCCAACACCAACACCCACACTGACCACACTGACCACCGCTGCTCACACTACGCTTGGACAACGCCAACATTAAGGTTGCAGAGTAACGGTCCAATCGCCGTCAACCTACGCTGACTTTACGGCTGATAATCAACAAATTAAACTCAATAATCAAGAAAATATGATGAAACTAATCAACAAATTGAGCAGAATAATCAAGAACATTAGCAAAAAATTATCAAAACTGAACAAAAATTACCAAAATGGCCACGAAATTGAACTAAATGATGAAACAAATTAGCACAAGTGGGAGATAAAAAGTTAGAATTATGAGATGAAAGTTAGAATTAGGAGATAAAAATTCAAAAGTATGAGGATAAAAGGTCTAAATTATGATATAGTAAGTTACAATTTCTAATTGTACTTATTTTTCATACCATCACATCTGTTTAGTTTGAAAGAGTAATGAGTCTATTCTGAGAATGTAAAGAGTATAAAGTACAAATATTTATATAAATGTAAAGAATATAAAGTACATATATTTATATAAATGTAAAGAGTATAAAGTACATATATTTATATAGATGTAAAGAATATAAAGTACATATATTTATACAAAAAGTAAGAAGTTGATAGAATAATAAATACTCCAGTAAAGTACAGATACCTAAAAAGTGAAAAACTTAAGTACAGTACAGGAAGTTACTTCCACCTTTGATTTTTTTGCACTAAAGCTAAGAAAAAAAAATGTCAGTTGTCATAACTTATTCATCCGTATAATGTAATATTATTTTTTTCACATCAAACTGAGGAGAAAATATCTCTTAATTATTTTTTAAAGGTTACTATTAAACCTGACTATAGATCATATTGGTCTGTATGTGGAACCAGAACTAAAATCGGTTCCACAGCCTTCACTGAAATTTTTTGCACTTAACAAATTAATCCCATGGGCCACATTGGAAGCTTTGGGGGGGCCACATTTGGTCCCCGGGCCACATGTTTAAGACCCCTGCCTTAGTATGTGTGTGTATGTGTGTGCGACAGTGTATTATAGTTGTGTGCACAAACCCAGACTCCAAAAAAGCACCATCCGTTTTAGTGCTGACTGCAGACCTACACAAACAATTCTTTTTATATCCTGTGCACAAGACAGAGGGAGGGAGGAGGGTGGGGGTGAGGGAGGGGGGGAGTGCATTCTGAAAAATTGATTTGATGTTGATAGTCAAAGTCAAATAAACATGCTGACATTGCAGTGCGCTTTATCTCGCCGCACACATTCTGAGGAATCTATAAGGCGCAGAGAGCAGGAAAGCCACGCTGTTTGTCTATCCATCACCCTGTCCGTTCCCCTGCTCTCTCTGATTCTTCCCCCGCTGCTGCTGCTGCTGCTGCTGCTAATGCTGCTGCTGCTGCTAATGCTGCTGAGCTCAGAGCTGTGCTACTGCCGTCAGCCAAAAGAGGGCAGTGTGGAACATAAAGTCATCTCCAGGGAGACGGTGGTGAGAGAGGCCAGTAGAGTCCTGGGTAAAAACAGCAGCAGCAGCGGCAGCGGCGGCGGCAGCGGCGGCGGCAGCGGCAGCGGCGGCGGCAGCGGCGGCGGCAGCGGCGGCAGCAGCGGCAGCAGCGGCAGCAGCGGCAGCAGCGGCAGCAGCGGCAGCAGCAGCAGCAGCAGCAGCTCTGAAGGCCTGAGTCTACAGCAGGGGCTCAACCTCATCTTCTTCAGGGTCCACATTTAACCTGCTTTGATCTCCAGTGGACCAGACCAGTAAAATATTAGCATAATAACCTACAAATAATGACAACTCCAAATGTTTGTCATTGTTTTAGTGCAAAAAAAAACATTAAATTATGCAACTACAGTAGTACATCTACTTACAAAATTGATTAATTCCAGAAGTGTTTTTGCATTTTATATATAAAAGGCCTAATTGATTCCAAGACCCCCAATACTATCCCTCAAACCCT
>CM035800.1:29618071-29635571 GCA_020466265.1 Siphamia tubifer
GATGGTGGGAGGAAACTGGAGTACCCGGAGAAAACCCACATAGATACGAGGAGAACATGTAAACTCCGCACAGAAAGGTCAGGTGTGGGAATAGAACCAACAACCTTCTGTCTGTGAGGCACGAATGATAACCACTGCACCACCGTGTCGCCCTGTTTTAGTATTTGGTGGTTTAGTTTCTATGAAAATCTTTGAGGTTAAACCTGTGGGTACGTACGTCAGCACACGTCCTCACACCATCACTACTTTTTCTTCATCGTCTCAAATCACATCTTCAAGTCTGTCTGGATAAAGGAAGTGTGCGCCTCACCCCCTCCTTCCACCTTTCCTCCCACTGCCAGTGCTCCGCCTCAGGAGAGAAAAAAATAAAAACACTTCGCTTCCTGCTCTTATGTCTCCCTTAATCCATCTGTGTATCATCCCGCCGCCGGGCCTCCTCCTCCTCCTCCTCCTCTTCGTCCTGTCGCTCCTGCTTTCGTAGCGTCGATCGCAGAAGGCTTTGAAGAGTGTGGACAGACAGATGGACAGAGACATAAGACGCCGTGGGGGATAACTAACTCTATCCCATCTCCATCAGTCGTCCTCTTGTCCTCTCCAGTCGTCCGTCTTCTGTCTGTCCCATTAAATCTGTCTCCTCTGCTTCGGTGTTCACTTCACTCACACTTGTTCCAGCTCATTATCAGTACCTATTATTTCCTTCCCTGCTTCACACAAGCTACTGGTATTTTTGTCTGTTTAATGTCCACTGACCGTGCACTCACTACATTTATCTGCACGCAGAGAAATTAGAATAGGTAGGTAGGGAGGTAGGTAGGTAGGTAGGTAGGTAGGGAGGGAGGGAGGGAGGGAGGGAGGGAGGGAGGGAGGGAGGGAGGGAGGGAGGGAGGGAGGGAGGGAGGGAGGGAGGGAGGGAGGGAGGGAGGGAGGGAGGGAGGGAGGGAGGTGGGTAGGGAGGGAGGGAGGAATGGAGGGAGGAACGGAGGGAGGGAGGGAGGAACGGAGGGAGGGAGGGAGGTAGGTAGGTAGGTAAGTAGGTAGGTAGGAGGGTAGGGAGGGAGGGAGGGAGGGAGGGAGCTAGGGAGGTAGGTAGGTAGGGAGGGAGGTAGGTAGGGAGGGAGGTAGGTAGGTGGGTGGGTTTAGGGAGGGAGGGAGGATAGGTAGGTAGGGAGGGAGGGAGGAGGGTAGGGAGGGAGGGAGGGAGGGAGGTAGGAGGATAGGGAGGGAGGGAGGGAGGTAGATTGCAGTGCACAGTTTCACACCATTACGACAAACAACAACAAAGATATTAAATTCATTTCATTTCTCTTTCTAACTTTTCCACTCTGAGCATTGCTGTACACATTGCCTAAGTACCCGCCCCCCTGGTTTGGCTACATTACTAATGACAACCGACTGCTGTTATGGACTTTCATAAAGTCTCTTTGACAACATCACAACTGTGCTACACACCGCTAACAACTTCAGTCCCACCCAGGAATTCCTTTACATTTTTGTCATTGTTGCGTCCACAGCAAGTCCAGTTTCAACTGAGGCTATTATTACGGTGCATATGCATGACTTAAACAAGGTCTGTAATTGAGTGAATTAACATGAAGAACATCTGATTCACCTTCAATTGAACATTGCACCAATCTTAATGACTGTAGGCTACATTAGTATCTGGTTCATCCACTGTTCAGCTTTATCACTTCACTTTTAGACCCTTTTCATTTCTGGTTTGTTTGTTGCTGCTGTAGTTTAGTCGGCGGAGCCACATTGACCAGTTTCCTGCTTTTCGTGCATTCAAGTCTGAAAGTAGACAGTGACATTTCAGTGGCGGCTCACTTCACGGGTGTAATATATCTTGCTGCGTGTTGATTGGGGTCCCCTGCGTTAGCATGACACAAACCACTACAGTGGTAGACTGTCTGCCCCACCAGCAGCAACAACTTAACACCATTAGCATTATCATACTCACAGATTCCAGTACACACTTCCAAAACAGCCCCAACTAATTATTATAGTCTTTCTTTCTGCTCCTTTCAACTCATTTCCACAACACATTAGTAATAAATAAAATTGTAGAGCAGTTTCCTTGGTCTGGATATAGACAATAGCTCAGCTTAGATCTGCGTGTAATTGTGCTGAAACCCCAGTACAAGTAGCAGGTGTGTAGTAATCATATGGTCATGGTTAGCGTTAGCCTTAGCTGCAGTTCCCTACCTCTTTTTGGTGATATTTGATGGCCAGTTTGAGCTTGGCCAGGTCGTGACACTGTCGTGGATCCAGTTCCTCACTCTGGTCATTGTCTCGGTGGTTCAGGATGGTCTCCAGTTCTCTGGAGCTCCGGGCCTGGTCCAGAAGGTCTTTGGCAAATCGCTTGCACTGCTGCGAAAGCTCCTCATATTCCTGACGAAATTCATTTTCCACCTGAAATATTGGAGACAAATGTATTCTTACTTTTAGCTTCAACACTTAAGAGTTACTTAAAGCTAATTAAACTTGGATGGTGTTAAAAGATAATATGTTCAGCTTCACAAAATGTCAACTTATATCAGTAATTAAAATAAAGATGTGACATTTATCGCTCATTAGTTTAGTCTAAAATGTCGTAAAGTGTGGAGCATTTTCATTCGAGTGGGAACATCTCTGCTCTTGTGATCCCCCCTAAATAAAAGATTTCTTGAGCTTCAGTCATTAGGAGAGGTTTCCAGAGTAGAATACGACCCATTTATTTAACCATTGCGATATCTTTTTTGAGTATAAAAAAATATCATAAGAAAACCAATGCAAGCACTTGAGAAGCTGCATTCTGCCAAGTAGAAGTGAAGATTTGTTTTCAGTGACCAAACACATCCAACCTGCATCCACAGAACATACGTCCTCATTAGAAAAGAAACACCGGTGGTAGAAACTAATGATATATAGGAGCAGTATTTATGGGTTTTTGCTTGTATCAGTATCGTTCTGTCGCTTTGGTCGATGTGCTTTTTGTTCCGTAATGGTTTACTGACAGGTGAAATAAAAAAAGAGGAGAAAAATAAAGGAAAAAATGAGGTAAAGCCAAAAAAAGGGAAAGAAAATTAAAATGGAAAACAGTATTGCCCGGCACAATAACCCCCCCCCCCCCCCCGCACACATTTGACCTGATTTGCCCTACCTCTTATCATTGCAAAAGCACATTTTTGGTGACTGTGACCTTTGACCTACATTTATCTATAATTCAGTAAATCTCTGTCTGTAGTGTGTCCTGTTTGTCTGTGGAACGTCTAACACCTGCACAACTTCACCAAATAATCCAAAATTTGAAGGTTGACTTTCCAGTACGATGGCAGTACTAGTGCAGTACAAAGTTTCACACCATTACGACATAAAGTTTTATGACACTAATGTCATTGCTGTTCTGTTTTCGAACTTAACCGCTCTGAGCATTGCCTGAGTCCCGCCCCCTGATTTGGCTACAGCTGCGCTGTACTGCATTACTAATAACAACACATTGCTGTTATGGACTCTCACAAGGTCCAGTGTTTCCCATATATAGAATAATTTGTGGTCCACCACCACAGAATGAAGCCCCCCTCAATGCAATTCTGTCATTCTCACTCACACACAGAAAGCAAGTGACACAGTTGGGAACTTAAAGTAAGTATAGGTATGGAACCGGGTCAAACATTAATGGTAGTAACCACACCGAAATCTAATGTGAATTTCAGTACCACACATGCAGCTGTTTAATTACACCCTCTATCCACTGTTTAACGGAAGTGGTGCAGACAACTACATGTCAAATGCGAAGGTAAATCATGTGGTTACAGTTCACAGGAAGTTCCAGATGCTTCCATATGGAACCATTAAATACAGTTACATGTAAAGGCTGGAATATGACTGTTTAATGAAGCACTTGGTGACACAGCATTTACTCAAGCCTCTGTGAAGAGCTAAGTAGCCTAGCACTGTGCTAATAGCATTAGCCTAGGGCTGTACTCCAAGCACACTTGTAAATGACAGACCCAGGAGATAAACCTTCAGACCAGATACTGTATCTGCACAGTATCTGGACTGAAGATTTATGTCCTGGGTCTGGACCATGACCATGTATGTGAATTCATCAACTGATGACATGAAATGTGGTGAACTCTTAATAATAAAGGTTAATAATAATAATGATGATGATGATGATAATAATAGCTTAATTGGGGGGCGGGGTTGCCCCAACTAATTATTATAGTCTTTCTTTCTGCTCCATTCACCCACTTCCACCACACATTAGTAGCAGACAATCTTACATTTTCTACAGGCTCTGCACTAGTTCACTAAAATTGAATTGGATCTATTCTGGACCACCTTACACCTTTCCTGAAAATTGCATGGAAATAATTCCAGTAGTTTTTGCTAAAGCTGCTTAAAACAAAGAAACCGACTCAAAAACAAAAGAAAAGAGAAAAGAGAAAAGAAAGGCACAATAAATCCCGTCCACTCGCACATTTCCCCTAATTTGTCCTTCCTCTTATCATTGCAAACACACATTTTTCATGACTGTGACCTTTGACCTACATTCACCAAAATTTAATCGGTTCTCTTCTGGACCACCTCACACCTTGACTGAACATTTCATACAAATTGGTGCAGTAGTTTTTGTGTAAAGCTACTGAAAAACAGAGAGATAAACAAAAAAAACAAGCAAGACAAAAACAACACCCTTCACCCCTGAATGCAGTTCATTCAAAATTTACCATATATTCAATGGAAAAGCGACTTGTGATTGAGGTAAATTCGTGACTGTGCATCATGTGATCCTATACCTACATATAACACTCAAGTTTCAATAATGGCTCTTACAACTCAAGTACATCACAAGTTGTTGTAACACTTTCAAGTGCCAGATTGTGATGTGATACTGTGTCATCATAAGGACCCAGTGAAAGATGCCACCCTAACTTTGTGTCCACAGTCTGCATGACTCAGAGCTGCAGCGTCAAAGTGACCAGACTTCACAATAAGACAAAGACATATTTTCATTGGACAAATGTCATTACAAGTACTGATAGCATCATTCAAATGGAAGCAAAATATATGTTTTCTAGCAAACACAGTTTTTATCATGCATGTGGGGTCGTCCATTAACCCAAGGGTTGGTGGTTTGAATCCTGCTCTGTCTTAGTCCATTGTGTCCTTGCACAAGACACTTCACCGTCCTTACACCCAGTGCCACTCACACTGGTGTATGAATGTTCAGTGGTGGTTGGAGGGACCGTAGACGTGAATTGTCAGTCCGCCCAACGGCAACTGTGGCTACAAATGTAGTTTACCACAACCAGAGGGAGCGTGTGAGAGTGAATGAATGTTCAATAATGTAAAGTGCATTGGGTGCCTTGAAAACTGCTATAGAAATCTAATCAGTTCCTGAACCCCTCCAACCCTAATTCTCTAACCTATAGGTGTCAAAGCAGTCCTTGAGGGCCGGTGTCCTACATGTTTTAGATATTTCCATCTTCCACATGATTCAGTTTAACCCTTTAACTCCCGAAACTTTAGCAGTTCCACAGGAAAAATAATTAAAATAAGCAACAAAATGAAGAAAAATGGCCAAAGACGTCAATAAAATGAACAAAAATGAATATAAAAAACTGACAAAATAATTAGTAACATGAAGAAAGTAAGACACAAATGCAGCAAAATAAAAGTAAAAATAATAAAATAAAAAACAAAATGTAGAAAAAATGTAAAAAAAAAAAAAAAAAAAAGAAAGAAAGAACAAAAATTAATAAATATTTTAAAAAATGATAAAAAATAATAATTTGCGAAAAATTTACTTAAAAAAAAAAATAGTATTGAAATTTGGTCCCAGCAGTTTTAATTTTTCCTTTTTCTACATCAGTTTCCTTTTGGCACCTGTTCCAACAACAAAACTCAGTAAAGACACAAAAAAAAAAGAAAAGAAAGGAGAACAGTTGAATTTTTCTCAATATTTACACTAAACCATCCATTCAGAAGACATCAGAGTTAATAATTATCTGCTCCTCATCATCATCTCTGCAGAAAAATTATAATGATGGAATGGTTTCTAGGTGTTTCTAAAACACAGGTGTCAAACTCCAGTCCTCGAGGGCCGGTGTCCTGCATGCTTTAGATATTTCCCTCTTCCATGTGATTCATTTAACCCTTTAACTCCTGAGAACTAACAAAATAATTGGTAGCATAAGCAAAGTTAGACACAAATGGCAGAAAATCTAAGAAAAATACTACAATAAAAAACCCCAAAATGCAGAAAAATAAACAAAATGAGCAACAAAAACTAATAAATATTTACAAAATGACAAATAATGTGGAAAATTTTGAAAAAAATTACTAAAGAAGAAAACTACTATTGAAATTTGGTCCCAGTCATTTTAATTTTGCCTTTAAAAAAATGTTTAAATAAAATGTAAAAAATCTGAATATTTCAACTAAATCATCCATTCAGAATGCATCAGCACTGACACTTAAAGAGTTAATAATCAGCTCTTCATCAGACTGATAAGGATGCAATGGCCTCTAGGTGTAATGGAAGAGGGAAACATCTAAAACATGCAGGACGCCGGCCCCCGAGGACCGCCTTTTGACACCCCTGATCTAAAACATGCAGGACTGCTCTAACCTGCTCTAACCACAATGTGACCAATGGCTGCTCACTGCTGAATGGTAGCACATGCTAGAGTTGATGCTCATATTGTGTTAGACACCTCTGGATCATATTACATTTAGTTCTACTGGTTCTGAGGTGAGCCCAGGCACCACATTGGACTATTTATCATTATACACACATCCCCTACAGAAACATTAAACAGTCACACTCATACACCTCAATAGTTGTTATCCATGGTCTACCTGTGCTGCTGCCATCTTGGCCCCTCCTCCTCTGAGTCTGGGGGTTGAACCAGAACAGATGAAGCAGCTGCCTTTTATGGTCTGGATAAACCTCAGCCATACCATGTTTCCTCTGGGGGAGGGGGGGAGGGGGGTTCAACTGTTTGGTTGAATTAGGGTCAAATTATAGATGATTTGGCATTGATGATGATGATGATGATGATGATGATGATGATGATGATGATGATGATGATGATGATGATGATGTGTGTGCGTCACTGTGTTAATGGGTTTAATGTGGAACCAATGGGTTAATTTAGAAAGGCAACTTTTTGTGTTAACTGAATAATGGTTGGGTCAGGGGAGGGGCTTAGCATTTATAATTCTATGGCTAACAGCAGCATGATTATGCTTGGATAATTTATTTTTCTTTTCACTGCAAATAAAAGCAAAACATACTCAGCATTTGTGACTCCAGTCATACTTTGTCCTTTTTGGACTGAACTGTGGACCCACACCCAACCTCCTGACCTTAAATCCTCTCACCATAACCCCAACCCTGAAACCCTTTGACCCTATCCCTCTAACCCCAGCCCCCTAAGCCTCTAACCCTAAACCTCTAACCCTATCCCAGTAGTTCTTTAATCCGGTCCTCGTGGTCCACTGTCCTGCATGTTTTAGTTATTTCCCTCTTCTATCAAACTGAGTTTAATTATTGATCATCTCTTTAGACGCCTAATCATGATGTAATGGCTTCCAGGTGTGATGGAAGTTTGGTTTTTGTTTTTTATTTATTGTTTTTCATTTATATTTTTAAATTAAATTAGATCTTAATTTTTTTTTAAATATTCAAACTTCTTTAAAATTGTTTTATTTTTAATTTTTTGTCAATTTAAATCTTTTTAATTTTTCAAAAAAAACATTTTTTTATTTAAAAAAAGGAGATTTTTTTAAAGAAAATATTTTCATTTAATGTATGTACGTATTTATTTTTTCATTTAAAACTATTTTAAATGTAACTTTTTTTACTTTTTGAAATTTTTTAATTTTTTCTTTAATTTGATTTCGTTTACATTTTTTTTTAAATTATTCTTCTTTTCTTCGTCTTCTTTTTTTTTTATTTTACATTTTTAATTAGTTTTTATTTAAAAATAAAAAAGGAAAGGGAAATATGTAAAACATGCAGGACGCTGGGCCACGAGGACCAGATTTGAGAAGCACTGCTCCTAACCCTAAACCCTCTAACCCTAACTGTCTAACCCTAAACCCTCTAACCCCAACTGTCTAACCCTAACTGTCTAACCCTAACTGTCTAACCCTAACTGTCTAACCCTAACTGTTTAACCCTAACTGTCTAACCCTAACTGTCTAACCCCAACTGTCTAACCCTAACTGTCTAACCCCAACTGTCTAACCCTAACTGTCTAACCCTAACTGTCTAACGCTAACCCTCTAACCCTAACTGTCTAACCCCAACTGTCTAACCCTAACTATCTAACCCTAACTGTCTAACCCTAACTGTCTAACCCTGTCTAACCCTAACTGTCTAACCCTAACCCACTGATCTTGGAGTCCTTTAATGTTGTGTATTTGCCACAGGCTCCGCCCACCTTGCTGAGCTCCTTCAGTTCCCAGCCCAGTCTGAAGGCGGTCAGGATGGGGTCTTCACTGGACAGAGCGATGAGGGAGGGAGAGGCCAGAGCTTTGTAGATGTTGAGGCGAGACCTTGAATGTCTTAGACTGTCCACCTGAGGGATGACACAATGCATAAAAAAAACCAAATATATATATATATATATATATATATATATATATATATATGACCAGAATATGTCAAATACAGACATGATGAGTATGTCTGCCTCCTGAACGTCAGATACTTACAGATGCTTAAAAAAAATACATGAAATTACTGAACATAAAACTTGGTGTTTTAAAGAGGAATCAGATTTGAAACCATCATAGTGTCAGAAAGTTTCATTGTTAATCTCTACATGTTTTCCAGACTCATTACAGCATCATTTGGCTCCACTTGTATGTGTGGAAGTTTGAGACATGACAACAATAATCCTTTGTAACCACACTTTAGAAGCTCCACTTGGATGTTCGAACATGAATATGTATTACTGACAAGTAGCGGCACAGACGCCCACCCTCAACACCCAATAAAATACATACTTAACAATCAACAACACTTTACTTTCTGTAGATGATTCAATGAAGAAGACGTTAAAAATGGATTCAACACAGAGTCCAGGTCTGTCAAGTATTTCCGGGAAAACATGATACAGTAGAGGTCGAATTATACTTCGAATTATACTTCAATTATACTTCAAATCCTGTCTCAAATATAATAATGTATATTATTAGTATAATATACATATTATACATACATATATATATATATATATATATATATATATATATATATATATATATATATATATATATATATATATATATATATATAAATAAATAAATAAACCTTGATATTGTGATTTTTCTTTCACTTTCTGGGTTTATTAAATTAGGTTTGCATGACTGGTTGGTGTGTGGAAATAAAGTGAATAGATCCCAAGGACTTGATTTATTTTTTTTGTATATATCATGTTGACAGAACGTTAAAATTAAAATATAGATAGTTTTGTAGGTGAAGGGGTGGGGTTAAAAAAAAGTTTTACTTCCTCCCACTCCTTTTTGAATGTGCAAATGAAGCAATGTGTTGTTTTGTTTTTAATGAACATAGTTTTTTTTGTTTTGTTTTTTTATTTATTTTTTTACATTTTTATATTTTTTGATTGTGGTTGTTTTTATTTGTTGCATAGTTGAAAAAAATTTAATTGAATTGAATTAAAATCTCAAAGAATAACTGGTGCCAGGCACAACAAGCCCCACCCCTCACAGGCCCCTTTACCTGAACACATTTTTAGTGCCATTGACCTTTGACCTACATTCACCAAAATGTAATGGGATCTATTCTAGACCACCTCACACTTTCCCTGGACATTTTATGGAATTTTGTCGAATAGTTTT
Source organism: Siphamia tubifer (assembly GCA_020466265.1). NCBI lineage: Eukaryota > Metazoa > Chordata > Actinopteri > Kurtiformes > Apogonidae > Siphamia > Siphamia tubifer. The sequence goes on from CM035800.1 coordinate 29,627,930, forward strand.
TGTGTAAAGTTGCTGAAAAACAAACAAACAAGTTGTGCCAGACACAACAAACCCCACCCCTCGCAAACGTTAGACGACTCCCTCTCAAAATGTGAGACTACGGTCACTCAAGGTCAAAGGTCATAATATCCTGAAGCCTTCATGTAGTTTCCTATTTGTCAACGATAGTAACTAAGTACTTATCATCACTCTTTTTTGGAGTTATAAAATCATGTAGGTATCAGGTAAAAAAAAGGGATGGATTTACCTCTGAACTGGAGACACACTCGACACAGTCACATCGTATCTGGTGTGGTCTGGGAATCGTCACCTACAAACACACACAGGGTTAATGTTTTCCATCATATAGTTCCTCAAATGCATTTGTAAAGCATTAACCACCGTACCTTCTTCTGGACCAGCAGTTTGATGATCTCATAATTGTTTGTGTGAGCAGCGAGCATGATGGGAGTTATGTCTGGGGTGAACTCTGAGAACTGACTGTCCATCATCAGCGAAGGAACCTGCGCAGAGAAAGGGACTTGAATTGAATCCAATTGAAATGCAACAGAAGGTCACAACACCTCAACACCTGCTGAGCTCATGCATCATCTGCACAAAATGAGTGAACAAAAGAGGCTGTTTCCATAATTTAAAAAAAAAAAAACTGTCACATTCATTAACATCTGCCCTCAGTTATAGTTGAAAAACTGTCACAACATTGTCTGTCATTTTGTTCCATTTCCTTTCAGGCAAAATTAATCGGCTTCGGGTCAATATAATGAACCACAACTGGAAGGTTTGAGCTGAATCCCATTTGCTAGTGCAAACACTTTTAATAAAAAACACTAAGGTTTTGGCAAAATTGTTGTTTTTACATTAGACACATTTTTATGCACAATTTGAAGGTCAGTGGAAAAACGATTACTGTGAACTTTGACCTTTTTTACACGTACGTAGTGACTTAAATATGGTTCCTGTAAAGACATATCAGCATTAGCATTAGCATTGAAATAAACATCTTAATAAGTCCTACTGTAACTGGGACAAATAGATCAGTTTGAATCCAGTCCAAATGAAAGGCCACCAAAACCTTCTCAAAATCTTGTTTCAGCCTAGGGTCAGTTGCCATGGATACGCTGCATCAGGCAGCAGGAAAAGAGGTGCTGATGGTGAAAACTTGTACGACATGGACTCTGTTTTCAGTTTTTTGTTGTTTTTTTGTCCATGCTTTGTCTTTTTTTTCCCCCTTTCTCCATTTCTCTCCCTCTTTCTGTTTTTTTCTCCCTCTCTCTTCCTTCCCCTCCATCTCTGTTTCTCTCATTCACTCTCTTTCTCTCCCCCCTCCGTCCCCCCCCCCCTCTCTCTCTCTCTCTCTCTCTCTTCCTCTCTCTCTTTCTTTCTCTCTCCTTCTTTCTCTCTCCTTCTCTCCCCCCTACGTCCCTCCCTCTCTCCCTTTCTCTCTCTCTCTCCCTCCCTCCCCCTCTCTCTCTCTCCCTCTCTCTGTATTCAGTGAGTTCATCTCTCTCTCTGTGTCACTTCCTCTTCATGAATTTCTTCTCCATCATCCTACCAACACCTACACACCAAGTCAAGTGTCCAACATGTTCTTTTGCTCGTTCTCTGCACACACACACACACACACACACACACACACACACACACAGAAAATGTGCCGTTCAGACAAAAACACTGTCTGCCTACAAATCCTATTTTACAGTTTGTCTGCAAAACCAGCTGTTTAATTTTCCTCCTCGTTCCAGTGAATGGGAAGCGACACACACACACACATACACACACACATACACACACATACACATGGATGAATGCGTCTGGATGCTGTGGATTCGTCTGCAGGGACTGAACCAGTAGCAGTTGAATAAATAAAGGATAAGACATGTCTTTAAGCCTTTATCAAGCAAGCGACTATTTTTGGTAATTCCCGCACACATTCCAAGACAGTGACGTCACCAGTTCCAGTGAGGACAACGACTTTACAATATGAGGTCTACTGTACGATGGTCTCCAGGGTCTGTAACATCTACCTCCAATGTGGTGTTTAGGGTTTGTAAGGCTGAGATCCAATGTGGTCTCCAGGGTCTATAAGGTCCACCTCTGAAGTCCAATGTGGTCTCCACTCTCTGTAAGGTCCACTTTTGGGTCCAATGTGGTCTCCAGGATCTGCAAGGTCCACCTCTGAGGTCCAATGTGGTCTCAAGGATCTGCAAGGTACACCTCTGGTCTCCACAGTCTTTCAGGTTGACTTTTGAGGTCCAATGTGGTCTCCAGGGTCTGTAAGGTCCACCTCCAATGTGATCTTTAAGGTTTGTAAGGCTGAGATCCAATGTGGTCTCCAGGGTCTATAAGGTCCACCTTTGTGGTCCAATGTGGTCTCCAGGGTCTGTAAGGTCCACCTCTGAGGTCCAATGTGGACTCCAGGGTCTGTAAGGTCCACCTCTGAGGTCCAATGTGGACTCCAGGGTCTGCAAAGTCCACCTTTGGAGTCCAATGTGGTGTCCTGTGTTTGTAAGGTCCATCTCTGAGGTCCAATGTGGTATCCAGGGTCTATAAGGTCCACGTCTGAGACATGGTGTGGACTGGCATGCATGGGGGTCTAATGAATCAAAAAGCAGGTTCATCACAGTGAGTGGGCTACTTTAGGCAGTTGGACTGAGCTGGACCAGAACATTTCTATGGGTCAGACCTGTTCTCACTGGACTGTGTGGGGTTCCTACAGTGTCCCCACTATTCAAAACAGGTCCATGCAGGTTCCTTCTTCTATCAGTACCCACTTATAAAGGTCTGCAGTGGGTCCCAGAGTGCTTCCAGTGTGGTACATGCTAAAGCTAATGCTAATGCTAGGTACTGTGTATGGACTAAGATCAGTCAAATACAGAGACCAAATGTCCATATGGGGACAATAAAGTGAGTTGACATTTGACTATATATAATAACATTGAATATATCTGTAAAACAACATGATATTTATGTTTATTGAACGACTTCTCATGTCGTTCCAACATTCCATACTTGTGTTTTCCCAACATTCAGTAAATATCAGTTTAAATCTTCAACATGAATCCAAAGGACAATCCACCGCCTTGTCCTGACCTGTTTTTCGCCGCTGGGCCTCCTGTGTGACAGCAGCAGCTCCACGGCGCCCACCACCTCCTTCCTGATGGCGTACAGCAGCGCGTCCCCCGTGTGGATGCCGTGGTCCAGCAGTAGCTCCATGATCTCCAGGTTTTCATTCTCAATGGCGATGAGGAGCGCGCTGCGTCCCAGCGGGTCCAGACAGTTGACGTCCATGTTGTAGTAAACTTCAGCCTCTCGAAGAGCATGTTTGACCCCTGCATAGTCACCTGGACAAGAGAGGAAGACGGAGGACAGATGAAGACAACACATGACATGTTTGTTGTTTTTTCCCCCGAAGACTTTAGGGGTTTTCACATTGTGGGAAAATCTGAAGTCTCCCAAAAACTGTTATTATTATTATGTATTTATTTATATTTATATTTATTTTTATTATATTTTATATACATATATATCTATATTAAGTGTGTGTATATATATTAAAAAAAATAAAAATGTTCCTCTCGCCCCACGTGGGCGGTGTCTCCTTCAGACTCGGGTCCTCTACCAGAGGTCTGGGAGCCTGAGGGTTCTGCACAGGATCTTAGCTGTTCCTAGCAATGCGCTCTTTTGTACAGAGATCTCTGATGTTGTTCCTGGTATCTGCTGGAGCCATTCTCCCAGCTTGGGGGTCACTGCCCCTAATGCTCCGATCACTACTGGTACCACCGTTGCCTTCACACTCCACATTTTCTCTAACTCCTCTTTCAGCCCTTGGTATTTCTCAAGCTTCTCATGTTCTTTCTTTCTGATGTTGCTATCACTGGGGACTGCTACATCTATCACCACCACTGTCTTCTCATGTTTATCCACCACCACTATGTCAGGCTGATTGGCCATCACCATCTTGTCAGTCTGGATCTGGAAGTCCCACAGGATCTTGGCCTGTTTGTTCTCTGTCACCTTTGGGGGGTTCTCCCATCTTGACCCTGGGACCTCCAGTCTATACTCTTTACAGATGTTCCTGTACAGTATGTCCTCTACCTGGTTATGCCTCTCCATGTATGCCTTGCCTGCCAGCATCTTACACCCTGCTGTGATGTGCTGGACTGTTTCAGGGGCTTCTCTACATAGCCTACACCTGGGGTCCTGTCTGATGTGGTGTATATACACGTGTGTATATATATATATAATTTATTATAATTTTCTAATTGCTAATTAATTCTAATAGCTACTTGATGTAAATGAGTGTGTGTGTGTGTGTGTGTGTGTGTGTGTGTACCTTTCTCCACTGCGGTCAGGTACGCTCTCTCCTCTGCAGACAGTTCCACTTCAGCTCTGACGATCTGCAGTGGGATGCGGTCGCGGTACGGCGAATATGTCGCCTAAACCAAACACATAGATTATTTCCTTCATTACTTCATCAGTGTTTTATGGTTAGTGCACAGACTTTCCCAACATAACAATAAATAAAATAACTTAAAACAATATTCCATCCTAGGTGGTTGTCATACTTGAAAATTTTTTTAATCTTGATACAACCCTTGAAGTATACATAGCTTCACATAGTGTCACCATATCGGCTAGTAACGCACGCCGCTATTTCAAAAAGGGAAAACAACAGCATAGCAACACTAGATAGCTCTGTTACGATCTCCTACGACTATTTTAGTAAACTTCTGTCCTCCGCAAAAGACCAGAATGAATAGAAATTAACAGGGATCAACTGGAGAGCTGTCCGTATAAATTACCATCAGGTTCTTGGCGAAATGACCCCACGACGTGTCCTAATATCAAGTGACCAGACATCTACGACTATCTCCTCGAAAGCATATATATATATATATATATATATATATATATATATATATATATATATATATATATATATATATATATATATATATATATATATATTTTGTCATAGGTAGGTTACATAAAGTATTTAAATACTTCTGTGCCCCTCACTCACCCAGCCTCCAGAACATTCCATACTTTAGTTTTACTTCCACTTTGATTTCCGACTCCAGGTCTTGCCATCATCTGGAGATTTTCTTCTCAGCGCCTGAAACCATGCTGCACGTTTTTCACCCTCTTCTGTCGGTACGCGGAAAAACACAGCTTCTCTTCCATCCAAGCATAGTTATTGTACCCGAAGGCTGCACAAGATGTGAGTATTTTACACGAAGGTTTAAGCGTGCGGGACGGTGCAGTGCAGTTCACACAGTGTTTGCTACGCTGTTGTTCTTTTATTAGTGGAAGTGATGTCACCACGAATCTATGTATATAATGGTCTTCAGGTTTGGCTGAATTAAACCACTGTGTTCTGATTATTACATCACATTTTCTTTGTCAGTTCATGTTTTTGCTGATTTTTCATATTTTGCTTTAAATTGGTTCAATTCCAACGACAGTTCCTTTGTATGGTTAGAAAAGTGCTGATAAAGACAAACCTTCATCCCACTGTCTGGAAATATTATGAACAGTGAGACAGTAAAAGAAGAGAAAAAAGAAAAGATGAAAGAAAAAAGAAAAGTCAAAAGACAACAAAACATAAAAGCTAAAAGCAAACTAAAAAGAAAAAAAAGGAAAAAAAGCTAAGAGACACCAAAAGAAAAGCCACAAGAAAACAATAAACAAAAGCAAAAAGAAAATCCAGAAAGAAAACAAAAATTAAAAGCTAAAAGAAAAGAAAAATGAAAAGCAAATAGAAAACAAAAAAAGAAAAGCTAAAACACCAAAATAAATAAATAAATAAATAAAGTAAAAAGAAAAACCAGAAAGAAAAGAAAACAGAAAACGACAAGAGCTGGGACTGACCTTTTTGTAGTAGAGCTGTGTCATAGGATTCATCTGGACAATCTGAAGAAAAAACACAAACAAAACAACGTCACGAGGCTGAAAGTTACAACACAAACTGCTGGTCTTTGAACGCACCACTTCATTCCAGGCTTTGGTTTGTGAAGCAGAATAAAAAGCTGAAGAAACTGTCTGTCTGTCTGTCTGTCTGTCTGTCTATGTGTTTGGGCAGCAGGTCGACAGGTCTGAGTTTGTGAATTCAGACGAATCAAAGGAAAATCACTTTGACCTGAACGTCCCAGAATGAGACACAGGTGTGATGTTTGTTTTTACAGCTGAGAAATAAACAGGACAAAAACCACTGAGCAGAAAAATATACAAGAGCACAGAAACAATGGACAGTAAATACTGACCCACACCCACAGACCCACACCCGCAGACCCACACCCACAGACCACACCCACAGACCCACACCCATAGACCCACACCCATAGACCTACACCCACAGACCCACACCCACAGACCACACTCACAGACCCACACCCATAGACCCACACCCACAGACCTACACTCACAGACCCACACCCATAGACCCACACCCACAGACCTACACTCACAGACCCACACCCATAGACCTACACCCACAGACCCACACTCACAGACCCACACCCATAGACCTTCCCCCACAGACCCACACCCATAGACCTACACTCACAGACCCACACCCACAGATCTACACCCATATACCTACACCCACAGACCACACTCACAGACCCACACCCATACACCTACACCCACAGACCACACTCACAGACCCACACCCACTCAGTTGTTTTTGTTCTTTGAAGTAAGCTTTAGTTTGAAGAGACTGAAAACGATTCAAAAAGGTCAATTATCAAATATTCAATAATCAGATCATTTCAGTCCCAAACTTTACTGTAGCTGGGACTAACTGCAGCTGACCCTGGTGACCCTGGTGACCCTGGTGACCCTGGTGACTCAGGAAAAAGCAGCCTTTCCCCTGTACTCGATGGAGGCACCAGCAGAGAGGTGTTAGCAGAACATAGACATGACCCTGAGGTGCTAGTGTCAGTTTATGACAAAAATGGAACAGGCTGTGTATATTTGAGTATTTAAGGGTCAATGGGACACATGGCCAGAATCCAAACAGGACCTGTAAACCCCCAGGACCCCCTGATAATGGATTTATATAGTGCTTTTTCTGGCCACTCAAAATGTTTCACATTAGTGACCTGTTGTTCATTCGCTCTCACATGTGCCCTCTGATGATGGTAAACTACATATGTATCCACAGTTGCCCTGGGGCAGACTTTTTCTGCCTACGGCCCCTCAGACCACCACCAAACATTCATACACCAGTGTGAGGCAGGAGCGTGACCCACTAGGACAGAGCGGGAGTGGAACCAACAACCCTTCAGTTACTGGAAAAGCTGGTCTACCAACTGAACCATAGCAATGTCTCAGGTATCAACAGGCTGAAAACAGCCGTTTCCATGGTGTTTTGGATGTTTCCAGGGGCTACGGGTTATTCACAGCTTATCCAAAGATCAGCAGCACTTCCCTAAAACTCCAAGTTGCACTCCATCTAATTTATGTGAAGCTATAATGAGGCTGATTAAGCTCCATTAACCACAGAGGAAGAGAGCGGACCAACACACACTGACCCGACATCCTGTTTGTGTCTGACCTTTTGTAATGAGCTACAGTTTGCCATTTCAATTTAACTGATGAATTGGTTGTCAGGATGACCTTCAGTGACCAGAGGAGGACT
>CM035800.1:29640571-29674853 GCA_020466265.1 Siphamia tubifer
TGAGTTGTTTGTTCCTCTGGGGTGGACTTAAATCTCCTCTGATGTGTATTTTGGGGCTTTAAGGTTTCAGACTCAAACATGTGGAAATGTTCATGTTGTTGCCAGTGAATGTCAGAGGAGATTTTTGATGATTCTCGTAGCAGCTGTTAAAGACTTGGACAAACTCGGCCCTGACGTCTTCATGACCCGCCTGCTGCTCCCACTTCCTGCCAAACTCCCTTCGACTCCAGCCTAAATCCAGGACAGACGCCCAATGAGGACGTTTGCACAGATGGAAACACAGACGACAGAACAGCAACAGGAGTCACTCATGACTCTCAGTGTCAATTAGACCTTTTAACTCTGCATTAGTGATCGACCGCTAGGGAGTCTTTTTACATCAGCATTAGCCAATGACTGATGCTGATATAGTACAAATATAGCCTGACAAACCAGACTATGACGTGAAATATTTCGTCTGAAAATGATCCACAGACAGTAAATTTGCCGGTGTAAAAAATACAGTGTCAGCGCATTTTGATTCTTTCAGAATTATTCCAACAAGAGTCAAATGTAACCAGATAACTTCCAGTGTTGGTGAAAATAATTGGAGTTAACAGTGGTTTTACACTGTTTAGTTTAGTTGTTTTATTTTGAATATGTCAAGCACAAAAACATTTGATCATTCAAAAGCTAATAATTGATAAAATAACAGGACAATATAGAATAAATAAAAAATAAAAAGGCAAGTAACATATTTGAAAGGGAGTGGGAAGAAGTAAAAACAACTTATTATCTCCCACCCCATTTGTACCAAACAATAATACAAATGCCCAAAAAAATATATAAATCTATATTCTATAATATATATTACTGTGTCTTTACACCTACACAGTAAATTTTGCAGTGTTAAATCAACACTTAGAGAGTTTATTTAACTTCTTCTAGAGTGTATTTGGTCACATTGCCTCCAAATTAACACTGCAAAATCTACAGTGTATACACTCATACACACCTGTACACATATCATATGTGCACACATACTATTATTTTATAAATTATACACTCTATGTCTTTACATCTGCCTATACCTTCATATACACACATATCTGCATACATACGAAAACAAATACATACCTATGTCAATATATATCTACACATATCAAGTCACACACACACACACACACACACACATATATATATATATATATATATATATATATACATATATATATATACTGTCAGCATCACTATATCCAGTTGTAAAATAAACTGAATCTTATTAGAGTTAATTCAACACCAATAAGAGTAAGATACCTTTCAATGCCCACAAACCTTCAGCAAACACAGTGAGTGAGAAGTTGAAGGTTGAAAAACTGTGGTAAGTTTTTCTAATTGTTTATTTCACTCAAGCAGAATTTGTGGAAGAATAAAGTAATGTTGTGTTTTCAAATAGTTAAAAATCAACACTGAAAGAAAAGTTAATTTTACCAGGTCTGCTCGTGACCATGAATATAATTGAGGAGAGTTAATTATGTTTGCTTAATTATATAAAGTATTAGAATAATTTTTAGCAATATATTTTAACCAACGTAGAACCACGCTTCCTACCCACAGACACGCCCCCTAATGTCCACTTCTATGAGGGACGTCCTACCTGTCTGCAAAGGCCTGTGATTCACTCTGATCCTGAAGTAGATGGACCCCAGCCTGAGGACCTGAGACCACCTGGAACAAACACAAGGAAGGGAATTAGAGTTTTTCTGTCCAGTCACTTTAAAAAATATATTGAAAAAAATAACAATAAACTACGGCTGGAATGAGTCCAGGTTCAGGACCGGACATAAATCCTCTGAGTCCAGTACTTTGGACTCAATAATGGACACGTTCCTCATTACAATTATTGTGTCTCTAATTATGACTCATGTATTATTGTGTTTACTAGTGGGGACCATTATTTATTTTTACCCTTGTGGGGACCTGGATTTTGGTCCCCATATATCAATGATCCCCATGGTGTGATTATGTAAACATATCCGTGTCCCCATGAAGATAGGAATATAAACACACACACACACACACACACACACACATAAATAAATAATACTTTGAAAAATAAAATAAATTAATGAAAATAAGTAAATTAATAATAAGATATTTTATAAATATAATACATATAAATAAAAAAATCTTCAAACCTTTGAACTTTTTCCCCCCATACTTTCTGGGGACTTCCAGAAAAAAACACATTCATGAACGTACGGGGTCACATTTCTGTTTTACTAGTGGGGACCATTATTTATTTTTACCTGAATTTTGGTCCCTATGGTGTCAGAGGTCCCTGTGGTGTGATGGTGTAAACATACTGTGTCCCCATAAAGACAGGAATACACACACACACAGTGCAGCATGAGGACAAAAGGCTGGAATAAGCAGAAAGTGTCGGTGGTCTTCAGCCACTCAGCAGTTAAAGCTGCAGCTCTAATGAGAGGAAAGTGCTGTGAGCAGAAGTTTAGAGCCAAGTGTTGACTGCTTTTTATTATATGTGGGAGGGTCAAAGCCACACATCACTCTTCCTCTGGGCTCACCCTCTTCTCTTTCTCCATCTTCTCCTGCTCTTTTCAGTGTTTTCCTTCCTTTTCACACATCTCCTCCACAGACGCTCTCTCTTTCACACCTTTTTTTCCTCCATCTTCTTCCAAATCGACCTTTCACTCCACCTATCTCAGTCTGAACATTTTGTGTTTTAACACCCTGCAAATACACTTTAAAAGAAACTAATGCTTTTAATCCTCCTGACGATAACATAACACGCTTTAATCCCCCTCCATCAAATATAAAGAACAACTCTATTAGAAGTTACTGACCCCCACCCCCCCATCCCCTTATGTGTTTTTGAGCTGTGTATGTGTATGTGCATGTGCGTGTGTGTGTGTGTGTGTGTGTGTGTGTTTACTTATAACTAATTATTATTATTTATCTGTTTCCATGACTATTGCTAATATTTTCATCATTTACCGACTTCCTCTTTCTGATTTATTTTTTTTTTATCATTTACGTTGTTTAAATGTGTGATTATTATCTATGTTAATACCAATAAAACCTGCTAAAATAAACAGAAGTTACTGAATTACATTAGATTATTTTTGTGTGCAAATGTAGTGCAGATGTCAATGCATTCATTGAATGGACAGACAGACAGACAGACAGAGAGATGACAAGAATTATTACAATACCCCATTGGCCAGAAGTTAGCCATATATATATATATATATATATATATATATATATATATATATGTATAGTCTGTTCTGAATAAACATTAAGTGCGACATGAGAGAACATGAAACAGCAAAACTGGAAAAAAACTAAATAAATACTTACATACATACACACACACACACACACACACATACATACACACACATACATACTTACATACAGACAACCTTTTAGCCCCGCCTCCCCTGACTATGAAGCACCACTACACCCATACATGGCTAGGCTACATAAATGTGTCTTTATACATAAATGTACCTCTGTAAATAAACCTGTCTTTGTAAATAAATGTCCCTCTGCTCATCAGTCTCTCTCTCTCTCTCTCTCTCTCTCTCTCTCACATCGTCTCTTATTGGACTCATTCATCCTCTATTATTGGACTCATTTATCTCTCTCCTCCTCTCCTCCATCACCTCCCTCTCCTCTCCCCTCTGGTACTTTTTCCTCCTCCTGCCTCTGCTCATCATTCATCTCCTCCATCAGCTGCTTCTGTCTTTCTCATGCTGTTCATTCCTTCACTCATGTGTTCACTCTTTTCTTTCTTCTTTCTCTTTACCTCTCACCTCTTCTTCCTGCTCTTAGATTCTGTCCTGTACTCGTCTTCTCCTCCCTCTGGTTCTCCTCCTCCTCCTTTCATTCCCAGTGGACAGTCTGTCTTCCTCCCTCCATCCTGCTGTCTGTACACAGAGCACTACTGTAAGTACACACCCCACACAAACACTCACACCATCCTTTACCTCCTTCATTCTCACATTTTTTCAAGACTTTTTTTTTTTTATTGAAGTTTTCATCAAGACACAGTATTGTATTGTACTTTATGTTCAGCACATATATTATAGTTACAATAACTGAGGTGGGAAGTAAGTAACTAAGTAGAAATAGAGGTCGTAAAAGTACTCACATTCTACACTTAAGTAGAAGTACAACTACTGATGTAAAAACATACTCTGGTATGTTCTTAAATAGAAGTACTGCTTTACTGAATTAGGGAATTTAGGAACAATTCAAAACTCATAAATAGGAGATTTATATTAAAAAAATTATATATATATAAAAACATAATATAATATAATAATAATAAAATAGTAAATCATGAGATTAAAAAGGCAAAATTCTGACAAAAAAAGTCAGAATGATGAAAGTAATAAAGTGATGAGTATATTGTGAGAATGTACAGAGTATAAAGTACAGATATTATACAACATTAGAGTAAAAAGTTGCCAGAAAAATAGTTCTTTTGTGTAATAAAAATAAAGCCTTTGTGTTTCTGACAGTATATAATATGTATTCCCTCATACTTTATACAATAACTTAAATATAGTAAAATAATGTATACTGGATGATACGGCCTAAAAATAAAATCTCAATTTACAATTTTATTCAGATTTTTTTTCTCCCAACTTTTTTAAATCAGGTCTTGGTCGTATGAAACCTCCACAGCAGGTACACAGCAGTAATCCAATCTGAGCCATAGTTGAGGACACACTGAAATTTTGTTTATCTGTGTTCATCCAGCGTCCAAACTCAGGTGTTTAAGCGTCGTGTCACAAGCGTACACATGAAAATTCCCCTTTGGTGTAGCTGTAACATAAGAAGTGAAATGGGATTCACCCTGACACTAAAAAACGATCACCTTTATTTGTGGAACCCTCTTCACCTGGACCTCCTCCCTTTCAGATTTTCCCTTTCATCAAATCTTAAAATGTACCAATTAATATTCATAGAGTGAAGATCGTTAGTGGTTTTAAAGCCTTAATTGACAGCAGATGGTAACAAGGAGATGGAACTGGAGTCAGAAATGAGGAATGACACACCATAAATGTCAGTGGGACAGGGATTTGAACCGGTGACGCTAAGGTTAAAGGTCATCACACCATCTGTGGAAGCTTCATCACTGCTGCTAATGACATAAAAGAGTGAAAGATACGACCAACAGGCAATAAGCAATAAGGACCAATAAGGACACGAACTGAGGAAGACGAGTTTGGTGACATGAGAAGAGACAGATGGAGGGACGAAGTGTCTGACCCTTACCCTGACCTGAGCACAGTCACTCTCAATCCCCCTTAGACGACCAAAAGGGCAGGTCATCTAATAACCAAAAGGTTGGGCGGTTTAAATCCCGCTCTGTCCTAGTCTGTGTCCTAGTGCTGTTGTGTCCTTGGGCAAGACACTTACGTCCAGTGTCCCTCACACTGGGGTATGAATGTTCAGTGGTGGTCAGAGGGGCAGCCATGCTTCTGTCAATCTGCCCTAGGGCAACTGTGGATATATATGTAGTTTATCACCACCAGAGGGAGCATGTGAGAGTGAATGAATAATGGAAAAAAATATATATAGATAATGGCAGTTTTCCATTTTATCCAATTTTGACCTGAAGCAAACTGGAAATGACCTTGACCTGCTGTGACAAAGATGGAAACTTAACCTAACCTGGAATTTGTTCCAGGTCAAAATTAGATGAAACGGCAAAACGGCCATTTTTCATTTTTTCCATTATTCATTTAAACACAAAAAGAAAAACTGAAAAAAAAATGCATCGATATCCAATTATTCATTTTTCTTTTGGAAACAAAAAATGAAGAAATTAGTTGTTGTCTCATTGTCTTATTTTTGGTTTTATTTTGAAAAACTAATGAACAAATCATACACAGGTTCCTATCTGTTATCATTGAAAGAAAAAAACAAAATTTTTTTGGTGACTTTGACTTTTGACCTAGATTCACAATAATTTAACGGGATCTATTCTTGACCACATCGGACCTTTCCTCAAACATTTCATATGAATTAATAGTCCAGTAGTTTTTGGTGTAAACGTGCTACCAAAAAAAACAAAAACAAAACTATTCCGTTCCCCAACACGAACCTAAACTATGGTGGGAAACAGCGCCATCTTTAAAAGGTGTCACACTAACAGCTTTATCTCCCTACCTCTCTTCTCTCTTTAACCTTTGTTTAACAGGTCGACTTAATTACAAAGCGACTTTTATTTACAACCTGAGACAGAAGGAGCCACACAATGAGACAACACAGAACATTCTGGCAAAGTTAAACCTATGTTGGCAGATGATGCAACGCTTTGTTGTATAATGTTCTAAATATAGTAGCACAAGGCACTGGGCATTTGGGAAGACGAGAAGAGCGACTGAACCCAACATACCTCCACCCCACCACTCCCTAAAACCCTGGGGGGGGCTCTGCTTCTGTACCCCCCCCCCCCCATCCCACTTTAATCACCCCCCCACCCCCCTCTGTCTCCCTTTGGTTTCATTTCTACCAAATCCAGCTTCTCTCTCTCATACATTATTTTTGTCGTTCTTCTATTCAACTTGGTTTGATGTGGTCTCACTTTCTCCCACCCCTGCCCACCCTTCCCTCTCATCTTCACCATCCTTACCCATAATCCATCTGGTGGACACTACTCCACCTCTAACATCTGTCCTTTTCCTTCATTCCAGACGTCCTTGTAGGGTGACTTCACCAGGCTCAGACGAGGGTTTGGTTGGATAATGACATTAGTCTATTTTCCGTTGACCTTCAAATTGTGCTTTTTTTTTATTGTTATTAATTTTTAAACGACCTAATGGAAAAACAACAATTTTGACAAAACTCGTTTTTCGATGAAAAGTTTTTGTGCTGACAATCGGTGTTTTTTTCAGGTGTAGCACAAGTTAAATAATAATAATAATAATAATAATAATAATAATAATAATAATAATAATAATAATAATGAGGAAAAATAAATAGAATTTTTTTAAAGGGCAATAGAAAGACCTTTTTTCACAACTACACGCAGGTAGGTTTAAAAAGAAAGAATATAAGAGAAGAAGATGAGTTTTAACAGAAAATGGTGTAATATGTGTGAACACACCAGGAAACCACATCATTTTTAGTTTAGTGTGAGATAGAGGTACCCTCGCTGCGCTATCCCCATTCATTACATGTATGTATGTAGTGCAATCAAAATTTTTCAGCTTATTTTATTTGTGGTGAAATATAACTCAATGACATTTAATTGAAAATGAATGTAGTGAATAAAAATGTATCATGTTCTTATACTGTATGTAATTTCTGTGATAATATAACAGGTGTGTTTTGTAATAATCGTCCAAAATGTAACAACTTTTTCATTTCATTTTGTAATAAACTGCCTCAACACATTTTATAATACATTTTGCCACATTATGTAATAAGTTTTTACAAAAGATTATTACAAAATGCACTTTTTTATTCTCTAAATGTAATAACATACGTAATAAAAATTCTAAAGCATAGTTTATTTGTTTGTTAATTGTATTCAACTTTAATCTGAGCATCCATTTTAGGTGGAATTTGCCAGAAAAGAGGTTAACTGTGACCAGATAATTTATCCACTAAGATTCATTTTAAACAAATATGAAATTTCCTCAAAAGGCGAAAAACAAACAACATTTCTATTTCCAAAATATTTCCATTATTTCTAATTGTCCTAATATCTAATAATATATAATTACCAGCCAAGACATAAACCATTTAGAATGGAGCAGCTCCAGTTTTAATGCCACACCAAATTATTAACAATTAAATAAAAAAGTTATTACATTTTGGACGTTTCTTACAAAATGCACCGTTATTACCAAATGCTGCTCAACAAGGTGTCACTGAAATCACTACAACAATGATCAAATAAAAGAACTGAATGAATATTTAGTGGGAGTTTGACCAGGAAAAAAAAAGATGGAACAGAACAAACTGTGACAGAACACTCACATTAGAGTTTCCTTTTCGTGTTTGTGTTCCGGCTCAACCAACGAACAAATACCTTCTGAAGGACCGGTATTTAAGACGAGACTTTCATTAGTTTAATTCTGGAAGCGTTTCACTTGTCGACCAGTGTTTTTGAGAAAACAAACCCAGGTAAGTGTGACGAGACACGCACAGTTCAGCTAAGGTGACAGCAGAACACTTTGCCAAGACTCACAAACGTGAACTGAGTTTAAAGTCCAACGTTCAGGTACCGAACAGGAACAGGTACCAGTCGAATACTGACAGAGAGGAACTAAGGAACGGACAGGGAGAGGAAGTGATGAACGATGAGGACCGCTGTGTGAGGATGAGAAACAGGTGAGACTGAGAATAAAATGACAAGCAAAGGAGTGGCTGCGTTTACATGATGTTTTTTAATTCACAATTATTTATTGGTAATAATATAATTCAGAAATATTCCTCTATGGGACTGAAACATTTATAAGAATTTTATCTAATAATTTTGACTTTTTATCTGATTATTTTGACTTTTTATCTCATAATTTTGACCATTTTATCTTATATTTACTTTTTATCTAATAATTTTGACTTTTTATCTCGTAATTTTCACTTTTTATGGTAACGCATTAAAAAAACCTAGTTGAGTGAACCAAATTGAATTGCATAGAGTTAGGTTTATTTTAATTTAATTTAATTTAATTTGATTTGATCCCCTTCAACTACATGTTTCGACCTATTGAAGATGTTTTACTTTTGTCAGTGTTTTTCGGGGCCTAAACATAACCTTGTCTGTTGTTATTTGTAGATGTGGTTGTTAGAATGAGGGGGGGCTCTGGGGGTCGACATGAACACTCAGACTGTCCTCCTCCTAAAATATCCAGACTTTCTTTTCCTCATCCCTCATCTCTCTCTCTCCTTCATTCATCTAACTCGCCCACCCCAGCATCTGTTATCCGTTCTGTCCGTCCCCTCGCTCCCCTCTTCACCTTTCAGTCGTCTCATTCATCTCCTCTGCCCCCCACCCCCCCCCTCCATACCTTCACATCCCTTCTCTCCTCATCTGTCCTGCTGTCATCCCTCCTTCTGACATTTATCCACGTCTGCTCCTCCTCTTCTTTTTAGCCACTCTATAATTCATCCTTCATGCTCCTACTTTTTATATTTTGTCTGTCCTCCTTTCAGCCACCATTTCCCTTCCTTACACTCTTCCTCCTCTTCCTCCTCCTCTCTTCATTTTCCGTCTGTTCTGTATTTTCTGTTGTTTACATTTTATGCATTTCACTGATTCTCTGTTTTCCCCCAGAGGTCAAAGCACTCAAACGGAGCAGTGGTGTCAATGTTTTAACAAAAGCCTCAGGATAAACAAGGATGAAAGAACAAACCTGCAAATGAAGACATTTCCTTTGACTAAACAGATGTTGTCCTCTACATCAAACCTCTCTGTTCTCTTATAAATTCTGTTAAGACTTGGAGAAACGGTCTGTACCGCACAGACTCAAATTAAATCTGCAGTTCAGCCAGTTCATGACGTGACAGGACATATTCATCTCCCTGTTTATCTATTTATAACCTGTTTTTATAGTATTTTATGTCACTACATGCACTTCATTTATTGTATTATTATTTATTAATGATTAGTTAATTTAGTAATCTATTGTTTTTATGCTGTACTGACAGGAAGGAGGCGCATGTTGTATAATGATGATAAAGGCTATCTATCTATCTATCTATCTATCCATCCATCCATCCACCAAAATTATGCTTATTTTTGACCATTTTCTTGCCTATTTTGTTCTTTGGGTTTTTTGTTTTAATGCTAATTTTTTAGCTTTTTTCTCCTCATTTTGTTCTTTCTTTCTTTCTTTCTTTCTTTCTATCTTGGACTTACATCTGTTTTATTCTCTAAAGTACTGGCAACATTTCTCCCAAATTCCAAATATAAATGCAATTACATAGAACATGCATTTGCAGAAAAAGACACATTGTATATATATATATATATATATATATATATATATATATATATATGGAAGACATGACAAAGACAGGTAATAATTACATATTCATCAGTGTATATTGCTGTGTGTGTGTGTGCGTGTGTGTGTGTGTGTGTGTGTGCTAGTATTCCTATCTTTATGGGGTCATTCATATATTGACACAGTCACACCATTGGGACCTCTGGCACCATGGTCAAATTTATTTATGTGAAGTATGGAAACTTCTGTAAATGATGTCCCTTATCAACACATTAAGTTATTTTTTTTCTGGTGTTTATATACTTCTGCTTCTGAAATGAGACATGGATCAGGTGTTTATTCAGTAGAATAAGACGTGTTTGTGTTATAATTCAACTGACAGAGGAATGGACTGAGTGTCCTACAGGAAAATAAGATGATTTCACAAGACAATGTAGTAGTCTCTTCAGTTTTTCTAGAGCTGTATTTTAATTTGGCTGGAAGAGTGAAAAAAATTCTTGGCAGTTCTTTTTTTATTTGGCACCAAAAGCAAAGAAGCAGTTTTGAATGTAGGAGCTTTTATCTGTCACTGTTGTAAGTCGATATGAGTAGAAAATGATCCAAAGCTGTGGAAATTCACAACAAACAGGATTTTTGGGGGATTTTTTTGTTGTCCCTGTGTCTTTGTTGGTTATTTGGAACTGAAGTTATTATGGTCCAGGGTTAGAATTAGGGTCGTATTATTGGTCCAATTATCTCCAAATATGTACATAGTTGACAGTTACACAAACCACTCATCACAAATATAATATTCAGGAAACTACAACCTTCCTGATCATGACAAACCAGTGACTGCTTTTGTTCTCTGTAAACTAACAGAAACAACAAGATAAAGAACTGGAAATATCCTAATGGAAAATGTAGCATAAATGTTAAAGCTAGCATACACACGTAGGCTACAGTATAAGTTTATATGAATAGTGAATTGAAGAATAGGGGTGTCACCCATTGGTTTAGTAGTAGTTAGTAGTGGTAGTAGATGTAGGAACACATCCCACTGGTCTGTAGCTCCTCAGCCCTGGTGTCAAACTAAGAACAAATATTCATAGAATACCTAATCTCACCCATTCTTGAATTAGAGCCAATAACGTAATTTTGACCTTTCTGCTAAATGCGACCTTTTTCAATATTGATAATTTCATTATATGTATATATGCTTCAGTGCGTGTAATATTATGATAATATATCCACTATTGATTAAGTTATAGCGTGATATGTCTATGTTTGACACACAAACAGTGTTACAGAAGTTAATTTTGCGACATGTCACCTTTGACCTCCAGTGATCTCAAAAACTACTGGTCGTAGGTGATAACACCAATTATGAGAACTGTAGAAATCATCATTCCGCATCGTTTGGTACCAATCTGAAAGTTCTGTGACCCTCTGTTCTTGAGTTATAACCGATAATGTAATTGTAACCTTTTAGTTAATTGTGACGTTGACCTTTGACCTTTACTCAAATGGATCATTGCATCTGATGCGCATTAGCTATATGTATATGTCCATGTAATTTCATGGTGATATCAAGTATTTATTGAGTTATAGAATGATATGTCTCTGCAGACACACACACACAAAAGGTGATTTCAATCATCTCTTCCAGCCAATGTTGGACGACGTTAATACGTTCCATTAGATCCATCTGACTTTGTAAATACAGCCAGTGTTTCCAGTGTGTGATGTCAGAGTCCTGCATCTGTCCAAACCTGCTCCTTCCTTTCTTCCTGCCTTTAATTTAGTCATCCATAATTATACTATGAGCTCTAATTGAATTTGTTGCGCTACATCGGTCTTCTTAATTGACCTGGTTTCCATGTTTTTATGCATGTGTGTGTGTGTGTGTGTCTGTATGTGTGTGTGTGTGTGTGTGTGTGTGTATGTGTGTGTGTGTGTGTGTTTGTGAAGGTTTTTGTGGTTCTGTATGCAAATGTCTTTAAGCAGTGAGTCAGTGTGTGCTCTGATCTGCATCATTGGACCTGCCATTAAGAGACTGACACACACACACAGACACACACACACACACACACACACACACACACACAGACACACACACAGTGATAGATGATTATCACATCTACGTGCTACTTGACGCTGTGCAGTTGTCTGTGTATTTGTGAGTGTGAATAAGTATGGAAGCTGGGGATTACAGTAACACCTCTAATGTCTTCACACATCTACCTTTGTGTATTGTGTGTGTGTGTGTGTGTTATTTTAATACAATTCTCCTGCGTTCCGCTCATTTCTCTACATTCACAAAAAAAAATAAAAAATCTCTTGCGTGCACAAACAAACATGTGTGTCTCTTGTGGTGCTTAGTCATGACAGAAGGAGGGAGGGAAGCTGGCTGAGGCGTTTCCATGGAAACAGCATTCAGATTCGACTGTTCGGAAAGCGGTGGCGGTTTCTCGCAGCAGCGTCGACAAAGGTTAAAGGTTAAAACCGCAGGAGGGTCATGGCGGATCAACAGGTGTTTGTGCTCATTGTGTTTCACTGATGCAGCGATCGATAAATGTTCTGTTACTACGACACATGCCGATCGCAAACACATGGAACGCATCAAAAGGCCTTTTGTTGTCAGCATCCAACCGGACCCTCAGCATCCAACCGGACCCTCAGCATCCAAACTGAACCCCAAGAAGATTGATCATTAATGATTGAATACATTCATTCACTTTAAAGGCCTCATACAGTATCGTGCTCATCTTCTATAAACACACGTCCCTGGTGTCTTAACTTTCCATTACAATTTTTCGCAAAACATTAGCGATATTCCTAAAATTTCAACAAATTATATTTGCACTTTGAACATGTTTACATTGACGAGCGTCGTAACTCTCGTAAATATCATCATCCAGTGAGATTGGAATTAACTTTTATTTGGAATTTAACAGGAATAAAAACTCTTTCTAAAACTAATTGTAGAGCAGTGATATTTTCAGAAAAAGTGTTTTAAATGTAAAGGGCGGCACGGTGGTGCAGTGGTTAGCACTCGAGCCTCATAGCAAAAAGGAGCCTGGTTCGAATCCCGTACCAGACCTTTCTGTGTGGAGTTTGCATGTCCTCCCCGTGTCCGCGTGGGTTTTCGCTGGGCACTCTGGTTTCCTCCCACCATCCAAACACATGCACTGATAGGTTAATTGGTTAATCTAAAATTGTCCATAGGTGTGAATGTGAGAGTGATTGTTTGTCTATATATGTTCAGCCCTGCGATGAACTGGCGTCTCATACAGGGTGTACCCCGCCTTCACCCATTGTAGCTGGATTAGGCCCCCAGTGACCCCCACGACCCTAGTGAGGATAAAGCGGGTTCAGATGATGAATGAATGTTTTAAATGTATGACATGTAGTAAGAAGCAGTATAACAGCAGAATAAAACATATAGTTGATATTTAATTTGGTTTTACTGTATCATGTTGAGGAATTGATTATTGTAGAAACACAGTTGAACAAATAAACCAAGTATCTGTGAAGTATGTCAGTCGACTTGTTTACATATTGTGAGTCATGATGAGCACAGGTTATTTACAAGACTCATTAGCCTGTGGCCTGGTTTCTATGGACCTGTGTGTGTGTGTGTGTGTGTGTATGTGTGTGTGTGTGTGTGTGTGTGTGGTTAATTAGTCAAGAAGACAGCAGGCAGACTATACAGTTCCCTTTGATCTGACACCACCTAGTACTTCCTGGTGATGCTCACAGTTACAGCAGTCTAAACACACACACACACACACACACACACACACACACACACTTGTTTAAAGCTTCCACATTCTGTTATTTTTTATGTAACAGGAGATGAACTACAGGTTTTGTAATTACCCATCAGCCACCACAGCAGAACCCTTGTGTGTGTGTGTGTGTGTGTGTGTGTGTGTGTGTGTGTGTGTGTGTGTGTGTGTGTGTGTGTGTGTGTGTGCGTGTGTGAGATGTTAATGTTACTGTACAGCTGGTCACATTCAAGGGCAGGTTAAGTACTTTAGTCTGAACCATGTGAAATGAGAAAATCAGGAGGGGGTGGGGGTGGGGGGGCACAATGTACCTTATTGGTACCTTAATATTTCTACAGACTAACACCCCCCCCCCCCTTTTCAGTGTCAGCGCCCCCTTCTTGCCTTTCTTATTCTAAACTCGGGGGTGTAAGAAAATATTGTTTTTTTTCCAGTATATGACTATATTTAATTTCATGAAACTGTGTCAATATTAAAAAGCACTGGATTCAGTTCACTTTAATTTAGGCAGAATCTCATTTTAACCCGTACCCCTGGTTTGAAAATCAATCCATATGATTTGGGACACCCCTTCAAAACCGCCACTTGTTACGTAACTAAAAACCACAGCTTTAACCAGAAGTAAACAAACATGTCTGCTGCTGTAGTTGTCGTGTTCTCCTGGGATATGAAGAATATTTTACTAAGATCTGCGTTAAATCACAGAACTTTTATATATCGACCGATGACTCCATGTTTACATAAATAGTCTTTTTTTTTTTCATGTGCGTTTTATGGAGAAAACGACCATTACACATGCAGCATGTTATGCCTTCAGTACTTTGCTTCCTGTCACTGGTGTTGTCCTGTCCCCTCATGTTAAACACCTTTCTGTTGAATATTTAAACCCCCATGTTTCTTCACTCGGTGCAAGTCTGTCTGCTTCTCTATGCGACATATGAGCGATTATTTTTCTCTGGTTTTCTGGTCTTGACTGTATTTTTCTGGTTCTTGGTTTTTTCTTGTCCCTGTTCTATCTGTGATCTGTATGTGACCTTTGACCTGGATTTTGGACCTGGATTCTGCCTTCCCCCTTTGGACACGACGCTCTCAGCTCACTGGATCGACCTGTGTCTGGTTTACGGTAACTATGGTAACTTTTTGGATTCTGATTCTGACTGTTCTGATTAACTGGATCTGATTAACCTGTCTGACCCTGCTTCTCCTCTTAGTAGCTGTCTCACCTGCTGCCACTAACCCCCTGATGGAGGTCCCAGAAGAAGTGATTCATTTCATTGTATTTTGGGAAATTTCTCGTACCCGTCCGTTTTGAGTCTGCCTCTGGAAAATCTCTATTTGAAGGAGTATGAAGCCCTTCCCCTTCTCCCTACCCCTCTGCCTTAAGGTGAATTGACACAGCCCTACCCCTACATGTGGACACAGAGGTGAAGGAGTGAAAATAGTTTCAGTCTTAATGTTATTTCACAAAATCATCAAAACATCAATGAAAATGTTCAATCAAAAACACAAAAACAGAATTTTTTTTTTTACCATAGAACGACACGTGGACATTAAATAAATATAGACTTTAAAGAGAAACAGTAAACAAGGAAAGTTAAAAGTTAATAAAAATGTAGGTTTTTTATAAAAGCAGCTTTAGTCTGACTTTTAAAAGTAATAAAGAAAAGATATGATTTAATGATTTATTCAACTTTTTCCAAACGTATGAGACATGATCAAGTCTGTAGAAGATTAGTAACACTGACAAGAGTGGAGCCAAACTCTACAGTATAACCTGTCTCCATGGGGACACCCCCTTAAACCCATCTCCATGGGGACACACTCTCAGACCTATCTCCATGGGGACACCCTCTCAAACCTGTCTCCATGGGGACACCCCCTTAAACCCATCTCCATGGGGACACATTCTCAGACCTGTCTCCATGGGGACACACTCTCAGACCTATCTCCATAGGGACACACTCTCAGACCTGTCTCCATGGGGACACCCCCTTAAACCCATCTCCATGGGGACACCCTCTCAAACCTGTCTCCATGGGGACACCCCCTTAAACCCATATCCATGGGGACACATTCTCAGACCTGTCTCCATGGGGACACCCCCTTAAACCCATCTCCATGGGGACACCCTCTCAGACCTGTCTCCATGGGGACACCCCCTTAAACCCATCTCCATGGGGACACACTCTCAGACCTGTCTCCATGGGGACACCCTCTTAAACCCATCTCCATGGGGACATACTCTCAGAATTGTCTCCATTGGGACACCCTCTCAAACCTGTCTCCATGGGGACACCCCCTTAAACCCATCTCCATGGGGACACACTGTCAAACCTGTCTCCATGGGGACGTCCATCACATGTTCCTCTGTCTCCCTGTTGAAAACCTCTTTAGTTTCCGTCTCTGTACATGTTTGTAAATAGTCGTGTCCAGTAGTTGTGGATATCTGAGTTTAATAGGAAGACATCTTGGTGTTTATCGTACTTAGCTTCAATTTAATTTACTTGTTTCTTTGCATGGTTGAAATATAAATAAATAAACAAAATGAATAAACACTAAACAGTCGTCTCAGTTCCTTGACAGAACACGACAGATCATACGTTTGACCTGGACAACTTACGAAACATGTTGTTCGCACGGATGCAGCCGATTATAGATGCAGCGACAGGCGCACATCAACATGAATAATTTGATCCATACGTCGTCGTCAGCAGCAGCAGCAGCGACGTGTCAGGACAGAGTGAACAGTCTGTTCCTGTTATAGCGCTGTGGTTTTGGAGGTCGGCCCAAACGCTTGTTTTTCCAACCGTCACATGAAGCGACTTTTAATGGAGTGTTTTTTTTACATCCACTGTTTTTTCTCACTCACTTCTTTAACCCCACAGTGTTGTCTGTCAATTAACCTCTTATCATTCCAGGGTGATTTACTTAAAACGTCTCCAAATTAAAACTCCAGCTGTTCTTCAACTGTTTAGAGTTCAGATAAAAATACTTCTTTGTAAATATAACACCCTGGAGTTTGGACTAAAACACTCACTTTTACTTTTTTATTTAACAGGTTCAAAAATAAAAGGCTGTACCCCTAAACACTCATAGTACACAAAAACATGTATTTATGGGTTAAAATTAGGGCTGCGCGATATTAGTAAAACAGATATTGTGATTTTTTTTTAACCCAGTGATATATATTGCCATATGAAAAAATATTCAGGAGTAAATAACAGCTGCGTGATGTCGACAGAGAACATACGTTTTAATTAAAATGAATGAATGAATTAACAATTAATTTATATATATACATATATATATAAATATAAATTAATAGGAACTAAACATCGATATATTTAATAATAATAATAACTTATTTAATCCGTTAAATTAATTAACATTTAAAGATATATATTTAAAAATCTGACACAAATACATTAACAGAAATTAAAGAACCTGTATTTTTAAAATTAATCAATTAATGAATTAATAAAACATTTAAATATATAAAAAAGTAATTAACAGAAATTAAAAATATATATATTTAAAAAATTAAATAAATAAATAAATACAGATGAATAAATGCAATAAATAAAATTAATACACAACAATAAATGAATGAAATAAAAAAAATTAACAATTTAATTGTTTAAAAACTTGTTTAAAAGCCATTACATTAAATAAAAAACTACAAATATATACAAATGAATAAATAAATTAAAAATAAATGAATAAATAAAATAAAAATACCTGTCATATTGCACACACACATACATTGTGCAGCTCTAGCTAAAATAAAGTGTATTTTGTTCGACATGTCTCCTTTAATTCCATTTTATCCTCGTGGAAACTCCTCAGACTCACGACTAAACCGTCCGGTCCTGATCAGAACAGGGTGTCAGAGTACAGAAGAGAGAAAAAAGAACAATGTACTGAGTCAGCTGTTCTTCTGAAGTGTATGAAAGGTCCTGTCGCACTGCCTTTGTCAAAATGTCAAAAAGAAATTACCCTGTCAAGAAAAAGAAAAGAATATCAAGAAACAAAAGTCCAAGCTGGTGTAAATGTAGACGAGCTTCAAGAAATGACGAGGAACACGGTTTCAGTAGGAAACCATTGGAAAAATTTATTGTAAATAAACTATACATATACTGTATATATATATATATATATATATATATATATATATATATGTATATATATATATATATATATATATATATATACACATTTATTTTTTGGCAAATGAAACTAGACAGACAGAGGAAGAGGTGAAGAAGAGATGAAAGTGAAAGAGTCAGACAGAGGAGGCAGATGGAGAAGAATCACTTCCTCCTCACATGTGAAAAAACATTCCTGAATAAGAAATAAAACTGTGAATATATCTGCATGGTTTTTTTTTAATGGGGAAAGAAAATATTCATATAAATGTTGAAGTGAAACCAGAACCAGAGACACTGAGTCACAAAAACACTGATTTTCTTCAACTTCAGGAAGAACATTTACCACATCCACTGACGTCATTTAATGTCAACAGAATATTAGTAATAATTACACTGGTCCAAAAGTAAAACACTTCCAGAATAAGACTAATTTTAGCACAAAAGAAAACTCAAGAAAAATAAACACAGTATTAGAACAGTATTTATGTAAAGGTATATATTTATATTCACTACATACTTTTGAAATTATAATTCACCACAATTAAAACAAACTAAAAATTCTGATTTTTATTATTATTGTCCAGTTATTAGAACTAATGAGATTAATTGAATGAATACATAGAGGTCCATGTCTGTAGATCAGTAACTGTGGACACACTATCTGAGGACATGAAGACATCAGGACTTTAGGGACCGTCTACTTATTAACATATAAGTGTGATGTTGTTTAGAACTTTAGAAAAGTTAGTCTGAAAATAGCAACATCCATAACTGAGTAATGTTGCAGACAGACAGACACACAGACAGACACACAGACAGACACAGGCAGACAGACAGACACACAGACAGACAGACATACACACAGACACACAGACAGACACAGGCAGACAGACACACACACAGACAGACACACACACAGACAGACAGACACATACACAGACAGACAGACACATACACAGACAGACAGACAGACAGACACACAGAGACAGACACACACACAGACAGACACACACACAGACAGACACACACACACAGACAGACACACACAGACAGACACACACACAGACAGACACACACACAGACAGACACACACACACAGACAGACAGACAGACAGACAGACAGACAGACAGACAGACACACACACACACACACACACACAGACAGACAGACACACACACACACACAGACAGACAGACACACACACAGAGACAGACAGACAGACAGACAGACAGACACACACAGAGACAGACAGACAGACAGACAGACAGACACACACAGAGAGACAGACAGACACACAGAGAGACAGACAGACACACAGAGACACACACACACACACAGACAAACTCCAGTGGAAACATAACCTCTTTGGTGGAGGTAAACATGAGCTAACAGGCTCTAAAGTCAGTTGTTTTCTGATTCATAAAGTTAGATTTAACACATTTAAATTTGAAGCAGATCTTTTCTAAAACAACTGTTGATCAGTGTGGACGAGAACATATTCTGTAAAAACAAGTAAACTTTATAAAGTCTGTAGTAGTTTATTAACTGCAGTGAAACTAGAGTGAAGCCTAATGTCTCTAACCCGTCTCCATGGGGACACCCTCTCAGACCCATCTTCATGGGGACACCCCCTTAAACCCATCTCCATGGGGACACCCTCTCAGACCCATCTCCATGGGGACACCCTCTCAGACCCATCTCCATGGGGACACCCCCTTAAATCCATCTCCATGGGGACACCCTCTCAGACCCATCTCCATGGGGACACCCTCTCAGACCCGTCTCCATGGGGACACCCCCTTAAACCCATCTCCATGGGGACACCCTCTCAGACATGTCTTCATGGGGACATCCATCATATGTCTCTGTCTCTCTGTTGAAAACCTCTTCTGTTTCCGGTCAAATCTTTCCACTCAGTTTTCATTCAGCTCATTCTGTAAAAGTTTGTCTTTTTACTTTGGGAAGTGCAGCTCATCACGACATTTAAGGTTTGACGTTGTTTCACTAAAAAAAATTAAAATGTAGTAAAATGCAGTAAATGCAGTAAATTCAGTCTGGGCTGATGCGAGGCCAGCAGAGCTTTTTCACAGCTAATGTTTCGTCCTGTAAAACCAGGCCAAGTCAAGGTGTTACTGATTCCATTAACGCTGGCGCTGGTCCAGTTCAGGCCTTAAAAGCACATTTTCAGTGAAACAGAATTGTCAGTTTCAAAGCCTGAAGCTAATGAAGTCAAACAGGTGCCACTTTTATGGACCGTTCTCGGTGTGTTTCCTGTCAAAATAAACCCAAATGTCACCAGTGAAAACAGATGAACATGTGACCTTCAATCCAACAAACATGTCACTCATCACATTCACCTTTTATCGCAGCAAAAACAGGAGGATTTATGTTAATGGAATAAATTTACTCTGTAATTAGCATCCATCATTATGATTAATCTGAGTAGGAATTTTAACATAAATAGAACAATTGTTTACAGTTGATTTGTTGAAGCTGTTGAAAGTATTGTTTAAACATTTTAATTTCATATATATTTATATTTTTACCTCACTTTTATTTGTTTGTTTGTTTGTCAGTAAGATAACTCAAAACGTTATGGATGGATTTTGATTAAACTTTCAGAGATGATTGATAATGCACCATTTTTATTTAATTATTTATTTATCGAATCTCTTTTTCTTTTGTGCTGTTTTGGTTTTCTTCTCTTTTTTCGATTTATTTATTTATTTTTATTGATGGACAGTTAATAGTTGGGAATAACACACCACCTTACAATCTTTAACTGCAATAGCACCGCCTGTTAATTTCTTTCCCTCTCCGTCCTGTCCAGTCTTTGTTTCCCCCACACATCACTGAGGTGTAGCACTGCCCTCCCTGGCTTATAATAGTGAGTTCTAATAAAGGATGTCTGCTCAGCTTTCAGGGAGGACCGATGATGGTCACACACATGCACTAAATATTAAAATATTTGGCTGCAAGACTAAAAACTGCATTGATCTCAAACAATGTTGACACCCTCTCTGTGGTGTTAAACAATGAGAACAAATGCAGACAAAAAAAAAGATAATGCACCAATGAAAACACCAGTACATTTTATACTATGAAGGTCAAAGGTCAAGGTCACAGTGAAGGTCAACATCTAAAACACATCAGTGGTGATATCTAAGAATCCAGACCAGATAGTATCAGGTGTTTTTTCATTCACTTCATCAGATGAGATAACACCCATAGGCTCCATGTCGTCATATGACGTCAAGCCAATGGTATATTTGCAAAATGTAAGACCTTTACCTTAAAGCAGGATTATTACCATACCATCATTAAATGTAAAACAGACACAGCTGACACAACGCACTGCACACTACAAGACAGAAAACACAAAACAGACAAAGGAGAACAAGGCAAAAAAACAAATCTAAAAATACAATAAAAAATACTAAAACTACACAGATTAAATAAAAAATTATCACACAATAAAAGTACTGAAATCAATGAGCCACTGAGTCGAAGACCAGGGAGGAAAAGTGTGTTTTAAGATGAGTTTTAAACATATTAACATATTTGACATATTTAGTTAAATCAGAAAATATCCTGTGCTTCATATTTAACATTAGATCTAACATGTGACATTGTGCAACGTCACATAACGTCAGAGTGACGTCATACGTGGTGGAATATTGAAATGGTCAAATGTCAAAAACAGGACCCAGGATTTCTGTGAATATTTTTAAACCCTGACCGATAAAATAAATCACTAGTGAACACAAAATACTAGTTTACAAATAAGTTACGAGCATCCAGATCCAGACTGGTGCTGGTTTGTGGAGGTTTTTATTTTCTGTATTTTTGGAAGATCATTTTTCATCGCTTTATTTGGGGGGGGGTAATTTTAGCATGTTTTGTAGATATTTTTCTCTGCATTTTATTGTATTTATTTGTGTATTTTGGAGTTATGATATTATTTTACTGATGGCAAATGTGGCAGTGGAATGTTTTATTTTAAGTGTGATTAAATATTTTTGACTAGAAATGAGAAAAGTACACTTTGTAAGATTTAGATTTTACCCAGTAAAAGTATCCTGTGAATAACCTGAAATGTCTAAAGAAAATTAAGCACAAGTTTAACTATTTTTCTGCTTCTTTTACAAAGTGTTTAGTGTCTTGGTAAATGATCTGATCCATAATGCATGTGAACAAATGATAAGTTCAGGCTGAATATTGTGAATTTTCTAAAGAAACGTGACTTTTTAGGGTTATTCACATCTCTTTTGTTTGGATAGTATATAAACGTTAAGTTAATTTAGCGGTGGTTTTTGCACTAAAATAGACAAAAAATAATTATTTATAAGTTATTATGCTCCTATTTTTTTATTTTACTGGTGCCACCCACTGGAAATCAAATGTGGATATGGAAAATCTTATTTTTAAGTGATGTTTTAACAAGAAATGAGAAAAATACACTCGGTCAGATTTTGATTTATTTTCCATTGTGTCCACGGATGCTGTTATTTTCAAATACAGACAAATCCTGCTGACAAATCCCCAAATCAATACCAGTATGCTGACGGCATGCAATAAAACCTCCAAGCATCAGTCAAACAAGGTAAATGTTTGGGTTTGTGCTTGTGCTAATATCGTGGTTGGAAGAAAAGCATGAGGTAGAAGGACTTTTATAAAGACAGAGCACAGTGGACACCAAGGTTATATTAGCTTTGGATTTTTTATTATACTTTACTTTTATTTAGTTTTGACTTTTGTTTCCTCTATTTCAGTTACTTTTAATCACCTTTGCTAGTTTTTATTAGCTTTCCTTTCTTTCAAAATGCTTGGTTTTAGTATTACTTTTATTTTTGTTTCATACATTTTATTTTCCTCTATGTTATATTCACATAATCCTCATAGATGACTCTTCTCTGCTGCTTTCTCTCAACTTCAGTTTAAGTGACAGACCGTGAAGTGTCGTACGGTGCCGCATGCATAAAATCGTTCAACCAAAATAAACCGATTTCATATCAGTCCAACATTGACAAGGACAAAAACAAGGGGAATTTTATTCAAAATGTGTATATTTTAGTTAGTTTTATAAGCACCTGTTTACATGGGAGTTTTTATTCCTGATTAAAGTTTATTCCACTTTAAGATGAATCATGTAAACACCTAGCTTAGCCGCGGTATCTCTATTCATTACATGTATGGGTCTAGGAACGCTTCATAGTCAGGGGAGGCGGAGCTAAAAGGTTGTCTTTCAAATCCTCTGTATGCAAAAGGACGGTACTACAACCAATCAGTGTAATCTTTAGGATGACGTAGTTAGATGCTGGAAAATTCACAGAGGACTCTGAAGAAATTTAGGAATGACTAAACAAAATGGTGGATTATGGAGCTGAACGACTGTTGTCACGTCTGTAAAAATAATTTAAAGATTGTTGACGTTTTCTCACATTCTTCACTCATCTGTGATAAAAGGAAATCTACACCCATTGGTGTTCTTCTTCTGTGGTTCTTTCCGGTTGTTTCTCTCCGAATCATCGCAGCGTCACTTTCTTAAGCCCGCCCTCCGACTCTATACTTCACCGTGATTCGTCGGCCAGTTTCAAGGAAATTTAGCCAAAAGTTACATTGAACGAAACTAGACAACTACGGTAGGACATTAGATTTGCTGCCGCTAGGGGCGGCTAGCGCGGCTAGGCTAAAAGAAAATGCTCCTTGAATAAAAAAAATGTTTAAACATCATGTAAACTTAGCAAATACAGTTTCAGTTAGTTCCTTTTAATTATATTTTTTATTTTTTTCAGTTAACAAAAAAACATTCTGTTCTAGTTTTCGTCATTTCGTTCCTTTTTGTTAAAAATAGATTTAACGCACATTTAATGATAAGGGACGACAAGTCCTTTATCTACTTTAAAGGCTCTCATTCAAACCCAAAATGACATTTGAATTATTTTATTTTTACTGAGACTGTGTGAAACTTTCAACACCTTTAAAAAAAAATGATGCAGAGCTGATGGATTAAAATAAAGAAATTATTCATGAAGGCAAATGAGGTTAAAAAATGCAGGCAAAAACAAGAGAGAAAACCAGGGAAATGTGAGCGTTTCCTGTCCCAAGGGTCATCAGCCAACGCCACAACTCCCTGATGACCGCTGCTGCCATGGTTACCAGCATGGCCGCCCTGACAACAACAGCGGAGCATGTCATACAAGGCAGCGGCATCTGGGGACAAACTGTCTGAACATGACACAACTGACGCACAACAAACACACACACAACTGACGCACAACAAACACACACACAACTGACGCACAACAAACACACACACACACACACAACTGACGCACAACAAACACACACACAACTGACGCACAACAAACACACACACACACACACAACTGACGCACAACAAACACACACACAACTGACGCACAACAAACACACACACACACACACAACTGACGCACAACAAACACACACACAAGTGACGCACAACAAACACACACAACTGACGCACAACAAACACAAACTCACACACACAACTGACCTGTGCAGTTCAATCACCTCCATCCACCCATTATTTTAATGTTTTTGCAAAATATGCCTATGTGTGTGAGTGTGTGTGTATGTGTGTGTGTGTGTGTGTGTGTGTGTGTCCACCCGCCCAAGGAGACACATCCATAGTGTGTTTAGCGGGTTTGTCTGAGTGATGGACAGCCACACATTAGCTCTGATTAGACGAGAGAGAGAGAGAGAGAGGACAAGGAGAAAGAAGAGAGAGAGAGAGAGAGGGGAAGAGGAGAGAGAGAGAAAGAGAGAGAGAGAGAGAGAGAGAGAGAGAGAGAGAGAGAGAGAGAGAGAGAGAGAGGAGAGGGGGGGCAGACAGTTTTGGATTTGTAGACAGTAGACAGTTTTGGATTTGTTGTTGTTACTGTAGACATTATGAATGTTCTAGTGTATTTCTGTGTGTGTGTGTGTGTGTGTGTGTGTGTGTGTGTGTATGTATGTGTGTGTGTATGTATGTGTGTGTGTGTGTGCATTGATCTCATCTCTCCTCTGTCATGTACATTTCACCTCCTATAGATCCCGTGCATTTTAATTTCAGATGAGGCGTTCAGGGTCTGATGGTCACTGTCAGACACGCGGCCGCTGTGACGATCATTTGTGACATTTAACAACCCAGGACCAGAGCCGTATAAACACAGTTATGACACGCTTTGACGCGGCCGCTGCAGTAATCATGTGGCTCATATAAGCATGAATGGTTCCAAACAAACACTGTCATGTCCTTCTGTGGGACAAACAGCAGAGGACATGGAACATCTGAAAATAAACCACACTACTGTTCCATGTTTGAGTAGTGGGTGGAACCACTGAAAGGACTGATTTCATTACTGTGACCATGTATATTTTTGGGGATAAGTAATTATTTCCTTTTTTTTTTTTTTTCGTTGCAGCATCACTTTGTTCGGCCCGCCCTCTCGCTCCATGACTCGTCGTCCAGTTTCAGGGAAATCGAACCAAAAGTTACATTGAGCGTAACTAGACGGTCTATGGTAGTAGATAAGATTTGCTGCCGATAGGGGGTGTAGCGCGGATAGGCTATTAGAATATGGAAACATCTGGAAAAACCACCTCATGAAAGTGTAAAAAACTTCTATCGATGTTTCTGTTACCAGTTTTTTACATTTATCGAATTTCCAAAGGTAATAGAAATGCAGCGAATGTTTACATCATTAGCTACATTATAAAATAATATTCAATGTTTCATAAAGATTTGCGATGTTTGACATCATATGTGTTTAATTGAATATATTTAGTGTTCAATTCCAATATTAACAATAAAGTGAATGTTGTTGAATAACTTTAATAAAAGTGAGGACCATCAAAAACTGACCTTTCATGAGGTTTTAGTTTTTCCTCCAGTAAAACGTTTTCACATCGTTTTAATCATGTGACGACAGAGTGACATGGTGTTGTTGTTTTATCTGACAGAGGAAAACAGAGATTGCTTGACCTTTTGCTCCCCTTTAAATGTTGCCCTGAGGCCTGAATAAATCTGATGAGCTGCATCCGCTGACTCATGCAGCCCCTCCCCTTCCAAGGTTCATGTGCATGTTCTTCTGCAGCACAAATCTAATTTCACCACCAAGAAAAAACAGCTGAGAAAATGCAAAACACACAGTCCATACAAACCTGTTGGATCTGTGTATCATTCATTCATTTGTTTAATAAAAAATAAAAATAAATATAAGGTAAAAAAAAATAAAATAAAATCCAAAACCAAAATGAAAAAAAATGATAGTGATGCGTTTTTTTTTTTGTTTTCCTTTTTGTGTTTAAATGAATAATAGAAAAAAAACAAATAACGGCCATTTTCCATTTTGTCCAATTTTGACCTGATGCAAATTGAGTAAACTGGAAATTAATGTTCACAACCAAAAGTAACATGGTCATTATTGTTTGATTGTTGATTAAAAACTCAGTATAAACTAAAGTCCAGTTTTGGAATCCATCGATCTCACGGTAACTGTTTATTTAAAATACAAGACATCAGCTGATCCATCGAACATCGACCCCTGTTTTGACAGAACACCTGTTAACTCAACTTGGTACAGGTTAAAATTGGATAAAACGGAAAATAATCTGGTTTTTTTTCCATTATTCAGTTAAAGACTGAAAAAAACACATTATCGGGGTGTTTTTTTTTTTCATTTCGGTTTTGAAAACAAATGAAGAAATTAATAATTTTTTCATTGTCTTATTTTCGATGTGTGTTTGTGTGTGTGTGTGTGTGTGTGTGTGTGTGTGTGTGTGTGTGTTCACGTCGGAGGCTTGTTTTGACCATCTCATGTGATTCCTCTGCTCAGCACTAATGAGGACTTGGATGGCTGGTCATTAATTACACCTTCTTTCTTCTGGTAGATGCACATTCCTGCTGTGAATAATGCATCAGACCCATGTGAAAAGGGAGTAGAACCGACGACATTAAAGACTCGTGTCGGCAGCGTACGGCCAGGGTGACACGGTCGGAGATAAATCCTGAAAAGCAGCAGCGTGTCAAATTCCACTGACACGTGGAGCATGAAAAGTGAAGCAAAAATCCTGGGATAATAGTGTGTTAGGGTTAGAACAAAAAGAACAAAAAAAACACACACAACGTCTGCTGCAAATGGGCGCTTCTGGTTTGATGCTCGTTAAGTGTGTGTGTGCTTTCCTATACCTATCTTTATGGGGACATTGATATGTTTACAGTCGCACCATGGGGACCAAAATTCAGGTCCCCACGAGGCGTAAATATAAATAAATATATATATTTATATATATATATATATATATATATATATATATATATATATATATAATATATATTTTTATATATATATATATATATATATATATATATATATATATATAATATATATATATATATATATATAATATAAATAAAGGTCTTAACAAATGGCGTCAGTACAAATGGAAACGGCGGTGACTGATCACGTGTCCTGTGAGCTCATTAGGCAGAGTAACTGATCTGTGGCTTTTTAATCAGAACTGCAATTGATTTGAACATTTCCCACTAAAAGGTTTCATGTTTCAGGTCTTTATTGCTGTCAAATGATGGCTCAGTATTTCATATTATCAGTGACACGGCGCTGCTTTGGAGACACTTCATCATTCCATGTGTCAGACGCCATCACACCCCTTTAGGAGGACGACACGTTACTGTAAATCTAATCAGAAATATACCGTATGTTTGCAAAGACCAGTCCCACTGTGGACGGATCATCTAAATAATCTTCTTTGTTTTCATTGGATGATCACCTGATTGTTTTCCATAAATGCCCATTTTTTTAGTGACTAAATAATGACTTCTGTAGTTTTTCCATTCCTGTGTAAATATTCTGTGACATGTTTCTCTGCTCATCTTTTGTTATTTTTTTTTAAAACAAACCTTAGTCTTTATCCCTTTACCATCCCTGAGTAATTTTACTGAACCCTCCTGTTACGTTACGAGTCCAATCGACCTGTTTTAAAGTTTGAACATCTAGGAATAATACTTAAAAGTATATATTTTTTGTATTAAACTTGTTCTGCTAGACTTAATGAGTGTAATAAACATGCATGTATAATATGAAAATGGTGGTAACACTTTAGATTACATATCGCTAATAAGGTTATAATTCAATGGTAATTTTGATGTAATTTCATGGTAATAATGCCTTTGTAATCACTTATTACATGTAACGATCACTAATAATGTGGTAATTTTATGATAATTTTGATAGAATTTCATGGTAATAATGCCTTTGTAATCACTTATTACATGTAACGATCACTAATAATGTGGTAATTTTATGATAATTTTGATATAATTTCATGGTAATAATGCCTTTGTAATCACTTATTACATGTAACAGATCACTAATAACGTGTTAATTTTATGATAATTTTGATATAATTTCATGTTATTAATGCCTTTGTACTCCTAAACACTCAAACTACACAAAAACATGTATTTAAGAGCTAAAATAAAGTGAATTTTGGATGATATGTAAGTACATATTAAGTGAATAATAGCTGAAAACTTCACAGGAACTGGTCCAGTATTAGTCAGTTCAATATATCAGCTGACTGATATATCGGTCTATTATTAAAAACCACATTTACAAACGTCCCAAAGACAGCGGTGTGTGTTTAATAAATCTGTGTGTGCTGTGACTTCCACTCCACCTCCTTCAGTATTGGTTGAGGGTCAAACTCTGATCACAGGTTTCCATACGTTCAGCTGTGAACGAGTTGAAAAGGTCTCTTTATGTCATATTGATTTTCCCTACATTTAAATTAAATGTCAGAGCCCTCTGTGACTCCAGATGATAGACTGCAACCAGCAGCTGCTTACTGAAGCACTTCTTCAAGGGTGAGACGCCATAAAAATGACATCAAGCGCATGTTCAAAAGTCCACAAAGCACAAAGTCAAATGTTCGGCACAGAATTCAGTCCAATAACAACCAGAAAAAAAACTAAGGAAATGTGGTCAGCAGTAAAGGTAAAGAACAGATGGGAGCCCTTTCTCATTTTTTCCACCATTATAGACACATTATACAGATGTTACAGATGATCAACATAATGCCTCTGTCTCCTTTGCACTGACTTGCACATTACGTATTTTTACTATATTTATTTTTATCTTATTCTATCTTGGTGCATGCTTGGCATTTTATTATTTTTTTATACTATATATATAATTCTTTTTTTTCTCTTTTTCATTTTATTGATATACTATATGTTGAATGTTGCAGCGTTACACCGAGACAAATTCCTAGTTGTATACTACATGTGTACTATACGAATAATGTTAATAAAACTCTTTCTTTCTCTTTCTGATTCTGATGTTGACCACTGTTCTAAAGCTGCATCATATATTGTTTAAGCATCGACATCATCATGTATGTGTGCAGTCGTCTGATCATAGGTCCAGTTCATGGAGGAGACTTTTTCTCTCTTTTTTTTTTCCATTTATTTTCCCTTTACTTTCTTTCCTTCCTTTTAATTTTTCTATCTATTCCTTTTTTTATTCTTTATTTTTCAGGACATTGCACATTAATGAACATACATATATATGTGTAACTGTGACAGATTATAACACAATGGTTCATTTCCATCTGGTGTCCAAATAGGGAAGCTAAAAGTTTTACAAAATAAAAGCACAGATATACCATTAGTAAAAACCATGACTAAAAATTGAAGAATGTATAAATACAGAAGAAAAAATACCTAGAATAGAACTGTGTGTGTGTGTGTGTGTGTGTGTGTGTGTGTGTGTGTCTGCAGAGACATGTCATGCTATAACTTAATGAATACTTGAAATATCACCATGAAATTACATGGACATATACATATAGCTAACGCACATCAGATGTAATGATCCATTTGAGTACAGGTCAAAGGTCAAAGTCACAATTAACTAAAAAGTCCAAATAATATTATCAGTTATAACTCATGAACAGAGGGTCACAGAACGTTCAGATTGGTACCAAATAAAGATTTGTACAATTGTCATATTTGGTGTTATCACCTACGACCAATAGTTTTTGAGATCTCTGGAGGTCAAAGGTGACAAAATTAACTTCTGAAACACTGTGTGTGTCAAACATAGACTGTGATGGAAATGTACCTTGACTGGGTCATTAAATGTCACTGATCACCATGAACCATAAACATTAAATTTATGATTATTCTGCAGCTGAAATATTTAAATCACAGATGATCACTAATCAGTGATGGGTGACTAATAATTAATATTTGATGACTTGACCAACAAGCACATGAAAAGCGAATAAGGATGAAACAGTGAATAATGATAGAAACTTGATATGAAAAGAACAATGAGAAGAAGTAGAGAAAAATAATTATGATTCATGTCAAATATAGTCAGACAGACCAATAATTTCTTGGATTGTCTTATTTTACAACTGAAGACACAACATTATATTAAACTATTTATCAACATTCCAGCAAGACTATTTTTCACAAGCAGTTTTAAGCAAGAGGTGAGATTAGACATTATCTGAATACTTGTCTTTTCCTTTCATTCCTTTTCTGTCGCTTCCTTTTTCTCCTTTCCTTTCATTTGTCTTTCTTCTTTTTTTATTTCCTTTCTTTTTTATTCTTTTCTTTTCTTCATCTCTCACAGCTCCATCCACTGGATCCACTAAAGTCTACTTTCAACCAACTAATTCATCTATTTCTTTTCTTTTCTCTCCCTTTCAGTCCTTCCACGCTCTGAAACCGAGCCTGTTTTTCTGAATAATGCGCTGAACGCAGCCTCCACATTCTCCTCGCTGAAGTGGCCAACATCACATTTATGTAGCGTTCGCTTTTCCTTCAGCCAGAGCTTGTTGAGCATCTACTACCAAGTGTCCTTGAATGACAACCTGCTGTCTGGCGGCGTATTTATTTCAAATAACAGTGGAAAAGAGCATCAGCTAAATACTTGGAGCCCATTAAAGCCAGCCGCCTGTGCTCCAGGAGGATGCAGGAATGAGACTGACACTAATTCGTATTTCTGCAGGGTATTAGGATTCATTTACCCATTAATCCTTCATTGGCTGAGCTGTCTATAAAAGGCTAAATACAAGTTAAATCAATATTATGGCTCTATTAACACAGAGAAAATGACCAATAAAAGATGAATATGAGGGTGTTGGACGTTCATGAAGTTAACAGAGGTCTGACTATAGAAGGAATCACACAATAGGACCGAACCCCCAACACTAGTACTGGCTCGACTCAACTCCATAGCATGTTCTATTATAGGATAGTACTGACTTTACCTGGTCGTCGTAGCGATAGTACTGACTTTACCTGGTCGTCGTAGCGATAGTACTTGACTTTACCTGGTCGTCGTAGCGATAGTACTGACTTTACCTGGTCGTCGTAGCGATAGTACTGACTTTACCTGGTCGTCGTAGCGATGGTACTTGACTTTACCTGGTCGTCGTAGCGATAGTACTGACTTTACCTGGTCGTTGTAACGATAGTACTGACTTTACCTGGTCGTCGTAGCGATTGTACTGACTTTACCTGGTCGTCGTAGCGATAGTACTGACTTTACCTGGTCGTCGTAGCGATAGTACTGACTTTATCTGGTCGTCGTAGCGATAGTACTGACTTTACCTGGTCGTCGTAGCGATAGTACTGACTTTACCTGGTCGTCGTAGCGATAGTACTTGACTTTACCTGGTCGTCGTAGCGATAGTACTGACTTTACCTGGTCGTCATAGCGATAGTACTGACTTTACCTGGTCGTCGTAGCGATAGTACTTGACTTTACCTGGTCGTCGTAGCGATAGTACTTGACTTTACCTGGTCGTCGTAGCGATAGTACTGACTTTACCTGGTCGTCGTAGCGATAGTACTGACTTTACCTGGTCGTCGTAGCGATAGTACTGACTTTACCTAGTCGTCATAGCGATGATATTGAATAAATAACAGGATCAGTAGGTGGATGTTGTATTTGTAGTAGTACTTCCACTGGTAGTATTTGTATTTGTAGTAGTATGTTCACTAGTAGTTTGAGTATTTGTAGCAGTATATCCTTTGGTATTACTTGTATTAACAGTAGTGTATCCACTGATATTGTATTTGCAGTAGTGTGTCCATGGGTAGTACTTCTAGTTGCAGTAATACCATATCCATTGGAGGTACTAGTATTTGCAGTAGTAATATGTCAACTGGTTGTATTAGTAGTATTTGCAGCAGTAATATGTCCACTGGTGGTACTAGTATTACCAGTACCACACACACACACACACACACACACACACACAGTCTTTAACACAGTTCAGGTCAAAGGTCATGTATTGATCCGTCCTGTTTTTCTATCACAGCCAGAGGAACAGAAATGACATGAGTGTAAAACTAACACTCGAGTTTCACTGTAACACTGACCTCAGATCCTCTTTTATATCGTATGCAGTGTTTCTGTGTATTTGTGTTTTTGTGTATTTGTATTTATGTGTATTTGTATTTATGTGTATTTGTATCTCTGTGTATTTATATTTCTGTGTATTTGTGTTTTTGTGTATTTGCATTTCTGTGTATTTGTATTTTTGTGTATTTGTATTTCTGTGTATTTGTATTATTGTGTATTTGTATTTTTATGTATTTGTATTTCTGTGTATTTGTATTTTGTGTATTTGTATTTTTGTGTATTTCTGTTTCTGTGTATTTGTATTATTGTGTATTTGTATTTTTGTGTATTTGTATTTCTATGTATTTGTATTTTGTGTATTTGTATTATTGTGTATTTGTATTTTGTGTATTTGTATTTTTATGTATTTGTATTTCTGTGTATTTTCGGTTTCTTCTCCAGTCGTTTTAAAATAATCCAGATCACCAGCTGTTGTTTTGTTCATCACAGACGCTCAACTATGAGACGCACCTTTGTTTGCATTCCATTAAATAAAACTTTATTGATCCCTAAGGAGTAAGTTGTTTGTTGTTGGTGTTGTAGTAATAGGATTTAAGGAGGGAAAAAAAAAAGAAAGCAAAATAAAGCACTCAAACTGAATATAAAAGAATCAATAAAGACGAAACAAAGTACATTTCAGCACAGTTTGAAAAAATAAAAAAAATAAAAAAATAAAAGGCTCAGGTTTATCATCTGAGTCCTCAGGGCTTTAAACACAATATAGTCTGTTGTTGTATTTTGTCCAGTTCTGCAGGTATTCCAGGCAGGGCCGTTTCTAGTTTATCGGGGGCCCTAAGCAAGATGTTGAAAGCAGTGTATTTACAGGATTAAAAAAGAGAAATATTTCATGATATATGTCCTTTAATGAAGCCCAAACACAGGTCACTGAGTGTTCGAAAACAAAAAAGAAGATAATCCACGAATTATTTGTTTCATTGGTTTTTCAAAATAAAACGAATTAGAAAAGCATCTGAGAGCGTGAACCTCCACCAAGGCAGACCTCCCCCCTCCGAATGAAGGGAGGTTATGTTTGGAGTTTGTCTGTCTGTCTGTCTGTCTGTGTCTGTCTGTCTGTCTGTCTGTCTGTCTGTCAGCAACATTACTCAAAAAGTTATGGATGGATTTTAATAAAATTGGATTTTGATAGATTGATAGATTTTGGTGGTGATCCAGAAGAGATCCTGGTTTGTGGATCACTTTGACATTTTACATTGTGTTAAATGGAGAATATATTTCAAACTGATCCAGATTCTCTTCCAGATCACCAGCAACATTTTATAATTTGTTCCTTGTGACAGCCACAACACATGCTAGGAATTTAATGAAAATCTATCAATACCTTTTTGAGTAATGTTGCCGACAGACAGACAGACAGACAGACAGACAGACAGACAAGCTCCAGCAAAAAACATAACCTCCTTGGTGGAGTTTAAAATAAGACAATGAAGTTGTTTCTTCATTATTTGTTTCCAAAATCAAAATGAAAAATAAAACTGATAACGATGCGGTTTTTCAGTTTTCCTTTTTGTGTTTAAATGAATAATGGAAAAAACGAGTAACAGTTGTTTTTCTGTTTCATGACCTTTGACCTGCAGTGACAGAGATGTAAACCTACGTCCTATTTGGGGGAAATTAAGAGGGTCACCCTAAGACAGGATATCTGTCTTAGGTTCCTCTGTGTCTTATGTACGACCTGTCTTATCCCTAAGACAGGAACCAGAGGAACCTGGTGTCATATCATACTGTAATAATCTTCAAGTCCAGTGGTCATGTTTATTTTGGTTGTTAAGATTAATTTTCAGTTTCCTCAATTTGCTTCAGGTCAAAATGGGACAAAACGGAATTAACCGTGATCACTTTTTTCTATTATTCTTTTAAACACAAAAAAGAAAACTGAAAAAAAACACATCACTATCTG
>CM035800.1:29677453-29679953 GCA_020466265.1 Siphamia tubifer
ACTATTATATATAATGGCAAAATCATAAATGTCAAGGGGTGTAAATTGTGACCAAAATTGAAGCTATTTTCAGCTATTTTCAGCCTTCTACAACTTGTGAACAATAAGAGCTAGAGGTTTTTTACATTTTTCAGAATCATTTCACAGGAATCAATAGTCTTTAGAAATCAGCAAATATGTACTTAATATTTATAATGACATGTTACACAGAGGTTTTTTTTTTCTATAATGTTCCTTCTGTCCACCCATTACACTAAACTGATGATCAGATTCATTATAAATGTTCTGCCTCGAGAAATGGATCTGTGGAAAAATGTTCTGTTATGTAAGATTTATAAACAGCTGAATATCAAAAATATCTGTCCAAGCAGGGGATTCAAAGAACAATATCCTGTCCTTTTGTCTTCCCTCTTCCCTCTCTCTGTTAATCTTGCTTTGTCTGATGTGTTGTTGTTTTTTTATTTCATCTTCCTCCCTCTATGTCCTCGCCAGCTTCTCACAGATGCCAGTCTTCTTATAGTACCCCTGCATTGTTTTGGAAGCCTTCCACTGTTTTTAGAGCCATGTGTTAGGGGGGTGGGGGGTTGTCCACACCATATGTAGGCTACATATATTGTCCTTTTATTGTTTCCTCCATGTGCTGCCTGCAGTACTAGCTCTTCCACAGTATAGATCAGTGGTGTCAAACATGTGGCCCTGGGACTAAAACTAGCCCACCAAAGGGTCTAAATTGGGGCCAAAATCAGCCCACCAAAGAGTCCAATATGGCACCAAAATGACTCAACAGAAGGTCTAATATGCGGTCAAAACCACCTACCAATATGAGGCCGAAAGCACCCAAACCCACATAGCATAGAGTCCAATCTGGAGCCACAACCACACAACAATCTGGGGTGAAAACCTCATATTGGACCATCACCAGTTTTCAGGATTTAAATACATTAATTTAACATTGTATTTATTTTTTACATTTTAGGATGATTTTTTCTTCAATTTTGTTCCATTTGCATCTTACTTTGTTTATATTACTCATTATTTTTATTGGTTTAATATTTATTTTGGTTTTATTGATCATTTTGGCTTCATTTATTGTTTTAATTTTTTTTCCTGTGGAATTGCTAAAGGATTAATGTTCAGCTTCTCTGTTGGAATTACAGAGTAAATATGAAGCGCCTGTCGTTCAGTAATAAAGTTAGATACTTTTGGGTGTAAAGTAGTTGCAATGTTGGACTACATGAAAATATTTGCAGTTTTTCTCCAAGATGGAATAAAACCATATAATAATGTATTATTCAGAAACAAACACAGACTTGGTCAGGAATTCAGTCCAAGTTCTGTTTTTATTTTTATTTTTTACAGTCATCATCTGATCTATACGCACTCAAGGAAAAACCATAAATGAAAAATAAAGTTTTCTTTGCTGGAACTAGACTTTATAATAGTGATTGAACAATATGATTTTTTATTTTTTTTTAATTTGTCCAATTTTGTTCATTTTGTTCATGATTTGTGTTTATTTTTTATTCCTTTTGTCAATTATTTGTGTAATGTTTTTTCCCTCATTCAATTGATTATTTCTCTTTTTTACACATTTTGTTGATTATTTTGTCCATTTTTGTTGATTATTTCTGACTTTTTAAAAATATTTTTCTTGATTATTCAGTATATTTTTTTCTCATTTTGTTGGTTATTTCTTTTTTTTTTAAATGTATTGCCAAATATTTTTTCAATTTTATTCATTATTTATTTGGGTTGTTTTTTTACTCCTTTTGTTGATTATTTGTTTTTTGGTGTTCTTAATCTGTTGTCAATTAATTTGTCCATTTTTGTACATTTTATTGAGAATTTTTTTGTCTTTTTATGTTCTTTACTACTTTTGTCAATTATTTTGTCAATTTTTGGTTCATTTTATTTATCATTTCTATCTTTTTTTTAACTCCTTTTGTCATTTATTTCTGGCTTTTTGTTCTTTTTCTAGATTATTTCTGAGTTTTTATTTTGTCAGTTTATGTTGGATAGACTGTAAATTTTAATGCTTTGTGTTCAGTTAATGATATATTTGCAAAAAAAAAAGATAAAACAATATAAAGAAATCTAATTTAATAACCATCAATTTTTATTTAATTAGGGTGGAACTGGACCAGAAATAACCGTTAAACTACATATTTGACGCAACAAGGACATAACATCAGCATTCAAGTGTTGGTGTAGACTGGGCACAGTGGTCTCCCCACTGCGCTAAAAACTGGAAAAAAAAAAAAAAAAGAAAAAAGGCTGGTGTCTTTGAAGTTCAGGCTTCATGGCCTCGTCAATAGTTGGTATTGACCCTTCCTGCTTTTATTTAATAAGGTTCCCATTCCCGAGGCTTGATTTGCTGGATGCTCATTGCTATGCTAACGGTGCTGCAGCATGCTGTCATACTGCTGATGCCAAGTATTTCCACATTGATTACACCTCTGGGATTAGCTCAAATGCAAATGCAGGAGGGCGTGTTTGTGTG
>CM035800.1:29684953-29774953 GCA_020466265.1 Siphamia tubifer
GAGCTGATGTTGCAGGTATGGAACGGGGACATGTTGCCCCCTTAAGGGGAACAACTGTCCTGCTTCTCGAGCAGGGGTGTCAACAGAGGTGGGACGTAACGAAGTAAAAATACTTTGTTACTGTACTTAATGTAGGTATCTGTACTTGAGTATTTTTTTTACTTTTGCTGCCTACATTTGTTCATACATATCTTTATATCTTCATTCTTTCTTCTACTATATACATCTACTTTACATTCTCAGAATTGAACAAACTAAACAG
This sequence comes from Siphamia tubifer, assembly GCA_020466265.1. NCBI lineage: Eukaryota > Metazoa > Chordata > Actinopteri > Kurtiformes > Apogonidae > Siphamia > Siphamia tubifer. The sequence goes on from CM035800.1 coordinate 29,685,216, forward strand.
TTGTGACAGGATGACAAAATAAGTCACAATTCATAAATTTTGAATTACTATATCATCATTTAGATTTTTTTTATCTCATAATTATGACATTTTTCCTCATATTTTTTTTTTACTTTTTATCTCATAATTCTGACTTTTTTTATCTTGTAATTTTGACTTTTTATATCATAATTCTGAGTTTTTCTCTCATAATTTTTCTGATAATTTCCCTACATTTGTTCATAAATATCTATACTTTTATCAAACTAAACAGACGTGACAGTATGAAAAATAAGTCATAAACCAAAAATCATGAATTACTATATCAGCATTTAGACATTTTGTCTCATAATTATCAATTTATCTCATACTTGTGACTTTTTTTATCTTAAAATTCTGAATTTTTTCCTCATAACTTACTTTTTATCCAACAATTTAGATTTTTTTAATCTCATAATTATGTTTTTTTTTTTTTAATCTCTTATTTATAACTTTGGAATTTTTCCTAAATGCCCACTAAACTAGTACCATGACCCAATAAAACACATCATCCACACATTTGAAAGGCTTTATTTTTGGATTTTTTGGAAACTTTTCAGGTTTTTCCCTGATTAAATAAGTATTATTTCATCCATAGCAAAAAAAATACATTAAAAATGCAGTTTTACTTTTTACTTTATTACAATTCAGAATGTATTTTTTAAAATACTTTTTATTTCAGTAGTTGAATCAGTACTTCTATTTTTACCAGAGTACTTTTTCCCTACACAAGTAACTGTACTTCTACTGCAGTACAGAATGGAAGTACTTCATACTTTGACACCTCTGTTTTTTTCCAGTGGGAACAGGATGAACTTTGTGCTGCGTTACTTATTCATGACGTGCACTTTGCATATTAATACTGAACCTTTTCGTCATGTTGGTAAAACAAATAAATAAATAAATACATAAAGAAAAGGAAAACACAGGAAGAAGGTGAGGAGCAGTCAGGTGGAAGAGAGCGGATCCTGCGGTAAGTCGGTGGAAGTGGTTTGTGCGAGTTAGCGAAGGTAATTATGATAATGGACATTAATGGCTTTATAAGGAAGCACTAATGGTCGCTCAGATTGAGCGTGTACATACTCCCGCACCTGACCTTCATATTCCTTTGTGGATTCAATCTAATTCCAGCCGCACAAGTGAGTTAGAGCGCTGGAATATGACCGCCTTTGGCTTTGTGTTTAGATCAGTGGTGTCAAACATAAGGCCTGGGGGCCAAATCTGGTCCGCCATAGAAGGGTCTAATCTGGGCCGTAGGATGAGTAACAATAAAGATGTTAACGGTGTAAAAATGATTTGAATTCAGGTTCTACATCTATCTATAATTCATAAATCTATGTCTGTAGTGTTTCCTGTTTGTCTGTGGAACGTCTAACCCCTGACAACAAATGATCCAACATTTAGAGGGTGACTTTCCAGTACTACGGTGGTTCACAGTGCAAAGTTTCACACCATTACAACAAACAACAACAAAGATATTAAACTCATTTAATTTCTTTTTCTACCTTTGCTACTCTGAGCATTACCAAGTCCCGCCCTCTGATTTGGCTACACCTGCGCCGGGCTGTTTTTTTCCCCCCCAACACGTTTCTGTCATTGTCGCTCACACACAGAAAGCGAGCGCAAGAGAGAGAGTCGGTTACTGAAAGTTGATATGGGTATGGAACCCAGTCAAACATTAACGGTAGTAACCAGACCGTTAATGTTTTCTGCCAACCATTAACATGTGTCTCGTCAACATGGCATAGCAGTGCAGACAGCGACAAGGTGGACCGTGTGGTCCCAGTTCACAAGAAGTTCCAGATGCTTCCATATGCTACAGGTGTTTAATACATTTACATGTTAAGGCTGGAATACGACTGATTTAATGAAGCACTTGGTGACAGACAGTGTTTACTAAAGCCTCTGTGAAGAGCGAAGTAGCCTAGCACTGTGCTAACAGCACTAGCCGAGTACTGTGCTAACAGCACTAGCCTAGCACTGTGCTAACAGCACTAGCCTAGTACTGTGCTAACAGCACTAGCCTAGCACTGTGCTAACAGCACTAGCCTAGCACTGTGCTAACAGCACTAGCCTAGCACTGCGCTAACAGCACTAGCCTAGCACTGCGCTAATCACATTTTGAGGTAAATATAGATGTAAACATTATTATAATGTAATTTTACTCTTTTTACTGTTATTAGTCTGGTCCTTTTCAGATCATATTAGTTTTAATGTGGAACTGAACTAAAATCTGTTTGACACCCCTGTTCTAATATAAACTAAATCATATTAAAAAAAATACAATAAAATGCATTTTAAAACATCTCCTAAAATGCACAAAAATTCACTAAAGCTACACTTGCAAATAATAAATAATTATTTAACTGTTCTGGTCTTTTTTCAGATCATATTTGGTTGAATGTGGAACTGAACTAAAATGATTAAAACGACCCCCCCTCCCCCCCAAGCATTGAATCTTTTGAAGCTTCTTTGTCTCCCAGTGTTTCAGCTTCATGTTTCCACCTGTTCTACTGATTACAGCTCTGACTTCTCTGTCTTTCTGTATTTTTTTTTTCCATCTCAAACAAAAAAGGAGAAAATCCAGCCTCAGCACTTCTTAACCCCCCCCCCCCCTTCCTCCTCCTCCTCCTCCTCCTCCTCCTCTCATCTCACTACTGTGCTCTTGGCTGGGGGGGTTAAGGGATGAAGGGCTGTCTGATTGGATGTCTGCACATCAACCTGAGTGCCAACCTTTTCTTCTTCCTCCACACTCTAATCCTCTATTTTCTTCTTCTTAAATATATTGTCTCTGTTTTCTCAGATCTTATCATTTTACTTCCTCTGTGACTCCTTTCCTAATTTGTCCCTGTGTTCTGCTACTGTACATCATCTCTTCTGCTTTTATTCCTCATTGCTGGAGGCATCATGTTTTTGTTTTCTCTCTCTCTCTCTCTCTCTCTCTCTCTCTCTCTCTCTCTCTCTCTCTCTCTCTCTCTCTCTCTTTTCGATCCATCTGACCTTCTGTCTCTATGGTTCTCATGGATGTGATATCTCTGGGATTTTCTCACTTTGACTGAAGGATGAAGTGAAGATGTGGTCAGAAGTCCAATTTTAGACCCAACTCTAAGATACATCAAATAAGTAAAATAAAATAAATCACACAAATTAAAGTTAAATGATGTGGTTTTATAACAGATTTGATGAATAATTGACTGATATTGATTGATTTAAACTTGTTAAATACCTGTTTTATCACTAATCTGATCAAATAACAACAAAATACAAAATAAAAATGAAAAAAAAACGTAATATTAGCAGCATAAGACACAAATTAAACAAATTTGAAGAAAAAAATTATGAAATTGGCAAAAAAAAAATAATGAACTAAAACAAAACACTAACAACTGAACAAAAACAGCAAAAAATAATGAGTTAAAGAACTAATAATGAACAATAAATCAAGAAAATTGTAATAATAACACTATAAGTAAAAAACTGAAAAAAAAAAAAAAAAAGTTGTTGTTTTTTTCGCTCTCTCTTCGACCCGTCTGACCTTCTGTCTCTATGGTTCTCATGGATGTGATATCTCTGGGATTTACTCACTTTGACTGAAGGATGAAGTGAAGATGTGGTCAGAAGTCCAATTTTAGACCCAACTCCAGGATACATCAAGTAAATAAAATAAAAATACACACAAATTAAAGTTAAAGGATGTGATATTTGATGAATTATTGACCGATATTGACTGATGTAAACTTTTTAAATACCCTTCTGACCACATAACAACAAAATAAAAAATAAATAAATGTTTTTTTTTTAAAAAAAATCATGAAGTTGGCAAAAAAAATGAACTAAAACAAAAAATTAAAACTTATTAAAATAGCAAAAAGCAACTGAACACCCCCCCCCCCCCCCCCCCAAAAAAAAAATACAGATTTAAAGAACTAATAATACAAACAAAAATAGTAATATTAACAGTATAAGCCAAAAACTGAACAAAGTTGAAGAAAAAAACCTTTGAAATAAACCAAAAAAAGTAGTTTTTTCTCTCTCTCTCTCTCTCTTGGACCCGTCTGACCTTCTGTCTCTATGGTTCTCATGGGTGTGATATCTCTGAGATTTTCTCACTTGGACTGAAGGATGAAGTGAAGATGTGGTCAGAAGTCCAATTTTAGACCCAACTCTAAGATACATCAAGTAAATAAAAAAAAAAAAAATCACACAAATTAAAGTTAAAGGATGATTCATTATTGGTGGATATCGATGATTGAAAAAAGACTTGTTGATCAACTAATCTGATCAACACATGGAAAGCAAATGAATAAAAACAGCCAATGTAACAAACAAAATGAATAAACAACAAAAAATCAGCAATATTAACACTATATATAAACCACAAATTAAGCAAATATGAAGAAAAAATAATGAAATAGGCAAAAAAATACTGAACTAAAACAAAAAAAACTAACAAAATAATGAAACTCATTAAACAGTAAAAACTGTAAATAATGAATAAAATATATATATAAAATTTTAAAAAATAAATACCATATTTTCTGGGCTATAAGGTACACTTAAAAGACTTGACTTTTCTCCAAAAAACCACAGTGCACCTTATAATCCAGAGCACCTTATATATATATATATATATATATATATATATATATATATATATATATATATATATATATATATATATATATATATATATGTCATACATTTTACTTTCTATCTCAAAATTTTGGCTTTTCATATCATAAATTTGACTTTTTATCTCATGATTTGATCTTTTTTCATAATTTTGACTTTTTATTTCATTAATTGAAATGTTTATCTCATAATTTAGACTTTTTAATCTCATGATTTTGACTTCACTTAATGTGCCTTATAGTCCAGTGCGCCTTATATATGAAAAACCTAAAAAAAATAAAAAATCACCATTCATTGACAATGTGCCTTATAGTGCGGAAGATACAGTAAATAAATAAATAATTCAGCAACAACAGGAATAGGCAAGAAAATGTAAAAAAAAAAAAAAAAAGAACAAAACTAATGAATAAATAAAAAGTTTCACTATGACAACAAAAACACTTGAACGCAACACGCTTCTGGACAATAAAGAAACGTTAAAGGCAGCATCAGCAGCAGCTTTTCTGTCCTCATCTAGAGTTTCCTCCAAAACTGTCAACTGCTGGTTGCCAGGTTGGTGTCAACGTGCAACCAGGCGTTGACTCCAGTTGTCCCGCATTGCTTCGACAGCTTCATTTATCACTGTCAATCGCAGGTTCTAAAACTCAACTGCCAGACACACGTCGATTCCTTCTGAATAAAGAATAAAGAGACATGCTAATTTCAGACAGAGGTCGATAATGGAATAATAGGTGAGAACCGCCAGGTCTTAATGACTGGGTTATAGTTTTGGCCTGCGCCCCCTGAGGGTGGGGCCCAGGGGTGTGGCTACAGGGGGGGGGCTAAGGGGGGCACTACCCACCCAATGACAAGTCCTGCACTGAAAAAAGTAAACCATTGAATCAACTTAAAAATTCTTCTGCAATAGGTCACACATAAAAACATCCAGTTGAGTGAATCAAATTAAATTAAATTACAATAACCCGAACCCTATGCAATTCAGTTGGGTTTGGTCAACTAGATTTTTTTCATGTGTGACCATAAAAAGGCAGAATTATGAGATAAAAAGTCAAAATTATGAGATAAAAAGTCAAAATTATGAGATAAAAAGTCAAAATTATGAGATAAAAAGTCAAAATTATGAGACAAAAAGTCAAAATTACGAGATAAAAAGTCAAAATTATGAGATAAAAAGTCAAAATTATGAGATAAAAAGTCAAAATTATGAGACAAAAAGTCAAAATTACGAGGTAAAAAGTCAAAATTATGAGATAAAAAGTCAAAATTATGAGATAAAAAGTCGAAATTATGAGATAAAAAGTCAAAATTATGAGATATGTACAGAAAGTGGAATACTCCCATCACACCAAACAACTATTTTTCAGGTCAAATATATTGAAATTTATGGACATTGTTGAAATGGAAACAGCTCAGATCATTTATAAAGCAAGAAACCATCTTCTTCCTGTTAATCGACAGAAACTGTTTAAAGAAAGTGAAGGATCATATGAGTACAGTTCAAACGCCTAAAACACACAACATTAAAGAGTGTGTTTCTGTTAAAGGAGTGAAATTATGGACTTTACTTTCAGATGACATTAAAAATAGCAACAATAATTATAATTTAAAAAAAAAGTTTCACAAAACTAAACTTGATGGTATGGTATTAAGAACAGGCAGAGGGTCTGTGGACAGGAAGGGTTTGGTTTAATGATTTATGTTCAGGTGGTTTTTGATCCTTTGAATGTTGATCTGAGGTCATGTGTCTCACTATAGATAGATGATCTTAAGTTAATAACTTCTTTAATATATGTGGGTTTTTTTCCCCTCATTCTCATCAGTCGTTTCTTTTTCTTTTGTTGATATTGATGATTATTTTTTTTGCTTGTAAATGTATTAGTTGTAATGGGTTGGTTCATAACCAATCTTTTTCATTCATACAAAGTAAACATCTGAAATTAATGAGATAAAAAGTCTAAATCATGAGGTAACTTACACCTTAATCTTTTATTTTGAAAGTATCTGACTTGTTGACAGGAAAAGTAACGCCTGCCGTGTTTACTCCCAAAAACACTCCCACATCAACTATATATATATATATATATATATATATATATATATATATTTTTTTTTTTTTTTTTTTTTTTTTTTTTTCTTGCAAAAGAAAAAGTAATTTTCGGACACAGGCTTAGTGGAAAAAAACATGAGAGAATTCCAATTTACCTGATACTCATTCCTCTTTTTTTTTCTCCCCTGAAAACAGAAGCTATTATGGCAGAAAGGCTGTCATGCAGAAAATAAGTGTGTCTATGTAATTATACGCTTAAGCCCCCTCGCTATAAACCACACTGATCCAACCATGGAATAAAAAAATAAAAGATTCAAGTTTCAGAAGCGCTTTTTCCACACAATGATCTGTGCTCTGAACTGCTGATGGGATGTAGTGTTCGTACAGGATCCACACGCCGATGTTGATTACACGTTACTGTCCACTTGTTCTTGTAGCGCAGCATCACAAAGGACACAGAATAAGGGTACACGTCCATTATTCTGACAAATCAAGCCATATCAAACATATTCAATCCAGCTGTATTCGCAAAGACTTGTGGGATTCCAACACGAGGATACGGCGACCTGCGGCACGTTGAAAAGAGCTCGGCTGAATTTTATATAAAGTACGGAAGCGGCGGCGGCTGTACGTACGTTATCCAATGACAGAAGCTGAGGCTCAGTTGTAGAGTGGGTCGCTCAATGACCAAAAGGTCACTGGTTCGCATCCACGTGTCGAAGTGTCCTTAAGTAAGACGCTGAACCCTGCCTTAGGTTTCCAGTAGGACAAACAGAACCTGTGTGTGAATGGGTGAATGTGAGGCTAATGTAAAGAGCTTTGAAAAGAACTATAGAAGTGCAGAACATTTAGATCATGGGCGTCGCACCCATGGGGGAATGGGGGTGTTGCGACACTCCCACTTCTACAACCAGATGATTTCATACCCTCCACTTTTTCCTGAAGTTATATATTGTATCGTTCCACTGGATCCTTTATGGTTTACATTTTTTCAACACATTTCCTACAACATTGGTCATTTTTAAAATAATTTTTAAAGGGTTTGAGGGATAGTATTTGGAACGAATCAGGCCTTTTATATGTAAAAATGCGACTGTTTACGAAAAATTCACAGTACGAAAACACTTCTGGAATGAATTAATTTCATAAGTAGAGGTACCACTGTATTATCATAATATTCCACACACTGACACATATATACATATAACCAAATTATCAATAATGCATTTAACAGAAAGGTCAAAATCACATCACTAATTCTAGAACAGGTTGTCATAGAAACTGGAGGCATTCTCTGAATACATGTTTTAAACATGTTTTTATTTTTGCGGGACTGCACCCGCTCCCGCCCGCACCCTCAGTAATCTTTCAAAATTTGTCCTGCGCCGCCCTGCTTTGCATTGGGTCCCATGGGAGTGAAGGGCTCTACCTGGCACCAGTTGTTCAGATTTTTAAGGAAAGTAAAATAACTTTGACAACCCTGATGTATAGAAAGGCTCCGGTTTGATGATGATTGGTCGTCCTGTCTGTTCATTGGACACATTTAGGACAAAACTCTGACTTTAAAGCAGAAAAATATCTTTCTAAATGCAGTTCCAGTGTTTTCAAAATCACAGATGTCGACAGAGATGATACTGTGACAAGTTCATAGACATCACTAGGACCCTGAGAAGTGCATGAAAAGTGTATTTTATGCTTCAACAACCCACAGACTCTTTTATTATATCACTTTATTTGTTTTTCATCTTTTCATGGTCATCAGATATGACCCATTTGGATGTTCAGAGGCTCCCATGTTACCGTGGAAACGCTGTCATCTACTACAACATTGATTCACCAGTAAAACCCATGGAGTTGGAAACAATAACAGTGGAGAAAAAGAATCAAAAATGAAGAAAAGAAAAACATGCAAAAATGATGAGTGATGTGAAAAGGATCAAATAGGAAATAAAACGAACAAAGAACAGCCAAAGAATAAAAATGAACAATAAATCAACTAAACAATCATGATAATAAAATAAGACACAACCTAAACAGAATTGAAGACGAAAATAATAATAAAATAAGGAAGAAGAAAAAGGTTTAAAATGTCAGAAAAATTAACTCGAAGAGCCAATATATGTAAATAAAAAAATAAAAAATAAAAACATTCAGCAAAAAAGCGAAACTAACTCTAATTAGAAATAAATGATGTAAAATGGAGTTTGATGTAAAGAAAATGAAGAAAGAAAAAAAAGATAAATGAGCAAAAAAATTGACAAATTTTGTTTTGTTTCATTTTCGTTTTTGTTTTAAGAATGAAATCAAACAAAATCTTGTGTCTTTTTGGACAGATTTTATGTTTGATATGTGTAATTTAAACTCCTAAGTCTAGTTTAAGTACCTCTGGATCTTATTCACAAGTGATGGAAGGATGGAGCCGGAGGTCAACAGGCGGATTGGGGCGGCATCTGCAGTAATGAGGGAGCTAAGCTGATCTGTTGTGGTGAAGAAGGAGCTGAGCCAGGAGGCAAAGCTCTCAATTTATCAGTAGATCTATGTTCAGACCCTCACCTACGGTCATGAGCTTTGGGTCATGACCCAAAGAATGAGGTCACGGGTACAAGCAGCTGAAATGAGTTTCCTTCGCAGGATGGGCGGAGCTTAGCCTTAGAGATAGAGTGAGAAGCTCAGAGGGACTGGGAGTAGAGCTGCTGCTCCTCCACATCCAGAGGAGCTGAGGTGGCTCGAGCATCTCGTGAGGACGCCTCCCTGGGGAGGTGTTCTGGGCATGTCCACCGAGGAGGAGACCTTGGGGTCGACCCAGGATTATATCTCTGGGCTGGCCTGGGAACGCCTCGGAATGACTCTGGAGGAGCTGGCTGAGAACAGTCTGGGCTGCTGCCCCAATGACCCGGACCCAGATAAGCGGGAGACGACGATGACGATGATGTATAAATGATTGTGTTTTTGTGAAGCTCAGTCTAAAGCTCCACTGTGTCATTTTTTATTTTAATTCTTTGCATTTTGTGGAGGTTTAGACATAGTTTATTTTAATATGTATCATATTTTTGTGTATTTGGAAGTTGGAAGACAGTTTATTTTTTTTTCCTGTTGTTGAGGTTTAGACACAGTGTGTTTTTATTGTCTTATATTTCTGGGCGGGGGACGGCTCAGTTGAGTCATTTTCACAGATATTCTTCTATTCTTAAATTCAGGTTTTGTGAGTTAAATGGAGCTCAGACAGAAAACACTCCAGTTCCTGCTGTGATCGTGTTGCACAGAAACACTTTGAACGGCGGCGGCGAAGGGCACGAGGACGACAATAAAGAACGGAGGCGTTCGTCTGCACGAGGACATTTGAACGTCTGTGTTTTAGGCAACGGAGCAGGAAACCAACAGAGGAGGAGTTTATGAAGGAGACGCAGACGGCCCCAGCTGGAGCAATCTGCAGGGAGCAACGCAATGTGGGTCAGAACATCGCACCGTCAGCAATTAACAGACAACCTGAGCCAATGAGCAACTACAATTTAATTGTACAGTGTATTATGACAAATAAAGTACTTTACTTTTTACTGAGCCAAGTAGCAACCAACGGCAACCTGAGCCAATGAAGAACTATACCACATGGACCACATAGACCACATAGACCACATGGACCACATGGACCACATGGACCACATAGACCACATGGACCACATGGACCACATGGACCACATGGACCACATAGACCACATGGACCACATAGACCACATGGACCACATGGACAACATGGACCACATAGACCACATGGACAACATGGACCACATAGACCACATGGACCACATAGACCACATGGACCACATGGACCACATGGACCACATGGACCACATGGACCACATGGACAACATGGACCACATGGACCACATAGACCACATAGACCACATGGACCACATAGACCACATGGACCACATGGACCACATGTACCACATAGACCACATGGACCACATGGACCGCATGTACCACATAGACCACATGGACCACATGGACCACATAGACCACATGGACCACATAGACAACATAGACTACATGGACCACATAGACCACATACACCACATAGACCACATAGACCACATGGACCACATAGACCACATGGACCATATAGACCACATAGACCACATAGACCACATAGACCACATGGACCACATATACCACATAGACCACATGGACCACATAGACCACATGGACCACATAGACCACATGGACCACATAGACCACATGGACCACATAGACCACATAGATCCTGTGTTTAACAGGATCCACTTGTACTCCTCCTCCTCCAGTAGACTTATTTTTGATCTCACAGATCTGCCTGTGTGTCATGCCTGTTTTCTACTCCTCCTCCTTCACCTCCTCCTCCTCCTCCTCCTCCTCCTCCTCCTCCTCCTCCTCCTCCTCCTCCTCCTCCTCCTCCTCCTCCTCCTCCAGTCTTATTTTTAACTGTACACATATTGATGATCTCGCAGGCCTGCCTGTGTGTAATGCCTGCATTTTAATTGCATATTTGCGGCATCGGGGAATAAACACAATTAACTGAATGTGGGTGGACTTCAATCACAAAGATGCACTGTAGTGAGAAAAAGGTTGTTAGAAGGTAATTATGACTTTGTGATTATTCATTATACTCTGTTCGCTGTGTCGGCCGTTCAGCGTGGACCTGAACTCGCTGGGAAATTGCGTGGCGACCGTGGGTTCGTCCTGGGCTGTTTGTTAACGAGCTCGTCCGGCCGCAGCAGTTTTCCTTAATTTTTTCCTTTGGACGTCAACAGTTTTTGTTTTTTCCTTTGGCCGTCAACAGTTTTTGTTTTTTCTTTTGGTCAACAGTTTTTAGTTTTTCCTTTGGCCGTCAACAGTTTTTGTTTTTTCCTTTGGACGTCAACAGTTTTTAGTTTTTCCTTTGGCCGTCAACAGTCAACAGAAAGAGCTACCTCAGGCTAGAGGATATTTTTTAAGGAGGATGAAAGAAGAGGTTAAAGAAGTCAAATTAATTTAATTTTTATCAATGCACAAGGATCTAAGGACTGGAATAACATTTAATAATAATTAGAAAGCCTTGAATTCTAAAGCCGGCGCTGCATTCAGGTGCCATCGGCTTTTACAGCACTTCCTCCACTTGTGTTTGTGTCGCTTTGATTCTTTCATTCGTCGTCAAATATAAAGAAAGGAAACGGAGGAGCTTTTACTGAATTAACAGCTCAGTGTTGACAAAAGAGCAAGGATCAATGTCGAAAAGGTTTAATCAAATAAATTACGAATGATTAGTTTGTTAACAGGATTTATTTTTTCAACTCAATCCTTTGAGTACAGTGTTCAGTTATTACTGTTTTTTTTCTCCTTCTATTTAAAATCAACCTGTTGAACTTCATCAGTTTGATTAACGTCTACAGACATTACACCTACTACGGCTGGGCTTATCTATTTATAAATCAATAAATCTCTGTACACTGTAAACCCTAACGTTCAGGATAATTAAATATATTCAGTTGTGAATACTCAAAGTTTCAGAAATAGTACTACTAAATCAAATGAATTAAGTTCTTTTTAAATATTTCCAACTAATATTTTTTATGAACATAGATGAGGTTCAAACTAGTGAAATTAAGTCATTAAATGCTGAGAATAAAATTGTACTGTTATTTCTATTGTTTCAAGTAAAGATGATTGAAAAAAAAATTATCTTAACTGATGTAGTAGATGATAAAATATCATTTCAAATAACCACCAATATCTTTTACACCAAAACAATTACAATCACCAAACACAGTAACGTTATTCAGGGTCAGTTGGTAGAACGGGTCGTCCAATGACGGAAGGGTCAGAGGTTCATGTGGGTGGTGGATCCATCACCTTCCAGTGTGTGGGATGAGGGATGAGGCGCTGTGCATCACCCTTAATAGTGTGTGGCGTGGGGGGGGTGGGGGAGGGGACACCGCCCACCGCCCAGGCTAAGTGCTCAGGGAGGTGATGGAGGAGGGGTGTGTGCAAATCTGTGACATGGTTAATGCTCTGCACCGCATCAGAGACCCACCATCGGTCTGAGGATCTGACAGACGGCAGCAGAAAGTGACGAGTGGAGGAATCCAACGGAGGCATTTATGGGGCGTACCTTCCACTAGAGGAGCCCCCCACACACACACACACTTACCTACCCCACCACCATTATCACCATGAGAAGGAGAGACCCAACAGGAGAAACACACACAGGAGGAGCCCCCACCAGAATGCCACCCAAGACCCAGACTGCAAGCCATGAACCATATAAAAACTAGAGAAGCACTCAGAGCAGACCCCCCCCCCCCCCCACTGATCACCACCAAATTTTAACACTTGTTCCTTGTGTCAGTATCAACTTTTCCTGAAAATTTCAGTCAAATCTATCCGGAATTTTTTTGAGTTATCTTGCTACAAATGACACCCCCCCCCCATATACTTCCACCCACCACCAAAATGTAATTCATTCTTTCTTGCACCAGTATAAACATTTACTGAAAATTTCAGTCAAATCCATCCATAACTTTTTTGAGTTATCTTGCACAAAAACAGATAAACTCAGACAAAAACATTCCTTCGTGGAGTAAAAAAAAAAAAACTCACAAAGAAACCCAAACTACACCAAAACAACCGAAACCATCCTGAAAACAACCCAAAAACATATAAAGACAACCTGAAAACAACTCAAAAACATATAAAGACATCCTGAAAACAACTCAAAATGAAGTTGTGATCCCCTCGGTCTTCAGTGTGAGCCTCTACGTTTCCACTGAAGTGCAGCGGGCACTCTCCACATGAAGGAGGACAGCCATGCGTCTGCAGACAAGGCGGCAATTTGACAACATAATTCTGATTTGGTGAAATTGAAAAATGAGTGTCGGGAGTGTCCGGGGATGAGCGAGCGAAGAACCAAAGTGTCAGAGTGTCAGGCGAGCTAATCTGACGTGGAGCCGTCGGAGGCCCGGATCCCGGTCCTGCTGGACTCATCTGACTTGCACATTAGACCAATAACTGGCTCCCATTACAGCTGTCAGGATGAAAAATGGCTTTATTTGGTCTGGACAAACACTCACCTTACAGACAGAGCCTCTTCATTTGTGTTCGATAAGAGTATCTGAAAAAAAAAAAACTCCTTATTTCAATGAAAAGGAGACGTTTCTATTTCCAGCTCCTGTTTCACTCTAGACTTTTGTCCATTAGTTTCATTGAATTTTTTGTTTCTCTCTTGACACATACACTCTAAAATGACTCATGAGGTTAGTAAGTTCAGGTTAAAAATCAAGAGTTTTTTCTGCTTAAAAAGTTAAGAGACTGACATGGTTCAACTAAAAAAAATGGTTTGATACAAATACATGATGAGTAAACTGGAATAAAACTAAGGCACCGTCCCATTTGTCCCCCTTAAAACTTCCACTTGGTTTTAAGTGCCCTAAAAAGTAAATTCCACTCATTAAGGGGAAATAATTCCCCCTGAAAATGGGACACCACTCGCAAAGTGAACGTAACAAACGTGCTGACGTCACACGCTGACAAGTCTACCCCGCCAAATATGAAACCACCCCTCCGCGAGACTGACAGCAGCTGACTACTATTTACACGGAGGACAAATGTCGGTCCCAGCTGTGTTACCTGTTGTGTTGGTTCTGTTTATTTACCTTCAGGATGCGCAGAGAAGAAATGCGGCAAACAGAAGACGCATTCACCGTCTACTTTGCCTTTCAGTCTTGTCTCAGGTATGTTGATTTATTTAAATATTTTGATGTATTTTTTCTTCAATAGTTGGCGATTTATAACATTAACGTTAGCATTACCGCTAGCTTGACAAGGTAACATGGGTAATTTCATCTTCCACTCAAAACGAAGTCCGCAACCAACCTCACTACATTTTGAGGGTTGATTTTAAGGGCAAAATCGCACTCCCACTTGCTCCCCTAGGTAATGGGACACCCTACCCCTACACATGAATGCGCAAAATCTAGTGTTAGGGGAAATTTTAGGGTTAGGGGGAGAAATGGGACAGGGCCTAAGTCCATGGTTTTACAAATAAACAAGGAGTAACATGTATAATTGTCTATTAGTGGTGTTAAGATCGAAAAGGTTTCAGAAATGTGTTTTTCGGGTGGAATAGTGGATGATAAACTGGCAGAAACCACATATTGCTAATGTAAAAAAAAAGGTATCCAAGATGGCAATGTCACATGGATATGGTAACTATGGAGCCTCTGAATGACCAAATATGGTCATATCTGATGACTATGAAAAGATGAACAACTGTATTTTAAGTGATGGGTATCGATCGAACATTTTCAGTTCCGATAACTTCGTTTTGGTTCCGGTTCCTGAACGGTACCTTTTTCGGTTCGTATTTTATAATTGATATAAAAATAGTGTTTGTATTAGGGCATTAACGACTTCAGTTTTTTTCAAGTTGGCTTATCTCTCAATAAAGTCGAGTCGATGGGTCGTGATGATGTCATCGCATTGTCAGCGGGGGAACAACACTGGTCCAGCAATGAGCAACTTTTATTAAAGTTCACTGCAACGTAACAATGTCCACTGACAAGACACAAACATCAACACTTTTACCCCAACAAAACAAAAGCTAACATTAGCAAAGAGTTTTCTTTGAAATGTAACTGCATAACATCAGTAGAGTGAACATATGTCCGCTTTTTGTCTGGACTGACGGCTCTAAAACCATCCACACATCTGTCACGAGACCTCACATTTTATATTAAGAAGCACACCACACTGTCCTCGTCATGTTTGGAAAAAAACAGTGCGTTGTCTGCACTGCTGCTAAGGTTAGCTAGCGGATACCTCTTCAGATGCCGTGCTGGTTTTTTTGTCATCTAAGGTGAAGTTTTTCCACACATGCGATGTGCGTCTGTCACTCTCTAACTGTCTCACTTGCAGCTGCCATGTCTGGTTTAGTTCTGACTATTCTGTGTTTACGCACCGAGAGAAAGAGGGCGCTAGAGAAACAATAGCATGCGACTTGTCGACTCGACAAATTTAAGTTGCTACAGGAGTCTATGTGTCGACCAGTCGATATTTCAGTTAAGGCCCTAGTTTTTATAGCACATTTTTACACATAACTGTCATTCAGTTCAATATATTTAGGTCCTAGGACATTGAGTGACATAAAGATAATCAGAAGAGTTTAGGGCTTGTGTCCACAGGATACATTTTTAGGACAGAGAGCGATAAAAAACATGTCTACCGATCCCATGCGCTTTCCCTCAGTGAGCTTTTATTGTTGCCAAGTTAGACAAACATCCTGCACTTCCATGTTAGAAACGTTGTATGTGTAAATATTAACACTTTCCTTGTTATCAGCATACAAAACTACTTTTATAAAAAATTAAAAAAACAGTAAATATACGTACCACGCAGCCCAACTGATGACACCACAACGTCTCTCCGTGCCTTTGCTTTGAACCCCGAGTTGTGGTACCGGGGTACAGGTCATAAAAATATCTGAAACCAGTCGGATGAACCTCTTAAACTGGTCTAAATACACTGCCACGAACAAACTGAAACTCAGTGCCCAGCCCTCCTGTATTTCACACCATGTATACATAGGATTAATGGATGATTAGGTTTGAAACAGTTCAGTTCAGTCGATGGTTCTGGTTTCGAGTATCTGTTTGGGTCTTTAAGGGTTAATAACAGACTGCAACAGCCAAAAAAAGCCCTCGTCTTCACACACCTGTGACACATCTCGACACGTTTTTTATTAACAGAACTGTTATGGAATGTGTAAAAATACTTGATGTGCCGTGATAAATAATAATCAGAGCTGCTGTTTGGATTAGATTTTGTATTTTACAGCCTTCGTAAGCACGGAGTAAGAATAATTGTGAGGTTCTACAAGTAGTGATGATGTGTATAAAGAGAGATTTATTCATAAACTAATGTAAGTGACAGAGTAGTTTATTCATATGTGCAGGATGATTTGTTCCCATCATTTTGACAATATACGTGTCATACATTGTCATTAAATAAAATGATAAAAACCCTTTAGTAGAAGCACCCAAAGGGTACCAGCTGCTTGTAGAAAAAACTGTGACTTTTTATACCATAATTATGACTGTTATCTCACAATTGTGACTATTTATCTCAGAATTTCAAGTATTTTTCTCATCATTGTTTATGTCCTATCTATCTATCTGGCCTTTTTACCTCATATTTTGGACTTTTTATATTTGTACTCACTTACAGTTGTTCCTTCCCACCTCTGTAACTGGGAGAACATACATTTAATTGATATTCTGGTGTATTTTCACTAGTAAAAGGTCAGAAAAGTTACAGGCCAGGGTGGCTAGAAGGCAGACTAAAGCTTCCTCCAGTGGAAACAGAACAGTAGTGTGGGACAGGTTCCCTTTAAAAAAAATGTGTGTGTTTATGTGGTGTCGGTACCAGTGTGGCCGGGGCATAAGTCACAGACTGTGTTTGCATAAATTCCATTACAACAGTTAAATCCAAATGGAACATTTTGACAGGAGGGAACAAAAGAAAGCAACATCAAGGTCAAACTTATTTATGAAGCCTTTCAACAAAACAAATCACTGAGTGCTTTACAAAGCCACAAATGACATAAAGAGCACTTGGAATTATGCCGTGTGTGTTCACGGTGGTTTGAACAAACGCACAAACGCAGCCTCAGTGTAAAGTACAAATCACAGCATGCATTTAGTTTAAGCCTCCATCTATCTGATGTGTGTCCTGTGGCTCATGGAACCGCCACGCTGTCGTGTGCAACAGCCCCCGGAGACCCCCTCTATTAAAGACTCATAGCATCCACAGGTGGACGCCTAGGATCCAAGGGGCCTCATGTGCAAAGATGTGTGTGGATTTTATTAACAACAAGTCAATCAGAGATGGCTTGAGTTTTCAGTAATTTTTGATGAAACCCAATATTATTATTTAAAAAAACCCCAAAGAAACAGGAAATTCTACGAAGCTTGGCTGCTGAGAAAATGGATAAAACATGGTTCAAATGGGATTTTCTATGTTCAATACAAAGCAGGATATTATTTTAAATTTTTCACCTTTGACCTTCATTGCTCAATATCTAACAGGTTCTTCCTTGACCCATTATCTATCATTGCTGAAAGTTTGATCAAAATCCGTTCAGAACTTTTTGCGTAATCCTGCTGACAGACAAACAAACAGACAAATTTAATACCTCCTTGGTGGAGGTAAAAAAAAAAAAAAAAAAATAATAATAATATATGTTATGTATAAAGCACTTGACATTTTTAGATAAAAAACCTCAAAGTGCTACAATAAAAGACGGTGTAGTTAAAAAGAGTTGAGAAGACACAATAAAATTAAAAACGATGATAAAATAATATCATAGAATAGAATAAAATGCATGTATCATTTTTTTTACTCATTTTATTGATTATTTTATCCATGTTGTTTATTTTTGAATGAATTTTCCAGAATTATTTAGTTCATTTTTTTAAAAATAATTTTGTTGATTATTTTCTCCATTTTATTTATTATTGAGTGAATTTTCCATAAAGATTTAGTCTATTTTTGTACATTTTGTTGATTATTTTTGGTCAATTTTACTCATTTTGTTGCTATTAATTCAGTCCAAACCATCTCTGAGTCATTTTAGTAAGAAAATATTGAGTATTTTCTGACAATGGTCCTTATTGTAGAAAACAAACCCCTGTATCTGACACATACTGTTGTCTATTCGTGTCTAGACTCGGGCGGTTCTGCTACGAGGCTAACGATATATAAAACAAGGCGAAGCAGAAGACAAATAAAATCAATATGCATCTTGCTCTCCCAGGCTGGACACTGTCCTCGATCACAGCTCGGTGACATGAGGAGCTGGCCGGCGAACCGACCAGGACGCCAGGACTAATAGTCGTCAAAGCCAAGTGACAGTGAGGCTTATCTGTGGCGAGCCATATTTCCTGTGGCTCCCTGAAGATGTGGCTGGACAGTGTGTGTTATCCCTCCCTCCAGATAAAGCTCATCTCCCACACAGCGGACCTCCAGTGTATGTCACATCCAGGCTATAAGCTGTGGGCGCCGCTGTCCCCGAACAGCAACCCTGACAACCGTCCTCCGACTGAGGAAACAAGCCCCGTTTTTGTTCCGGAGCCCACCTAATACTCCGCTGACATACATTCTGTTCCCTCCTTCTCGGTGGTTCCTACATTTTATCCCCGTCTTTAAAAATGCTTCTTCTTCCCCCTTTGAGATTAGTGGTGGGTAAAGATGAAAAATTGCGTTTTCATCGCGGTGACATCTAATCTGTTTGGCGAGCTTTAATTTCCCTGGACGATGTAAGAGCTGGTGGGCCACGAGCTCACAACAGACGCACTTTAGTCAAAGGACACGGATGACACAAGAGAAGGATGCGTTCAGGGCCGCGTTTAGACACAGAGAGGCCCGGAGCTATTACAGCCCTGAGGCCCCGCCCTCTTCTGAAATGACACCAGCTGGTCTCGGGAAAGCTGTGAAACATAAAATAATAATGGATTTGATTTCTTTAGTGCTTTTCCCAAACACCCAAAGCTCTTCACATTACTAATCCATTATTCATCCACTCTCACATTCTCACTCTGGTGGTGGTAAACTTCATCTAGACCCACAGATTGACAGAAGTGTGGCTGCGAATTCCAGCCGAGTGGCCTCCGACAGCTACCCAAGATTTATACACCACCAATGAAGACGATTTTCTGAGCTTTATCATTTAGCAGAAAAAATAAATAAATACTCGGAGTGTGTAGACTCCACCAATGCAGATCAGCCCCACCCTCCCCTCCCTAAATGACCGGAATGAGCGCAAGGTTTCACTTTCACTTCCGGTAGTGCCAGTGCTCATCGACCTACCGAATGTGTTTTTTGTGGCCTGTTACAACCTAATTACAAACGTAATAATAAACATTTTGCCAATGTATGTCACGGTGTAAATGCAGAGGTTAACAGATTAAAATATATCCAGTCATTATTATGTCTTGATTCATCATTGGACAGAGGTGTCTAATCATTTATATTAATTAAAATAATGAAGGAAATTTTTTTTATGTGTATATGTATATGTGTGGGTATATATATATATATATATATATATATATATATATATATATATATATATATATATATATATAATTATATTATATTACATATTTTCAACTGATATTTGGAGTTGATGCAAATTTTCTGTCAAATGTGAAGAAATGTCAGATAATGACGACACGGGTGCATCCATGTTTGGGGGCGTGGCTTCAGTGTCTCCATCCTCTATTATCCACACAAACACACGTCAGTTAATATGAAACCGACTTCGTCACAGTGGAACCCTCCACAGCTGCTTTTAACGTTCCTCACCCGGAGCCCTGAACGTTCCCTCAACATTTACCGCATCTCTACTTGATTTCTCAGTTATGTATGTGTGGTAAAAGTCTAAATAATTAGGATCTCACCTGAAAGCGTGAAGATGCACCTGCTTCCTTCCTTCCTGCCTTCGTCACCAGCCTGTTCTACTTCTACAATCTGCTGCATGGAGAATTATTCATGAACCCTGACATTTGCACAGGATTTTTTTCCACTGAAATTGAGCTTAGAATTCAGTGTTTCCACCTGGTTTATGTTTAAGTCCAACTGTTCGTCTACAGAAATGAGAAACCAGACAATGTGTTTTGTATGTATATACAGTATGTATATGTATGTGTATATGTATATATATCTGTATGTACATGTGTATGTGTGTCTATTAGGGAATTAACAACCTACAATGTTTTCATCTCGACTTATCCGCCAATAAATTTCGAATTCAAGTCGACAGGCCGTGATGATGTCATCGCATTGTCAGCGGAGGAACAACATGGTCTGTCCAGCAATGATCAACTTGTATTAAAGTTCACTGCGATGTAACACATATCCACTGACAATACAAAAGCATAAATATTTTTAACCCCAATGTTAGCAAAGAGTTTTCTGTTAAATTTAACTGAACACCAGTAGGTGAACATATGTCTGCATTTGGTCTGGACCCAAGGCTCTAAAACTGGACTGTCCAGATGTCTGTCATACGTCCTCAGTTTTTACATTAAGCGTAAAACCTTTAAGTTAACCGCCAAGACGCACTCCACACTGTCTATAATAGTTTTTCAGATTTCTGGAGGTCAAAGGTGACATGTCGCAAAACTAACTTGTGTAACACTGTGTCAAACATAGACATATCACGCTTAACTTTATTAATACTGGATATATTATCATAATATTACACACACTGATGCATATATACATTTAATGAAATTATCAATATTGCAAAAGGTCAAAGGTCAAGGTCGCATTTTGCAAAAATGTCAAAATCACATGATTGGCTCTAATTCAAGAACGGGCAACATTAGACCTTCTCTGAATACGTGTTCTCTTTGTTTTCCTTTATTTGTTTGTGATAAAGATATCTGAAAAAAAAACCCAGAAGAATAACACAAGGGTTAAAATGAGTATTCTGTTTGTTCTGAACTGGAATACGTGGAGTGTGAATCCCAAGCTCAGTGGAATCTCCACCAACAATCTCATCTGTCATCATCTGCTGTGATCACAGTCTAATTAAAACTACAAAATGTGGAATTATCTGGGTCGGCTCAGTCTCATATCACTATATCAGAGGAACTGTATTAAACCCAGAGCAAGAGTTCACGTGGCCTAAAGGAGGCTTTAATTAGGCTGTGGAGGTCACAGGTCAGGGTGGGTTTGACCTGCCATAACTCATTTATGGTCATTAATGTTGGTAATTGATCAAACTGTCAAAAGCGATATAAGCAGAGTGGGTGTGGGGTTACAGTTCTGGTTCTGTTGGAAAACAGCCTGAGGGTCCAAAGAAAAAAAACTGATACAAGTATGAAAACTGGACGGAGATAAATCTGTTCAGAGTGATTCAGAGAACTGGGATTCAAATGGTTCGATTACACACATCTTAGGATTACAAAGAACCATATGAATACAACAAAGAAATGTATGGTGACAATAGGGAACCATACAAAGATGATAAAGAACCAAATGAAAATGGTAAGGAACCGTACCAAGACGGCAAAGAACCGTACCAAGACGGCAAAGAACCGTACCAAGACGGCAAAGAACCGTACCAAGACGGTAAAGAACCGTACGAAGACGGTAAGGAACCGTACGAAGATGGCAATGAGCCATACGAAGACGGCAAAGAACCGTACGAAGATGGTAAAGAACCGTATGAACACGGTAAAGAACCGTACGAAGACGGCAAAGAACCGTACGAAGACGGCAAAGAATCGTACCAAGACGGCAAAGAACCGTACCAAGACGGCAAAGAACCATACCAAGACGGTAAAGAACCGTACCAAGACGGTAAAGAACCGTACGAAGATGGTAAGGAATGGTACGAAGATGGCAATGAGCCATACGAAGATAGCAAAGAACCGTACGAAGACGGTAAAGAACCGTATGAACACGGTAAAGAACCGTA
This sequence comes from Siphamia tubifer, assembly GCA_020466265.1. Lineage (NCBI taxonomy): Eukaryota > Metazoa > Chordata > Actinopteri > Kurtiformes > Apogonidae > Siphamia > Siphamia tubifer. The sequence goes on from CM035800.1 coordinate 29,707,406, forward strand.
CAAAGACGGCAAAGAATCGTACGAAGACGGCAAAGAACCATACCAAGATGGCAAAGAACCGTACCAAGACGGTAAAGAACCGTATGAACACGGTAAAGAACCGTACGAAGACGTCAAAGAATCGTACGAAGACGGCAAAGAACCGTACCAAGACGGCAAAGAACCGTACCAAGACGGTAAAGAACCGTACCAAGACGGTAAAGAACCGTACCAAGACGGCAAAGAACCGTATGAACACGGTAAAGAACCGTACGAAGACGGCAAAGAACCGTACCAAGATGGCAAAGAACCGTACCAAGACGGTAAAGAACCGTACGAAGACAAAAACCATATGAAGATGACAAGGAATAGAACTAACTCGTTTTGATGAGAGAACTTTATGTGTGTCTTTCAACTGCAAAAAAGGCAGATTTTAAAGGTACCTGGAGTCTTTTTTTTTTAAATATATGTTTGTGTTTATTGGACAGTGGCAGCGACTTTAATAATCACTGGATCCATTAGTAGGTCTGCACTGTGTGTGTGTGTGCTTGCGTGTGTGTGTGTGTGTGTGTGTGTGCGTGCGTGCGTGCGTGTGTGTGTGTGTGTGTGTGTGTGCGTGCGTGTGTGTGCGTGTGTGTGTGTGTGTGTGTGTGCGTGCGTGTGTGTGCGTGCGTGTGTGTGTGTGTGTGCGTGCACTTCTATTCATATCTTGACGGAGACATTGATATGTTTACACAGTCACACCATGGGGACCTTTGACACTATGGAGACCAAAATTCAGGTCCCCACAATGGTTAAATATGAATACAGGTTCCCACTAGTAAAATGATGTGGCCCTATAAATACATTCATTTGTTTTGTTTTTTTCTGGCAGTCCTCATAAAGCACAGGGGGAAACAGGTGCGAAATGAAATATGTATTTTTCAAGGGTTTGAAAATGTGTTTACTACAGAATTTTCTAATTTTATTATTTTATTTTTAAAAAGTATATATTTATTTTTTTATATTATTTATTTTATTATGTATTTATTTATGTTATACATATGTAATAAATACACACAGACATGCTTTTATTATTATTATTTGTATGTATTTTTGTTTACTTTTTTATTATTATTATTATTAATGTATTCACAAATTTTTATTTATCTATTTTTTTAATCTTCACTTTTATTTTATTAAAGAAAAAAAAAGATCTGTTTACACTCACTACCCAATGGCTACTTGATTACAAACTTGGTCCTCATGAGACATGTAAACGAGTGTGTGTGATTCTGTGCGTGTGTGTGTGTGTGTGTGGACACAGCGTGGGTGTGTGTAATTATATGACTCACAACACAAGTGCTGCAGATAGAGCCGCAGACAATATTATTCTCCCACCGATGTGCTCGTTCCCCCCTCGGCTGCTGGGACGAGCGAGTGGGAAAGGTTACAGGAGCGAGGGTGTGTATTGAAATTCCAGACCACTTCACGTCGCCCAGGAGTGGCCGTCGGAAGATTAATGAGCTATTTGGGGAGAGTTCAGCTATTTCACATGCACAGGGTCCACATTAGTGATATAATTAATTTTACAACACTGGGGTGTTGTCACCCCTCAGTAGCGTGCGCCATGTGCCCATGATAAGCATTCCCTAATTAAACAACAGCAAAGAAAAAAGAAAAGAAGAGCTTTGACATTCAGAGTCTGGGAGGAAAAAACAGCTCCAGGTTCAGTTAAGACATGCTTTGACCTGCTGCTTTTACATGGGTTTTAACAGCATACAATTGAGTTATTCACTGGCTATTGATTTCAGTGTCTGCACCAAAAAAAAAATCCAAGCATGTAGAAGATCTGACACCAAAAAATGCCCAGAGGTAAATGTGTGATGAGAGGAAGAGTAAATAAAAAAGACTTGACCTGAGAAAGACAGAGAGAGAGAGAGAGAGAGAGAGAGAGAGAGAGAGAGAGATGAAGGAAGTGTTCAGAGAGGACTAGATAGACAGAGATGGGAGGGAGGAGAGAGAGAGGGAGGTAGGGAGGGAGAGAGGGGAAGAGAGATGAAGGAAGGAGTGTTCAGAGAGAAGAAGGATTAGATAGAGAGAGAGAGAGGGAGGGAGAGGGCAAGAGGAGAGGGAAAGGGGGGAGAGGAGAGGGGAAGAGAGAGAGAGAGGGAGGGGGCAAGAGGAGAGGAGAAGAGAAGAGAAGAGAAGAGAGAGAGAGAGAGAGAGAGAGAGAGAGAGAGAGAGAGAGAGAGAGAGAGAGAGAGAGGAAGCGAGTCAGAGAGAGGGGGGGTGGAAGAGCAAGAGAGAGGGAGGGAGAGAGGGGGAGTCAGAAAGAGAGGGGGAGGGAGAGAGAAGAGTGGAAGGAGTGTTCAGAATAGAGAAGGATTAAATAGAGAGAGGAAGGAAAGAGGGAGGGAGGGTGGGGTGGGGAAAAGAGAGAGAGAAGTATTAAATAGAGAGAGGTGAGAGGAAGGTAGAGCAGGAGGCAGAGGTCAACAGTACCAACATGTGACCACCTGAACTGTCGTCGTGTCGTCACTTCATCATAACTGAAACATTTAAAGTCATTTATTTTTTACACAAACTTTTCCAGAAACAACTTCCAGCTGACACCGTGATCATGATTCAAAATGAATAATTTGTGTAAAATCCACTTCATCTGTCCATGGTCATCAGACTGTTGGACGTTCAGAAAACTACGCAGTTACCATGGAAACATCTAGAATAAAAATAATGACAACAACAACAATAATAACTATAATATCAATAATAACATAGAATTCATCTTCCACTGTAGTGACCTTAAACCCACTTGTGTTCTGACTCACTCATAAAATAACCCTGGTGACTAAAGCAGGGACATGTGCATGACATCGTAACCATAGCAACAATCATCACATAACATCTGTATTTTTTTTTTGTTTGTTTGTTTGTTTGTTTGCATTTGTCCCGGCTGTTGGAGTGTCATCTTTTTTTTTTTTTTTCTGGAGAATATAGTTGGAGTCCAAACAGGAAGTGGAACTGTTTTAGGTAAATTTTTCAACCCAATTATTTTAGCTGTGGACGATGGAGGAAGTGGATAATTACCAATGATTAAAACAAACTGGATGATGAGGTACCTGCCATACATCCATAACCATGACACACACTAACTAGGAACCATAGGGTTAATGACTATGACCTGGAGCAGAATACAGACCCGGATAATCATTTTCTTTGCAGTATTAACAATAATTACCAATATAACCAATACTTTACAACGAGGGATAAATTATCAATTATTCACTACAATAGCAGAAGCCTTTATGCCATAAAGGAATATCTACAGTCATTGTCACAACCATTTAATATAATTACAATATCTGAAACTTGGATAAATACTGAAAGGGATTAAACGTTGAATTAAACATAATGAATAGGAAAAAACAGAGTGGGGGAGCGGTATATATATATATATATATATATATATATATATATATATATATATGTGTGGACAAAACACTGAAATATAAGGTGCTGGAAAACTATGACAACTGTGGTGCACAATCAACTAGAATGTATAACTATTGAAATATGTAATGAAAAGAACAAGAATATAGTTATTAGTTGCATATACAGAGCAGCAGAGAATGTATGGAGGGTATGTACTTACAAAAGAGCAAAACTATAGTTTATATATGTGGAGACTTTAACATGGATCTATTAAAGCATAAAATAATACGTGCTTTTATCAACACAATTTTGTCTATTTCCAAAAATAATTCAGGATTACTCTCAATTGTGCAACCCTGATTGATAATATATACTGTAAGGGTACAGTATATATACTGTAAGGGTATAGTAGATATACTGTAAGGGTATAGTATATATATATACTATAAGGCTATAGTATATATACTGTAAGGGTATAGTATATATATACTGTAAGGGTACAGTATATATACTGTAAGTGTATAGTATATATACTGTAAGGGTATAGTATATATATATATATACTGTAAGAGTATAGTATATATACTGTAAGGGTATAGTATATATACTGTAAGGGTATAGTATATATATACTGTAAGGCTATAGTATATATACTGTAAGGGTATAGTATATATATACTGTAAGGGTGCAGTATATATACTGTAAGTGTATAGTATATATACTGTAAGGGTATAGTATATATATATATATATATATATATATATATATATATATATATATATATATATATATATATATATATATACTGTAAGAGTATAGTATATATACTGTAAGAGTATAGTATATATACTGTAAGGGTATAGTATATATACTGTAAGGGTATAGTATATATATACTGTAAGGGTACAGTATATATACTGTAAGGGTATAGTTTATATACTGTAAGGGTATAGTATATATATATACTGTAAGAGTATAGTATATATACTGTAAGGGTATAGTATATATACTGTAAGGGTATAGTATATATATACTGTAAGGGTACAGTATAAGGGTATAGTATATATATATATATATATATATATATATATATATATATATATATATATATACTGTAAGAGTATAGTATATATACTGTAAGGGTATAGTATATATATACTGTAAGGCTATAGTATATATACTGTAAGAGTATAGTATATATACTGTAAGGGTATAGTATATATACTGTAAGGGTATAGTATATATATACTGTAAGGGTACAGTATATATACTGTAAGGGTACAGTATATATACTGTAAGGGTATAGTATATATACTGTAAGGGTATAGTATATATATACTGTAAGGGTACAGTATATATACTGTAAGGGTATAGTATATATACTGTAAGGGTATAGTATATATATATACTGTAAGAGTATAGTATATATACTGTAAGGGTATAGTATATATACTGTAAGGGTATAGTATATATATACTGTAAGGGTACAGTATAAGGGTATAGTATATATATATATATATATATATATATATATATATATATATATATATATATATATATATATATATATATATATATATATATATATATATATATATACTGTAAGAGTATAGTATATATACTGTAAGGGTATAGTATATATATACTGTAAGGCTATAGTATATATACTGTAAGGGTATAGTATATATATATACTGTAAGGGTACAGTATATATACTGTAAGTGTATAGTATATATACTGTAAGGGTATAGTATATATATATATATATATATATATATATATATATATACTGTAAGAGTATAGTATATATACTGTAAGAGTATAGTATATATACTGTAAGGGTATAGTATATATATACTGTAAGGGTACAGTATATATACTGTAAGGGTATAGTATATATACTGTAAGGGTATAGTATATATATATACTGTAAGAGTATAGTATATATACTGTAAGGGTATAGTATATATACTGTAAGGGTATAGTATATATATACTGTAAGGGTACAGTATAAGGGTATAGTATATATATATATATATATATATATATATATATATATATATATATATATATATATATATATATATATATATATATACTGTAAGAGTATAGTATATATACTGTAAGGGTATAGTATATATATACTGTAAGGCTATAGTATATATACTGTAAGAGTATAGTATATATACTGTAAGGGTATAGTATATATACTGTAAGGGTATAGTATATATATACTGTAAGGGTACAGTATATATACTGTAAGGGTACAGTATATATACTGTAAGGGTATAGTATATATACTGTAAGGGTATAGTATATATATACTGTAAGGGTACAGTATATATACTGTAAGGGTATAGTATATATACTGTAAGGGTATAGTATATATATATACTGTAAGAGTATAGTATATATACTGTAAGGGTATAGTATATATACTGTAAGGGTATAGTATATATATACTGTAAGGGTACAGTATAAGGGTATAGTATATATATATATATATATATATATATATATATATATATATATATATATATATATATATATATATATATATATATATATATATATATATACTGTAAGAGTATAGTATATATACTGTAAGGGTATAGTATATATATACTGTAAGGCTATAGTATATATACTGTAAGGGTATAGTATATATATATACTGTAAGGGTACAGTATATATACTGTAAGTGTATAGTATATATACTGTAAGGGTATAGTATATATATATATATATATATATATATATATATATATATATATATATATATATATATATATATATATATATATATATATATATATATATACTGTAAGAGTATAGTATATATACTGTAAGAGTATAGTATATATACTGTAAGGGTATAGTATATATATACTGTAAGGGTACAGTATATATACTGTAAGGGTATAGTATATATACTGTAAGGGTATAGTATATATATATACTGTAAGAGTATAGTATATATACTGTAAGGGTATAGTATATATACTGTAAGGGTATAGTATATATATACTGTAAGGGTACAGTATATATACTGTAAGGGTACAGTATATATACTGTAAGGGTATAGTATATATACTGTAAGGGTATAGTATATATATACTGTAAGGGTACAGTATATATACTGTAAGGGTACAGTATATATACTGTAAGGGTACAGTATATATACTGTAAGGGTATAGTATATATACTGTAAGGGTATAGTATATATATATACTGTAAGAGTATAGTATATATACTGTAAGGGTATAGTATATATACTGTAAGGGTATAGTATATATATACTGTAAGGGTACAGTATATATACTGTAAGGGTACAGTATATATACTGTAAGGGTATAGTATATATACTGTAAGGGTATAGTATATATATACTGTAAGGGTACAGTATATATACTGTAAGGGTACAGTATATATACTGTAAGGGTATAGTATATATACTGTAAGGGTATACTATATATACTGTAAGGGTATAGTATATATACTGTAAGGGTGCTTAGCAACAACACAGGGTAATTCTAAACACGGAGGTGGTGCGTTCAGGACCGTCGTAACATCTCTGGTGCGTTCAATAGCGCAGGATATCTGAAAACTGAGAGAAAATGAGTTGTTCCTGAATAAATATAGTTAAACAATCAACAACAATGAAAGTGTGTGGTGTTTGTAACAGAAGGGAAGAGCAGAGCTGGACATGTACACTTTAAAGTTGACTTTATTATGAAGTATGTTCATTTACAGGCTCCTGTTTGTGTTGTGTGCAGATAAATGGAGTAGTTTTCTTCCCAAAGTCTGGATCAAATATATTACTGCTGAATAAATGTGAACTGACTCACATATGATGGGCATTTTTGGGGGGAATTAGGGCTCCTGATATGATCTGTAGGATCATCATTCAGCCTTTACACCTGGTCTGGTGTTAAAAAGGCAAGAGAAAAATCTGGAATATCGAACAATCACAATTTAAATCGAATTGGCATGAAAGCATATCGTCCCAGCCCTGATATATATATATATATATATATATATATATATATATGAATCAGAAAAAAAAATAATTTTGGAGGAAGGGGATTTTTTTTTAGAAAAGTAGATCCAGTAAGAAGGGGTGTGATTTTGTAAGTGTTAACTTCCACCCACTCCTTTTGAACATGATTATGTTGTTTTTTACTGTATTTTTTCTTATTTTTTATGTTCAAATAATGTAGTAAATGAAATCAAAATTTAAATATTTTATTCACAATTTTTTTTAATTACAGAATGTTTTTAGTTTTATTAATTTTATTAAATATTTAAAAATAAATAAATAATTAAAGACTTGTTTATACTCACTACCCAATGGCTACTTTATCTATAAGCGATGAGTGTGTGTGTCCTACTGTAATAAACCTGATGTCTGCTGCGCTGTAGTGGGCGGTTTATTCCCACAAGGACAAATAAGATGATTTTATACTTATATAGTTATGTATATATTCAATAAATAAAGCGAGTGTCAGACAGAAAAACCTGTAAAACATTCATGTAAATCATTGTCTGGAGTCAAAACGTCCCTGGGGTCAGATTGACCTAAGGGTCAAAGTTCAGCTAATGGGAGGGTTAAAGACTGTGACCCCTTTAGTTTTCTCTGGGTGGAACTTTCATCATTATTCTATCCTCAGCAGATTCCTTCCAAAGCAGCGATTTATCTACATTTATTTCACTGATCATATAAAGGTTTAGAAAAACTCAGAGGAAATTCAAAATATTGAGTCTTATTATCGTATACTTTACTTTATTTCAGGATGTATTTTACAAATGTATTCCCTATTATTACCCAATAGTGAGAAAAGGGGCTCACAGAGAAAGGACTGTGTTATTGCCAGTGTTTCTATGGCTATATTTGTGGTTCCTTTATGTAACAAACACCCTTTAGGCCATTGGAAGTCTCCAGGGAAACCATCTTATTACTGCTGTATTGATCTGAACACAGGTTGGTTTGATGAATGTATTTTACTTTTTTACTCAGAGGTTTATGTCCAGTTTCAGCTGATTATCAGCGTGATACATGTTAGGGATGCACTGATGTGACTTTTTCAGATGCTGGGGTCTTTTTTTTTTATTAGTCTGTATCTGATATTATTGTTGATTTTAAAAGCTCCAAGTCTTATCTGGGCTAAAATACCTCTGATACGACTCGTTTATTTGAGAAAACCAGGCAATTTATGTTATGTTTAGTTATGTATTTATTTTCACTTATTTCAGTTTATGGTTAGTAGTAAAAAGATGATAGTTATTATGAGGTGATTCTTTCATTGATGTATTTTCAGGAAGTGCTTTTATTTTGAAGTCCATTGAAGAATAAAGTGGTTTTCAAGCTAGTTTGCTAAAAGTTCCCTTTTTGTGTTTAATAACTGCAGCATTTTTGAAACTGAAAATTATATTAAAATAATCTGGTTACTGTCCATGGTACTGATTTTATTTTTGTCACTTTCCCTCTCTGCTAAAGCGATAGCAGCTCCACTCACAGACCTGTTTACGACTTTTGGCCGTCATTAGAAGCTTCTATCCAGTTTCCAGAGGATGGTGTGTGGGAACATGTTCAGCTGGTTGATAATTGCAGGTCTTTGCTGCTGTAATTACCAGAACACTATTTACTGGAAGTATAGTACGACGGCGTACGCTCTGTTATTTTCCCTACTGTTTGTTTGACAGTGTCTCTGGATCAGACTTCCCAGGGTGCATCTGTTTTGTTTTTTTTCCTAGCGCCGCTCTCCCGCTGCTGTGACTTAAATATTTTATTTAGCCTCTTTAAAGATGACACCTCTAACAGCGGCAGAACCTGGAATTAACGTCCACCCAAGTGTCGGCTTTAATCCACTGGAATTTAGGGGATGGGAAATAAATTATAAGTGTGCGGAAATGTTTAAAGGAAAGGCTGTGTTAAATTAGTCATTCACCCATTTATTAGAATTATATCCTTCATATTTAGGCTTGTTTTAATACCATTTATTAGAATACTATCCTTTTTTAAGTGTTTTATTACCATTTAATATTACCCTTTACATTTTTCCTTTTTATTGTACATTGTTTTTATGATTCATGGTTGTTTTTAGGTATTTTTCAGATGATTTTTATGTAGATTTTAAGTAATTTTAACATTTTGTGACATTAATTTAGATGATTTTTCTTTTTCTTAAGTGTTTTTGGGAGATTTAAAAAAAATAAAAATAAAAATTATATATATATATATATATATATATATATATATATTCTTACATGGTGTATAAGGTAATTTTTTTAGATATTTTTAAGTAATTTTTTGACATGATCTTAGGTGGGTTTGGAGTGTTTTTGAAATGGTTTATTTTTAGGTAAATGTGAATTTTTTGTAGGTATTTTTAAGCAAATTTTTATGTAGTTTTGGGTGTTTTGAAGGTGTTTTCTTGGGGTCATTTTTAGTTGTGTGAACTGAGCATGCTCAGATGTCGATGAAAAGAACAATTCTATCATATCAACACAACCTTAAATGTTTGTTAAGGAAGAAACGGTTGAATTTCTCTGAATATTTCAAATAAATCCCAGATTCCATAGGCGTCAGGGGTTAAAGGGTCACTTTTACCATGATCTCCACGTACAGTAAACGTCTCATCATCGTGAAGGCGAATCCTGTAGCCAGAGGGTGTAAAGGGTGGAAGTGTTTTCCCTTCATTAGCGCCTATTAGGCCGGTGTCTGTTCAAGGCAGATTGGATCGGAGTGATCTGAGAGATGTTCAGAGGTATGTTCTCTAATTGGTTCTAAGGGTCTGCACGGTGGGCCTGGCTGGATGAACTGTTTCCTGACTTTGCATTTTCCATCGGTGCTTGTTTTCTCAAAGTAAAGCTGCTGTTTGAAGTGCTTTAAATTACAGATATCGAAGGATTTCTTCCATTCAGGGGGTGTGGAGGTCAGTTATTAGCTGGGATTTCAGCCTCCTGATGTGAGGGTTAGGGTTAGGTGAAAGGAATTAACTCCAGTATTTAAGTGTCGTACTGAGGACTGGTGATGTCTGACTTTTTTTTTTAATGGGTTAAAAAAAAAAAGACGTGATCAAAAAAATTAACAAAATAATTGAGTAAAAATGTATAATTTGTGAAGCAAAATTAGGAAAATAAAAAGAAATTGGGAATATGATCAGTAAAACAACTAAAATGAGAATTTTGTTCATAAAATGAGTAAAAAAAATATCCCAAAAAATGAACAAAACTGGAAGAACAAATACATGATATAACAAATATAACAAACATATCATAGAACAAACACTGTTAAACTAAAAGTATAGAGGATAACATAATTTTTTTCTTTGTTTCAATCACATTTCAAAACAAATGATGTAAAATTCTGTATTCTAATTTGTCAGAACTTTAAACTAGAGTCATTTGCAAGTTCATTATTTTCTCATTCCCTGCCCTGCCCCTATCGGCCACCGTACAATGACAGTCAAAACGACATTCTGTTCAAGTGAAACACAATACAACTAATGCAGCATTCAAAATGACATATTTGAAAATCATGTCCCATCCCTTGTAAACAGAGGGGAGGGGGGGGGAGTGTTCCTTCACATATTCTGAGGCGCCTCATCACCGCGTCATGGAAATGGATGAGGAGGTACAGGTAAACTCTATTGTTCCACCTCCAGTCATTTTTCTACCCTCCAACAACAGCTGGAAACAAAGTAATCTGGATGTTTTTTTTTTAAAAATAGAACCAACATAATGTGTTCAATAACAATGAAGAACACAGTAATATTAATGAAATAACCATAGAATGACTCTTTTAATATATTTAATTGTTGTGAATGTTGGGTGTTACAGTGCAGTTAAAGTTTGTTGAACCCAGCCCATACTGTACCTGTGCTGTGGACCTGTTTGCCTCTTCGCTCCCACATTTAAAATGCCTCTGTGTCAAATATCTAAGGCGCCCAAACTCAAAGCCCAATGCGAGTCGATAGTGAAGCGCTAGCGTTCTTTTCCTTCCGGCACTTCTATCTGTGGGAACTTTGGGCTTTGTTCCGCCTTCTATCGACTGGAAGTGCGGTGTTGCTGCGTGACTTCCATCCAACATTCCCCTTCAATAATGAATCGCGGCTCGTCTGGGCTGTGATGCTCACGGCCGTACGTGCACAGCTCGGCTGTGGTGCGGGCGTCGGCGAGTCCGTGGGCCTTTTGCTCTTTGTGTGTTAGCGTTAGCTCTGCGGGCGCAAGGCCGCTCCCTGCCTCTTCACAGCATTAAGGCTCAACCTTGTCCAAGGTTAATCTGTGAGCGGCTGCATATTTGCATTGACTCTTATCTGCACCTCAACACTCAGCTGACGCTCTATCGGCTCCAGCTGCTGCTCAAACTTAATCGTCTTTGTACATTATAGATGAGCCTCTGCATGTCCCCCCAACCACAAACCACACCCTATCCCCCCGATACACACACACACACACACACACACACACTGTCAATGTTTGCTTTACCTTTAACGGCTTTGAGAAAAAGTTCAATTCATGACTGAGTGGAGGACGATGGTGGAACTAAAGGAGACAGCAACAACAAAGAGGAAGAACAATGAAGAAGGTGAAGAACGATGACAAAAGTGGTAGAATAAAAAGATAAGAACAATGATGAACAAGAAGAGCGACAAAGAAGAAGATGAAGAAGATGAAGAACGATGAAGAAGATGAAGAACAATGAAGTAGAACGATGACAAAAGTAGAAGAACAAAGAAGAACAATGAAGAGCAACAAAAAGATGATGACAATGAAGAAGAACGATGAAGATGATGAGGAACAAGCGGAACAACAACGAACCATGAAAAAGGTGACCCGCCACCACCAAACCAGGCATAAGTGGCGCTGAGCCGTTCAGAGCTACAGCCAAATTTAGGCTGGAAGGTGATTTGTTATTAGTGTTTACACCTTATCAAAAAACGGTACCTTAACACCTCTATGTTCAGTTCCTGTGGGTCATTACATTGAAATCCAATCAATAAAGGTGTTTATTGAGTCAATTATTTAAGCGGTGACAAAAGTTCAGGTATTGCTGAGCAAAGACAAAGACGACTTCCACCTCTTTTCGCCGAACAAAACGATCTCCGTTCCGTGGGTAAACACCCAAGTGTTTGGTACGAGGTAAAAGCTTATATTGAATGTTCTGTCCAATGGTGTAAGCCAAATGATTATAATACGTCACACTTCTGTCCTATTATTATAATATATAAAACTTCTGTGACATGTCCATCAGAGTGTCCTTTAACATCTGTCAACAATTTGTGTCAATCGGATACAAATTATTATGCGTTGCTAAGGACTTCCTACCCCAAAACAGTCCAAAACTTTAACGGACAATATCTAAAAATATGCAAATTGTAAAATATGTCCAAATGTGGATATTAAAATGACCATAACTTTGGTTCTACTTGTGATAGAAACATCATTTTTTCACCATCTTAAACCTTAGTTTCCACTCTACCAAGATACACACATAACTCTGTTTGGATTTACACACACTTATGCCTGGTTTACTGGTGGTGGGTCACAAAGAAGATGAAGAACAATGAAGAAGAATGATGACAAAAATAGAAAAACAACAACGAAGAACATGAAGAGCAACAAAGAAGAAGATGGCAGCTCATGGTATTATTTTTCACTTAATTTTACTCAGTTTTTTTCTTATTTCTTCACATTATTAATATTTTCTTTAACCATATGTGTATTTTACAGCCATTATTTGAACATATTTTCAGATGTGATGTTTGGGAGCTGATTTCAGACTTCAGATCAGTAAATATTATCGTTCACTAGTGACTATTTGGGTTTTTACGGGTTAAGATTAAACTTGCCTCTTTCTATTTGTCAGTGTTTATGTTGCCAGCTGGGTTTTCTTTTTTTTTTTTGCCATAACAGCTGATTCCCCAGACAGCTGCAGTGATGTTGCAGAATAAGCTCCAAACAGATTTTATAGACAAACACGCTTTAAGGTACGATGTTAAATTACTACATGGCTTTTAGGCTGTAAGTTGAAGCGTGTGTACGCGGTAGCTTTGTGTACTTGTAGACACAGCACAAAAGAAGGTTCCCTCTGAGGAATAGTGGAGCTGGAACCCCAGAGAGATAAGGGCTGTACTTGGACTGCATTGGAATGAGGAAGGTGGTTGTTAACAAAAATGACTTGGGCAAATATTTGCACGTGGAGGGAAAGAGCTCATTTCTGCAGAACGACTGGAACAGTGGAGGAGGCATTAGAACAGGTTCCAAACTAGGTACTTTTTTTTTTTTTTACCATGTCTGTGGTGGTATAAGTCAAAAATAATGAGGAAAAATATCTATAGTAGTTAATAAAAGAACCTATAAGTAATATAAAATATAACACTTTCTTTACTTTAGTCCAAAAATAAAAAACAAACAAAATAAAATAATCTGAAAATAAAGATAAGTCCAACATTATCTTTGTTTTATTATACATATATTCAAGTATGACAATATTTACATTTACAAACTATCCAGATAAAAGAAAGATGTGAATAACCTGATGAAACTTTCAATTCAGTGATACAAATGATACAAGAAAAGAAAGTCGGCCGATACATATGTTTATTATTGATTATAAAAAAAAACTAGTGCAGAGCCCATAAGAAAATGTGACATTGTTTGCTACTAATGTGTTGTGGAAGTGGGTGAAATGAGTTGAAAGTAGCAGAAAGAAAAATTATAATAATTAGTTGGAGCTGTTATGGAAGTGTGTACTGGAATCTGTCAGTATGATAATGCTAATGCTAATAATGCTAATGGTGTCAGTTGTTACTGCTGGTGGAATTAGTAAATTCCAGTTTCAGGTGGAGCAGACAGTCTACCACTGTAGTGGTCTGTGTTATGCTAACGCAGGCTACACCAATCAACACCCAGCAAGATATATTATTATTACGGCCGTGAAGTGAGCCGCCAGTCGCTCATCCCACACTCAGATGTCACTGAGGAAATGAGAAAACTGAGCAATGTGGCTCCGCCTACTAAACTACAGCTAACAATGAATGAAACAAAAATGGAAAGGGTCTAAAAGTGCAGTAATAAAACTGATGAACCAGATAGTAATGTAGCTACAGTCATTAAGACTGGTACAATGTTCAGTTGAAGGTGAATCAGACATTTCACCTGTTAATTCACTAAATTACGGACCTTGTTTAACTCGTGCGAATGCACCGTAATAATAACCTTAGTCGCAACTGAACTTGCTGTGGCCACAACAATGGCAAAAATGTCAGCGAATTCCTGAGGGGACTGAAGTTGTTAGCGCTGTGTAGCACACTTGTGCCGTTGTCATAGAGACCTCAGTGTTTCCCACAGACCAAGTGGCATTGTGTGGTGCTAGGGGAGCAACCACCCCCCCCACACACACACACACCACACACACACACACACACACACACACATACACACATACATGGTCATGGTCCAGTATCTGGTCTGAACATTTATCTCTTGGGTCTGTCATTTCCAAGTGTGCTATTACCACAATGCTAGGCTAGTACTATTAGCGCAGTGCTAGGCTAGCTGGGCTTTAGCTGGGTATCATAGTAATTTTTTTCTCCTTCTTTCAAGTCATTTAATCCACTTCCACAACACATTAGTAGAAAACAATAACATTTTCTACAGGCTCTGCAGTCATGGTAATAAATCACTTTAGAAATGTTAAATATGGACAAAAATTTACTTGGGAACTTAAAAGTCACACGGGGTCTTTTGGAGTTAAGTCCACGATGTGTGAACTTTTTCCACCTCTGTCACATTTGTCCACGGTGTTGGACACAGGACGGTCCAACTGTTTGTGTCTTTATTGATTCTGCCAGGGTTCCTGAATGTGATTAAAGGGGAATTAAAACTCCATCCCACTGACGCAAACCACGGCCAGAGGTAATATAACGTCCAGATGAAGTAGAGAGAGATCCATCCCAGAGGAGGGGGGGGGGGGGGTGGCCCTGTCTGACCCTGCGTGGGCTCAGGCAATTAGCATCTGCGAATTGCAACTCAATAACAAAATCTCTAAAATGGAGACTGCTGGCACGGCTTAATCCCCTCCGCCGCTACGACACCCCTGAGCCCTGTTTTATTTATTTATTTATTTATTTTTTTTCGGAGGCCATTGAGGATGCATGTCAGGGCTGTGGAGGAAGCTAAGCCAAGTCATCATCAGAGTAGATCCAGGCACAGGCGTTGCACCTGTGAGGGATAGGGGTGTTGCGACACCCCCACTTCTACAACCAGATGATTTCATACCCTCCACTTTTTCCTGAGGTTATATATCGTATCGTTACTGGATCCAGGAAACGGACATAGAGTTGGTCTCACCTACATTTTATTGCAGGATAAACAGCAAACAAACAGTAATAACATTGTGGGGTTGTTACAATAAGTATGGTTTAAACTGTTTACCCCGCCCTGGCGGTACACCAGCATAAGGAAATGAAGCGCACCTCAGTTCCAGGGCCAAATGTAAACAGCTCTTCTTTGTCATCAACCAGGAAGTAATGATGAATGTTTCTGTTGTTAAACTAAGTTAAATAAACTATGTCTTGCTTTGTGACATTTACTTTAAGATAATTTGCTAACAGTAGGAGGCTAACACTATTGGGTGTGTTCAGTCGGGGTAGGGAGGGGCAGGTTTTCATTCTTATTGTATTTCTGTCAAAAGTTTTGTTCTTCTTGGAATAAATGTTTCATTAAGGTTTGTCTTGATGGAGGTTTGTGCTCTCCGAGCGCTTTTCTAGTTCTTATTATTTTATCCTATATTACTTTTTTTAGTAGAAAACTTTTAACTATTAATGGATAATTGTTGGTTAATTTTCCTGAAGATAGATTCAGAAAATGTTGCTCATGTGTCACAACCCAAACACCCCCACATTTTAAATGGGTGTGACGCCCCCTGGATCCTGGCGGTGGCTGGACGTCAGCCAAACGGAGAATTATGTTAACGTTTGTTCTAATAATAAAACACAGTTGAAGCTATGAATACGACGTGTTTTTATTTATTTAAATTTAATTATTAATTTTCACCATATGTTGTTTCGAAGGCCACGAGGCTTTGAAGTTCCCCTGCGCTCGTTTGGAGATTACATATTAAATCTATTTCCCCCGCGTGTCCTTGACATATATGTGTGTTTTTGTTTAGTTGTTTTTTTTCCCGCTGTCCGAACGTGTTGGGTTTTCATCCTGTCGGACGCACGCGCCGCTGCTCCTTTCATGCATTTGTATCCTCGTGTCCAGCTCATTAGCGGGTTCCTGGTTCTAAACTCTGATGTTTGATGTGGAAAACGCTCCGACCATGTGTTTGTAATAATGAATGTTTCATGCAAGTTGGGCCCAAATGATCTATCAGTTCCGATTAGATTCTAATTACTGGGGCAGAAACGTATTCAGATGAGTTCATTATCAGTCAGATCAGGAGCAGACGGTTTAACAGGACACGGTTTAACCCCCCCTCCCCCCCCTGTGTTTATGCAGAGATTTAAGAAAAGGACCTGGAAATGGCTCACAGACAAAACCACCAAGAACAATGTTTGAGTTCATCACTGTCAGGGGTGGATCTAGTCATTCTGGGGCCCAGGGCAAAATATATACATGGGGCCCCTCGTTCTTAAACACACACACACACACACACACACACACACACACACACACACTAGTTAATGGTCACCTGTTATTCCCTTGCTGTAAATTGAGATGGGAGAGAGAGACAGAGGGAGAGATATAAGAGAGACACTCCTCCTCCCTCTCCTCTCCTCTCCTCTTCACCCTACTCTCCTCTCCTCCTCCTCCCTCTTCTCCTCCTCTCCTCTCCTCTCCTCCTCTTCTCCACTCCTCCTCCACCTCCCTCCTCCTCCTCCTCTCCTCCTCCCTCCTCTCCTCCTTCCTCTCCTCTCCTCTCCTCTCCTCTCCTCTCCTCTCCTCTCCTCTCCTCTCCTCTCCTCCTCCTGCCTTCTCTCCTCCTCCTCTTCCTCCTCGTCCTCGTCCTCCTCCTCCTCCTCCTCCTCCTCCTCCTCCTCCTCGTCCTCGTCCTCGTCCTCCTCGTCCTCCTCGTCCTCCTCCTCCTCCTCCTCCTCCTCCTCCTCCTCCTCCTCCCTCTCCTCTCCTCTCCTCTCCTCTCCTCTCCTCCTCCTCCTCCTTCTCCTCCTCCTCACAGTTCACAGTGTCAGGTAGATAAATACACGGCCCACCCCATCGCTGCTCCTCTCTCTCCTCCTCCTCCTCTCTCCTCTCCTCTCCTCTCCTCTCCTCTCCTCTCCTCTCCTCTCCTCTCCTCTTCCTCTTCCTCTTCCTCTTCCTCTTCCTCTTCCTCTTCCTCTTCCTCTTCCTCCTCCTCTTCCTCCTCCTCCTCCTCCTCCTCCTCCTCCTCCTCCTCCTCCTCCTCCTCCTCCTCCTCCTCCTCCTCCTCCTCCTCCTCCTCCTCACAGTTCACAGTGTCAGGTAGATAAATACCCGGCCCACCCCATTGCTGCTCCTCTCTGCTCCCTCTCACCATCACCGTTGGTTTCCATTTCTGCAGGTCACCGCTGAGTGACTGCAGATTACATCGGGCTCCTCGGCCACGTCTACGGGGACGAGACCATCAGGCCGAAATGACAAGGAGAACACCCCCCCCACCCCCCACCCCCCCTTGACACTAATCTGATTCCAGTCGTTAAAGGTGGACTTTGTGCCCGCTGGCCTCCACTAAGAAAGGAAATGACCAGGAGGCCGGAGCAGCGCTGCGTGACCTGCAGCCATTTGCAGAGGAATCCCATGAATACATTAGTTTGTGTGTGAAAACTTCAGGTAAAGCCCCCCCCCCCCACCCACCCCCCCACCCCCACCACCACCACCACCACCAATGTAAGCACACTCACTGTTTTAGGTTTTCTCCCTCTTTGTCTTTTTTTTACTTAATTTATTCATTGCTCATTAATGACAGACGTCCCACCATGTCACACGTATCCTCATCATTAGCACCGTGTTGTTTGTTTCCTGCGTCTGAAAGAATAAAACCATCCAGAATCTTATTCTATTTTTGCATGTTTTGCAATTTTCATCTTATTTCTTGTGTTTTCTAATGTATTTTATTGTATTTTATCTCATTTGTATATTTTAATCGCATTTTTTTACATTTATTTTCATTGTATTTCAGTGTATGTTTTATATATTCTGATCCACTAAAGTTATTTTTTCATTATGCCAACCATT
The DNA here is from genome assembly GCA_020466265.1 of Siphamia tubifer. Lineage (NCBI taxonomy): Eukaryota > Metazoa > Chordata > Actinopteri > Kurtiformes > Apogonidae > Siphamia > Siphamia tubifer. Next base: position 29,726,024 of record CM035800.1, read on the forward strand.
CAACCAGTAGCCCGGTACACTATCTGAACTTCTTTTTGGACTCAGGGGTCAGAACCTCACATCTTTTCCACTGAAATTTAATGTGAAATTTCTCCTGAACTATGACCGATTCATGAACCTTTGCCACATTTGGCAGCTGACCCTCCACCATGTCATACGTATCCTCATCATTAGCACCGCATTGTTTGTTTTCAGCGTCTAAAAGTATAAAACCATCCAGAAAAACAAAGTCTTTATTTAATTGTCTTCCATTTTTACATGTTTCATTCATTTTTTTGTGCTTTTTAAGATATTTTATTGTATTCTAGCTCAGGTTTTGTATATTTTATCACATTTTTTTTTTTTATTGTATTTCAGTGTATGTTTGATAAATTTTATCCCATTTATAGTGTTGTTTTTATTCAATTTTTATTCTATTCTCTATATTTTGATCCATTAAAGTTACTTTTTTCATTATGCCAACCATTCAACCAGTAGCCCGATGCACTATTCTGTGTGAAAAGTTCAGGTAAAGCCCCCCGCACCCCACCCACCACCACCACTGCCACCAATGTAAGCGCACTCACTGTTTTAGTTTTTCTTATTTTCTTTTTTTTATCTTACTTAATGTACATGCCTTTTATTCATTGGTCATTAATGAGAGCATACTTAATTTTTCAAGTAATTAGTTTGCTATTAGGATGCTCAAAGACCATAGAGAATTAGGCGTGATGGTCAGCTTTAGTAAATCCTCTGAATTAAAAGTCTTTAAGGCCTTTATATATTGGGTTTGGAGGAGTTTCAGATCACAAAGAAACTTCACTTCAGGTTTTTAGTTGGACGGTAACTTTCTGAAGGCTTTTTTTATTTTTTTGCACCTCAGAAGTGAAAGGTTTTAATATAATACATTTGATTTTTACTTTCAAAGTGAGACAACAATCACAAACCAGAGGTGGAAAGTAACTAAGTAAAAGTACTTCATTATTGTACTTAAGTATAATTTTTTAGGTTTCTGTACTGTCCTACAAAGTAAAAAGTCAGTAACTGCACAGACACCAAACTGACAAAAATCACATTAAAGTTCTGTTGTTGTTCAGCCTCAGTAGTTGTAGGTAGATTAATGGACATGAGACAGTTATTGTTACTGTTTATTTACTCATTCTACAAAAATTGTAGTGTGATTAATAAATAGATTAATTCTGGTTGTGCTTAGTGACTTGGAATTTGAGCTTTTCATCTCATGATTTTGACTTTTTATTTCCTAATTGTGGCTTTAATTTAATAATTTCGACTTTTTATCTCATGATTTTGACTTTTTATTTCCTAATTGTGGCTTTTAATTTAATAATTTGGACTTTTTATCTCATGATTTGGACTTTGCCCCCACCATGTCATACGTATCCTCATCATTAGCACTGTGTTTTTTTATTTTTTTGTGTCTAAAAGTGTAAAACCTTCAGAAAAACAAAGCTTTGATTGTATCTTCTTCCATGTTTCCATATGTTTTGCAAGTTTCATCTCGTTTTTATAGTGTTCCATTCAACCAGTGGCATGGTTCAGTCACATCAACACTATCTGTTGTTATTTGGACTCAGGTCAAAACCTCACATTTTTTCCACTGAAATTTAATGTGAAACTTCTAGTGAACTATCATCGATTCATGTACCTTAGCCACTATTTGGCAGCTAACGTCCCTTCATGCCGTACGTGTCCTCATCATTAGTGCTGGGTTGTTTTCCTCTGCGTGTTTTCAGCGTCTAAAAGTGTAAAACTATCCAGAAAACACGACCGCCTTTCAAAGGCGCCTGCCTGCCCTCCGTCCGAGGAGCTGTAGGGCATGTAAGGTGAAGATGAATTGGGTCGGCTGACTTGTTTTGAGACGAGAGACAGGCCCCTAATTGGATATCATCTCACACTCTTTCCCTAATTAGCACTGCATTGCTTTATGAACTGATATTAAGATGCGGGAGAAATAGTAATTAGCTAAAGGTTATTAGCAGCCAGGGGCACATGGACATGGATCACGCTGGGCAGTGTAATGATCGCACACGGGTTTGTTTATTTTGGTTTATTGGTCCAGTCTTAACTGTAGGTGCAGCTTTTCCACAACAGATGCTTTAGATATGCATTATTAACTGCGGATTAATACAGTTTAGTGTCCGATATTACAATAATGAGGAGTGTATGTCTGCTGTAGGATGCTTTAACGCTTTAACCCCTGAGGATTTGATTTATAAAAGACCCAATATTGAAGAAAATCACACAAAATTACAAAAATAATCAAGAAAATGAGTAAAAAAAGACCAAAATATTCAAGAAATCAAATGAAACAACAAGAATATTCAACAAAATAAGTTTAAAAAAACAACAACAAACACCAAAGTCATAAAATCACACAAGTTGACAAGAATAATCAACATGAGTAAAATAATAAAAATAATAATAATAATAATAATAATAATAATAATAATAATAATAATAATAATAATAATAATAATAATAATAATAAAAACACAAAAGTATTGAAAATCATACAAAATGACAAAAATAATCAACAAAATGAGTAAAAAGACCAAACTCCTCCTTTTTTTATCATCTCTAGTTTTACTTCTATTAATAACGCAGTCACTTCTTCTTTTCATTCTCACCAGGAATCACGTTGTTTGGGCTCATGATGAATAATGAACACGTTCTGTAATAAAGTTTAAATGAACACACTGGGAAAAAACTCACCAAACAACAATAACTCTGTGATGAATGAGGGTCAAAGGTCACCAAAAGCATCATGGGTAGCTCCCTCTTAGCCAATGGGATGATACGTACAGTACTGTATTCATGTCTCTAGGGTTTCAGTTTCATTTCGTAACTTTAATTTTCTTTCGTATTCAGAGATGAAAAATTGACATCAAGGTTTTTTGTAACTTGGATTATTTGTTAACTGGGTCTTTCATAAGTTGAGGTACCACTGTATTTAATTTATGCTCAACTACAACCAAAGACGCACGCATTACTTTCCTGTGAATACACTTAATTTTGTCCCAAAAATCACTCCGTACTTTCCAAAGTCCAGGTCTGTGGAACGGAGCTGCTCCTGTAGAAGCTGTGAACGACTCTGCTGTGACTTTTTATTAGAGGCAGAGTCATTTATCAAAGTGCCAGAGCAGAACGCCAGTGGCTTTGACCAAAGGTATAAACTCAGACTGATAGGAAGCAGGACGCCTCTGCCAACACCAACACCTACACTGACCACACTGACCACCGCTGCTCACACTACGCTTGGACAACGCCAACATTAAGGTTGCAGAGTAACGGTCCAATCGCCGTCAACCTACGCTGACTTTACGGCTGATAATCAACAAATTAAACTCAATAATCAAGAAAATATGATGAAACTAATCAACAAATTGAGCAGAATAATCAAGAACATTAGCAAAAAATTATCAAAACTGAACAAAAATTACCAAAATGGCCACGAAATTGAACTAAATGATGAAACAAATTAGCACAAGTGGGAGATAAAAAGTTAGAATTATGAGATGAAAGTTAGAATTAGGAGATAAAAATTCAAAAGTATGAGGATAAAAGGTCTAAATTATGATATAGTAAGTTACAATTTCTAATTGTACTTATTTTTCATACCATCACATCTGTTTAGTTTGAAAGAGTAATGAGTCTATTCTGAGAATGTAAAGAGTATAAAGTACAAATATTTATATAAATGTAAAGAATATAAAGTACATATATTTATATAAATGTAAAGAGTATAAAGTACATATATTTATACAAAAAGTAAGAAGTTGATAGAATAATAAATACTCCAGTAAAGTACAGATACCTAAAAAGTGAAAAACTTAAGTACAGTACAGGAAGTTACTTCCACCTTTGATTTTTTTGCACTAAAGCTAAGAAAAAAAAATGTCAGTTGTCATAACTTATTCATCCGTATAATGTAATATTATTTTTTTCACATCAAACTGAGGAGAAAATATCTCTTAATTATTTTTTAAAGGTTACTATTAAACCTGACTATAGATCATATTGGTCTGTATGTGGAACCAGAACTAAAATCGGTTCCACAGCCTTCACTGAAATTTTTTGCACTTAACAAATTAATCCCATGGGCCACATTGGAAGCTTTGGGGGGGCCACATTTGGTCCCCGGGCCACATGTTTAAGACCCCTGCCTTAGTATGTGTGTGTATGTGTGTGCGACAGTGTATTATAGTTGTGTGCACAAACCCAGACTCCAAAAAAGCACCATCCGTTTTAGTGCTGACTGCAGACCTACACAAACAATTCTTTTTATATCCTGTGCACAAGACAGAGGGAGGGAGGAGGGTGGGGGTGAGGGAGGGGGGAGTGCATTCTGAAAAATTGATTTGATGTTGATAGTCAAAGTCAAATAAACATGCTGACATTGCAGTGCGCTTTATCTCGCCGCACACATTCTGAGGAATCTATAAGGCGCAGAGAGCAGGAAAGCCACGCTGTTTGTCTATCCATCACCCTGTCCGTTCCCCTGCTCTCTCTGATTCTTCCCCCGCTGCTGCTGCTGCTGCTGCTGCTGCTGCTGCTGCTGCTGCTGCTGCTGCTGCTGCTGCTGCTGCTGCTGCTGCTGCTGCTGCTGCTGCTGCTGCTGCTGCTGCTGCTGCTGCTGCTGCTGCTGCTGCTGCTGCTGCTGCTGCTGCTGCTGCTGCTGCTGCTGCTGCTGCTGCTGCTGCTGCTGCTGCTGCTGCTGAGCTCAGAGCTGTGCTGCTGCCGTCAGCCAAAAGAGGGCAGTGTGGAACATAAAGTCATCTCCAGGGAGACGGTGGTGAGAGAGGCCAGTAGAGTCCTGGGTAAAAACAGCAGCAGCAGCGGCAGCAGCGGCAGCGGCGGCGGCGGCGGCGGCAGCAGCGGCAGCAGCGGCAGCAGCGGCAGCAGCGGCAGCAGCGGCAGCAGCAGCAGCAGCTCTGAAGGCCTGAGTCTACAGCAGGGGCTCAACCTCATCTTCTTCAGGGTCCACATTTAACCTGCTTTGATCTCCAGTGGACCAGACCAGTAAAATATTAGCATAATAACCTACAAATAATGACAACTCCAAATGTTTGTCATTGTTTTAGTGCAAAAAAAACATTAAATTATGCAACTACAGTAGTACATCTACTTACAAAATTGATTAATTCCAGAAGTGTTTTTGCATTTTATATATAAAAGGCCTAATTGATTCCAAGACCCCCAATACTATCCCTCAAACCCTTTAAAAATTATAAAAAAAATTTACTGATTTTAAATTAAATATGTGTTAAAAGAAAATGTAGATTTATATATTAGTGAGTCCAGGCTAATGTGGGTGTCCGGGACAGAAGAGTTGATCCAGGTCTGGGTCAGAATGAGGATGCGTCAGTCTGGTGGATCATGTTTGTGTTTAAATCTTCAGGCGGTCTGAACGGGTTAGCTCTTAGCTTAGCTGGAAATCCACCGCCACAGACGCACTTTACTTCCTCTGGCTCCGCCTCCCATGTCTGTGGAGGCGGAGCCTCTGTGGGGGGAGACTCCGCTAAAGGACGCTGGATCTGACCCAGGTTCTGCAGAACGGTCCATGTCTACCAGCTTGTGGAGTCCAAAATTTTAACAATTGTCCTTAAGCTGATGACAGTGTGGGTGATATAGTCTTCTGCACCGTTCAGCTGAACTTTTGATACTAACAGCACTGGTCTAGGTGGAGAAATGAGCGTTAAAGTGGCTGTGTTAATACCTACCTACCTACTTACCTACATATATATATATATATATATATATATATATATATATATATATATATATATATATATTTACCTTTGCTGAAAAATAAAAAGTTGAAAGTAACTGCAAGTAACAGTGAAACTGTATGCCTAGAATGATGCTAATATTGATTCAAAACTATGGTTTAAACTCATTGATGCAAACACATACGGTCAAAAAACGATGATTAAATCTATAAACTTTGCAGATATATGCTTTCTTTTTTTTTAATCACCACCTGCATTTATTCTGTCAATGCAAGACACAAACAGAGATCATAAATTGTGGCCTTTTTTTCTGGCCAGTCTTTTTTGGATGGACCCCCCCTCAGATACAACCTCCACTCCTCTGACTTCTTCCTGCTGATGTTGGAGTAGCTTCTGAGTCAGGAGGTATTTTTGGACTAGTTTCTTCCTGGATCAGCACCAGATCCTTGTTGTCCCGGTGTCTCTGAAGCTTGTCACAACCACACCGTGTTCATCCCTGGGAGTCAGTGAACATCTCGTCCTTTCTGCTTCACTGTTTTTTTATTCGGAAAGATGCACACGGTGCCCTCGTGAGGGAACCGTGTCTCAAATAGAAACCACAAACGTTCAAGTGGATCAGTTCTTCTCCGAGGTCTTGACTGACCCCTTTAGACTGGGCAGCAGATCTGAAGGAAAGTCCTGAAACGCAGCCAGAAAAGACTCAATAATCCTGAACCCAGAAAACAAAGACCTGTTTAAACCCTCTACATCTGAGGTGTCAAACATTAGGCCCAGGGGCCAAATTCAGCCCCTGAAAGTCCACCTTATAGTCCAGTTCACCTTATAGTCCAGTCCACCTTATAGTCCAGTTCACCTTATAGTCCAGTCCACCTTATAGTCCAGTTCACCTTATAGTCCAGTTCAACTTATAGTCCAGTGCACCTTATAGTCCAGTTCACCTTATAGTCCAGTCCACCTTATAGTCCAGTTCACCTTATAGTCCAGTTCACCTTATAGTCCAGTCCACCTTATAGTCCAGTTCACCTTATAGTCCAGTCCACCTTATAGTCCAGTCCACCTTATAGTCCAGTTCACCTTATAGTCCAGTCCACCTTATAGTCCAGTCCACCTTATAGTCCAGTTCACCTTATAGTCCAGTCCACCTTATAGTCCAGTTCACCTTATAGTCCAGTCCACCTTATAGTCCAGTTCACCTTATAGTCCAGTTCAACTTATAGTCCAGTGCACCTTATAGTCCAGTTCACCTTATAGTCCAGTCCACCTTATAGTCCAGTTCACCTTATAGTCCAGTTCACCTTATAGTCCAGTCCACCTTATAGTCCAGTTCACCTTATAGTCCAGTCCACCTTATAGTCCAGTCCACCTTATAGTCCAGTTCACCTTATAGTCCAGTCCACCTTATAGTCCAGTCCACCTTATAGTCCAGTTCACCTTATAGTCCAGTCCACCTTATAGTCCAGTTCACCTTATAGTCCAGTCCACCTTATAGTCCAGTTCACCTTATAGTCCAGTTCAACTTATAGTCCAGTTCACCTTATAGTCCAGTCCACCTTATAGTCCAGTCCACCTTATAGTCCAGTCTACCTTATAGTCCAGTCCACCTTCTAGCCGTTATCCTTTTTTTTCCATTATTCAGAATAACTGCATCACTATCAGTTTTTTTTTATTTTGGTTTTGGAAACAAATAACGAAGAAACGACTTGTCTGATTTTTGGTTTTATTTTATTTTTTCAAATGATATACGATTCTTTTGGTTTTGTTTTGCAATGAATAAAACTCTGTTGTTTTCAAATATGTCCAAAGAAATGAGAGCATCATGGGCTGAATAAATAATCTGTCATTTTTGTCTTGTTTTTATTTTATTTTATTTTATTTTATTTTATTTTATTTTATTTTATTTATTTTACTTTTAGAACTCATTTGAAGTCTGGACACTTTTGCAGTGTGTGATGAGACATTATTACAATAGTCACTCTGGCCTGCATATTCAGCAGGCAGAAAATCACTGAGAGGTGGAGGTGGATGTGAGAAGGGGAGGGGGGGGGGAGAAAAAGACATGCAGAGAGGTTGATGGGTGAAGACAAAGTGGGAGAGGGGGTAGAAGGCGATGGCGGGGCAGGCGGGCGGGTGGAGGAAGCTGAACCGACAGCTGCGTGAAGCTCACAGGAAGCGGCAGCAGCCAGGGGAGAGATGTTGCATTCAGGGACGTGAGCTGTTCTGACACATGGGTAGCAGAGCGAACAGGGCCGACACAACGGGGGGGGGGGGCACCGGGAGGCACGATGATTTACAGTAGGGCTGAAGTCGCCGTGCGTCCGCAGCCAATGGCGGCTCATTTGGGAAGTAAGTGCGTAGAAGGACGTCCTGTTTGAGTGGTACCTCGACTTTAACGAAAGACCCAACTAACCAACAATCCAAGTAACGATAAAAGCTTTACGTCAGTTTTTTGTCTCTGATAACGAAAGAAATGTTCATTTACAAAACGAAACCTGTTTACTGTATGTACTGTAGCCTACGTAGCGTCCCATTGGCTGTGAGGGCAGGGCGTTGTGTGTCAAAGTTTTAAATAGTTTAAAACTTTGTATATTTTTTCAGTCTGTCTCTAACATCTCTTCTTCTCCCTCAGTTCTCATCAGATTTTAATTCAAATTTTATGATCTATTGAATGACTCCCTTTTGTTGATAGTCAGACATCACAGCCATTAACATTCTTGATTATTTAGTTCTTTTGTCATTTTGTTCATTGTCTAGGTCTTTTTTTTACCCATTTTATGATTAATTTTGTCCTTTTGTTTGATTTGTTGATTATTCAAAATTTTTTCCTCATTTTGTTCAATATTTTTGTCTTTTGTTTTCCCTAATTTTTTTTACTTATTTTGTCAATTTTTTTTTGCATTTTGTGTTTGATTTGTTCATTGTATTTTATTTTGTACTCATTTTGTTTTAATTATTTGTCCTTTTGTTTGATTTGATGATTATTCTAGTTCTTTTTTTACTCATTTTATTTGGTTTTGTGTTTCATTTCTTTATTTTTTTTACTCATCTTGTTGATTTTTTGGTCAGTTTGCCTTGATTTGTCAAATTATTGTATGTATATTTTCTCTTATTTTATTAATTGCTTTAAGTTTGATTTGTTCATGTACTTTTCCCGTTCACATCTGAATAAGAACTGTAACCACGGACCAGTAAAAAGCGTCCACCTCATGTACACTTCTCCTTTTCCACTCAGGTAATTCTGCTTCTGCATTCCTACACAACACGGCTTCATTGAACATCCACACGCATGATGTGACAAACCTGACATACATACATGGCAAGTAAATTGGTATCCTGCCAACGAGCCCCCAGTCAAACACCAGCGCTGATCCAGGCCGACTCACAATATCATGGTGTTGTTGGCAGAGCAGTCATGTGTTCATAACGCTGCATCACGCTGCTATCACTGCCCTTTCAAAGACTAATCAAGCAATTAAAGGCTTTTTTTTTCTTTTCTTTTCTTTTTTTTGGCAAACGGAAGCGTCGCTATGACAACACCAACCAGACAGGCCTCATGTGGATGGACCGGGGCGTCCTCTGAGGAATCAGTGTGTGTGTGCGTGTGTGTGTGTGTGGAGTCTGAAGTTTCCACCACTCCCCCCGCTGGACATTAATTACTTCAGCACTGACAGAGTCTGTGTTTGATTTGGTCTTTTTTTTGTTTTGTTTTTTTTTTACTCATTTTGTTCATTTTTAGTTTTTCTTTTGTTCATTCTGTTGATTATTTTACAATTCCTGTCATTTTGTGCTTAATTTGTTGGATTATTTTGTTGTTTATTTTGGTCAATTTTGTCATTTCCGGTCAATTTTTTTAATTTTGCATTTGATTTATTGATTATTTTGGTCTTTTTTTACTCGTTTTGTTCATTTTTAGTTTTTATTTTGTTCATTCTATAGATCACATGTTGGTGTTCTCTGTCATTTTGTGTTTTATTTTTGGTCAATTGTGTCATTTTACAAATGCAAAATGAGTATTTGAGTATTTTTAGCCTTTTTTGGCATTTTTATTTTTTATTTTGTTAATTCTGTTGATTATTTTTTTGTCTTCTGTCATTTTGTATTTGATTTCTTGATTATTTGGTTACTTCTGTTGATATTTTTGTGTTGTTGTTGATTGTCAACATGTTGCGATTCTTCATTTAGTTTTTTATTCATTTTGTTGATTATTTCATCTGCAGTCAGAAGTTTGTTGAACATGTATTATACTCCAACACTGACTCAGACTTACAGAACCTGCAGTTCCAGGAGCTTGGGTTTGGTTTTGTGCTAAAGCTCCTGTCAGACAGCTCAGAGAGTAACTATCGATTTTATACTTGTTAGTAGTTGGAAGTCTGTGATGTGACAAAACATAAATCAGAGGGATCTAATTAAAGCAGAGTGAATTATAAATACACAAGTACACAGAAACCAGAGCAGGTTATTAATAATGAATCAGACTGGCAGCTGTTTAGTTCTGACTTACCAGAGGAATGCATGCCACTAAAAACCACACACACACACACACACACACACACACACACACACACACACACATATATATATATATATATATATATATATATATATATACAGGGTTTTTCCCCCAGTGTATTACCAGCCTGGCGAGCTGCCAGTATACCATTGACTGGCACACTTTAACATTCTGTCCCATATTTGACTCTCGCAGACTCTGGTGTAATTTAAAAAAAAAAAAAAAGCACTAAAATTGGTGAAAATGTTCAGAAAATCAACCACCATGTTTCCCAAACCCACATGTGAAGGAGAAAATGCTTGGGTTCCATCCAGTACAGACGCCAAGTCATAAAACTTCCACATGTGTTAGCGCAGATGACAGATTTATTTATTTATTTATGAAGGATTGCAATCTGCTTTATGGCTGTGTTTCATTTGTTTGTTGTGGGTTAATACGGTTTTACTGTAGTTTTAATAAGATCCAGAAATAACCCTCGAATATTTATGACGGCGTATTAGTGCCACATAGGAAAAAAAAAAAAAAAAAACATTTGTCACTATGAGAATAAAGTGGTAATGATTAGAGAATGAAGAATTATGAGAAAAAACTTGTAGCTTAAAAAACAGAACTCATAATTTATCATAATTTTATGAGATTAATAGTCTCTGTATACTATAAATACTACTCTCTACTATAATAAAATTATTGTAATACTTTGTAAATCAATTCACAATAGTTCAATAAAAGGGCGCAATTTGTTGGTGACACTTTCTGGGTAGGGCGTAGATTTGGCGTGGACGAAGGGGACGTGTCCCCACCAATATTTGATCTACTTGGAAAAAAAAAAAAAGATTCAGTCAACGTCTTATTCACCTAGCAGCGCAGAAAGGGTTAAAGCACAGACACTAATGACCAGCGTGATTGACTGTGTCTTTCCCTTATTTCACATGAGTTATGTTTGGTTGCTAAATCGCCAACAGAGGAAGATGGTGCCAGTGATGATGTCAGCAAAAGAACACAAACTGGACAATGACATAAGGAGCTATTATTCAAAGAAAGTTATAAGTTACACTATCGCTAATTACATGAGTCTAACTGTTAACAATACTTTCCAACACAGCACGTTAGCACTATTTTATGAAAACTGTTGTTATTTTTTATTACAGTGGTTGTTAAAATGACATGAGAAGGTTTGTAATATCATAACGTCTCATTCTGATGGTAACGTTACTAAGTTAATGAGACATTCTATGCGTTTGCGAGTGTTTGCAGTGCAGCTGTCACTCACTGTAGAAACACGAATGAATGCAACCGATGATTTGCATAGTGACAGTTTAAAGACTGAGGCTACATTTATATGGAGACAATAAAAACAGAAGACCCAAAAAGTGGCGTCTCATCTTGAGTTTTTCATCCACGTATTCAGGATAAAGTTCTTATTTATATGAAGATGCAACAGTAGGTGAAATACGACTGGATATGCATGCTAGGCCGGATACGTGGTACTGTGATAGACCGCCGACATGTGCTTTTCACTTTTTGATGTATGTAATTGTCCACCTGTAATTTCTGTACAAAAACGAAAAACGACTTGTGTATATTTACTAGAGCTGTGAATGCAGCTCTAGTAACATAACTGTATTATGGGATGCTTTGTCCTTTGATACATTTTACAACGTTGTATTGGCTGCCTTGTTATTAGATCCATTTTAGAATGATTAACCCTTTAACTCCTGAGACTGAGACACAGTAAAAAATAAAATAAGATAAAATAAACAACACAATGAACAAAAAACAGTCAAAGTGATCAGTAAAATGAACAAAAATGAATAATAAAGCAACAAAATAATATGTAACATGAACAAAGTAAGACACTAACAGAACACAATTAAAGAAAATTTAAAAAATAAATTAAAAAAAACTGAAAAATAAACAAAATAAGCAACATCAACAGAAACTAATATATATTCACAAAATAAGAAATAACGTGGAAAAAAGGGCAAAAAACAAAAACACACAAAACCCAAAATGAAGTAAAAAAAACAAACAAAAGGAATAAATAACTAGTGTTGTAATTTGGTTCCAGTAGTTTTAGTTTGGGCTTTTTCTTTTTCTTAATCACTTGCTTTTCGACACCTGTACATCAGTTCCATGAACAAAATTCTCAGTAAAATAACAGTTAAAAAAACACTTGAATTTGTATGAATTTTTAAACTAAACCATCCACTCAGAACGTGTCAGCGCTGACGCATCAGGAGTTAAAGGGTTAATCTTTCAATATGTGCCGTGTTCGTCTCTATGTGGAGCTGTTCACACACTTTTAATTCATTTCTAGTAGACTTTCATTAGCTCCTCAGGTCTGTGTGCGTGTCTTATTGTGTGCTGTAACAAGCACTCGCACATGTGCGACTGTTTTGTTTTCCTCGTTCGCACATTGAAATATTTGCTCGCAAATGCGAGTGAAATGGGCTCACTGTAGAACCCTATACGACACAACCCAGCACGTCTTCAATACGTCCCACTGTGGAAAGAGCCTTCAGATTTGTGTGTATTTATGAAAAACACTACTGATAAAATATGCTGTCGTATTTAGCCGCCGTCATCCTCGTGTAAATGGCCACTGAGGGAGCTATTCATTTTGTAATCAACTGCATTCATGTCTTATTTTGTTGTCAGGTGACACAACCAACATCTAGTGAGAGTCAGACAGCGATGGAGGATCAAAGGTGAAGTTGAATGATGATTCACTGATGTAAGCTCGTTGTTCTGTAATTTAGCATTGTGACCAGTGATAGGCTGATGATGGTTCATCTCTGTGTTTAAGTGAATATGCTAAGTGACTGCTCACCACATTACTCAGTGCTCTATTCAGTACTTTTTTAGTTTTTTATGGAGGTTCTGCAGTGTTCCATGTATTTATTGTTAACATTTGTTTCATTTTCACTAAGGCTGAAGTAAATAGAAATATAAACTACGCATGTGTGAGTGAGTGAGTGAGTGAGTGAGTGAGTGAGTGAGTGAGTGAGTGAGTGAGTGAGTGAGTGAGTGAGTGAGTGAGTGAGTGAGTGAGTGAGTGAGTGATTGGTTGTACACCGATTCAACTTTGTGGTAGTTGTGGTGGGGACAGGGTGGATATGATTAGGTCCCCACCAATGCCAAAACCAAACCCATGCCCTTAGTTTCTAGTTCCAATGCTAGCCCATGTCGATTAAAATCTCCCAGAGTTTCTATAAAATACAAAGACAATCCTTGAATATTTACGACAGCGTATCAGGGACTCAAAGAACAATTATGCTTTGTCAAAATTTTAGGAATATCGCTATTGTTTTGCAAAAAACTGTCATGAAAACATAGCTATTGGCTCCAAATTAGCCTAGCCGTACTCTGTCAACTTTCTGGTGTCTAACTACATCATCCTAGAGATTACACTAATTGGTTTTAGTACCGTCCTATTGCATACAATGAAGCGTTCCTAGAGCTAAACAATGTAATGAATGGGGATAGCGCGGCTAGGCTAGAAATGAGTCACATTTCATAATGAAAATGTTTTATTTTAAATTTGTTTGGTAACAGGGTATTATTTTTTCAGAATGTGACAAAGGTCATTATTTAGCTAATGCTACAGTTAGCATTATTGTGCTGAGTCATCACATCACCACAATGCACTTCCTCATTACCGCAATAGTTTCATGAGAATCATCCATTTGTTTCTTTGCTTTATCAGAAAAATAAAAATCCAAGCATACATCTGGAAATAGTCTGACATCCCAAATCAGATATGAAGAGGAGATAATGTCAGTGCGTTTCCTATTCTATACCTATGTTTATTCAAAGACATGACACAACTGACTCCACCTCCATCACCTCCACCTTCATTTCATTACAGGACAGTATGTATTGACATTAGTTACAAACAACAAAATGCATGCACCAGATTTAGCAGAGAATCTAATTTCCATCTGTTGTCCTGGACAAACAAGCAAAGACACAAACATCACATTAGATTAGAAAGTGCCAGAGGAAAAGTGTTAAGACATGACTGACTAAGAAAAGTTTGTCCAGACTGAACAGCTTCAGCCCTTCACAGAAAAAAAATATAATTTAGTATTCATGGAGCAAAAAGCAAAGGGAGAGAGAAGGAAAAGAAGAATAGTATGGAAAAATGAAAGTGAAATGAAAGTGAATAAAAAAAATAGAGGGGAAGATGGAAAAATAAAATAGAAAAGAAATGTGGATAAAATCAATCAAATAATAAATAAAACAAACAAACAAACACGTGGTTCCAGGTACAACAAACACTTTGGCTCTTAAAGAACCCATCAAAATGTGAGACAATGGGTTTCGACCTTTCAAGGTCACTCAAGGTCAAAGGTCATAATCCCATTTTGAAGCCCATGCCAGGTTTCCTATTTGTCAATAATAGTTACCAAATCTACTCATTTTTCCATGAGTCCATTCTAGTTTTTTTAGGCGCTTTCCTCCAGAGTAGTTGTAGGAACTAAACAGTTCTTAGAACTATGGACAGTGGAACCTCAACTTACCAATTTAATTTGTTCCAGAAGTGGTTTCGTACTGTGAATTATTCATAAATAGTCGCATTTTATATGTAAAAGGCCTGATTCATTCCAAGACCCCAATACTACCCCTCAAACATTCAAAAATTATAAAAAAAAAATACGTCTGTGTTAAAGCGGGGGTGGCCATGGCTCAGTTGGTACAGCAGGTTGTCCAGTAACTGAAAGGTTGGTGGTTCCAATCCCAAACTATGTAGTTCCTATGCTGTGGGAAAGAGGGAAAAACAGTTCCAGGAACTAAAAAAGTTTATAGGAACTATAAAAGGTTCCTACAGAGGGAAAGCACCTCATGACAAAAAGTAAAACTATGGTTAAACTACGGTGAAAAAACTTCCTCCATCTCACCCCCCACCACTATATTTGGAAACCTCTGAGTGTCTGCACCCCTTTAGCACAATCAACCTAGCGTAAATGACACCTGCTAGAGCTACATAAATACATCTGAATGCTCCATTGACGGCGCGGAGACGTTTAGGAGCAGACGATGGGCTTGAACTGCAAAGCTAGCGACAAGCTCCGGTGCACGGAACGCCAATTCCCAGCTCCTCAGATCCGGAGGAAATGAGATGTTTACGGTAAATGGGGCTCTTAGTAGCACCCGCAGTGTTCAATATTGATTCAATGAATTGGATTTGTAAATATGAGGAGGAGCATCAGCTTTCCAGTCTGCCAAACGTCTGCTTTGACAGAAAAGAGCAGCTGGAAGAAGGCAGGACAAATGGAGGCATTCCTTTCTTTTTATCCCAACGCCATCACTGTGGCTCCGGGAGTACGCTTCATTTCACTGCCACACACAAACCTATTAAACATATTAAAGCTAATAGATTTCATTTCCCTATTTTTTTTTTACCATACTCCATTTTAGCTTTAATTATGATTTATATATTTATGTTTTTATACTTGAACCTGTAAACACACAGTTTATCATTTAAGTGATTTGTCACCATTTATTAAAATATTATCCTGTGTACGTTGGATTGTTTTCAATTAAAAATGCACAATTTCACTGCATTTTAGTATATGACAATTAGTACAGTTTTACATTTTTTGTAGAATTCTGTAATTTTAGTGCATTTTAGCATTTCTTTTCATTAATATCAACATATATGCAACTGTATGGGACATACACGCAGCATATATATATATATATATATTTCATTATTATTATTATTATTATTTTTATTGTGTATTTTTAGTGCATGTGTACTTTTTTCCACCACATAGAAATAACCTATATCAACACACAGTATATGCAAGTATATGGGACATGCATGCAGCATATATACACACTATATGTGTGCATTTAGGTCAAATCCAGGTGTATATATGGACATATAAGTATCTTATATGGCTTCTTTATATCCACATACAGGTCCTATATGTACAGGTGAGGTATACATAAATCTACCCAGTGGCAGGTTCTGTTTGTCAGACATAATCCCTACAGCTGATATTTTATGTTTGCAACTGTCATAAATGATGCCTTGCTCATATTTTTTCACCTATATGTATCTACAATATATGAAAACGGCCAATTTTATGGATGTTACAGAAATGCAAAACCTATATCTGAGCCTATATTAAAACCTGTATTGTTAATGTAATCACCTTGCGTGTGTGTGTGTGTGTGTGTGTGTGTGTGTGTGTATATGTGTGTGTGTGTGTGTGTGTGTGTGTGTGTGTGTGTGTTATGACTGGTTTGAAGAACTCTTGTTTTTGACAACTTTAGATGGAATAGTTATTTATTTTGTTGAAACGGGACAACATTTGGAAAAAATTTTTACCTAGACTGTCTTCATTATCGTACAATATAAATTTAAAACAGGAGTTGAATGGAGAACTTCAAATACAAGCAAATATTTCAGTATCGGCATAAACTGCGTAAGGTCGTGAACTCTGGAACCAGTCGCCTTGAAGTCATGAGCTTTGTTTGAATCAAACGTGTCAAACTCTTCCCTGAGGCAGTGAATGTTTGGCAGCTCTTTGTAACGTCTGCAGATCGGAAACACCGTGTGACGGCGCCTCTGACAACGGCCGTTTTTTTTTTTTCGTCACCTGTTTTCGCGACTTGATCAGCGAACACCGCCGCGCTCATGCACTGGAGGGGACGCAGATACCACTCGCCACTTGAAGCCGGCGCTCGTCTCTTACGCTTTCATTTGGATCTGGTTCATTCTCTGCAGGAAGACGAGCACGAGGATCCATTTCAGATTTTAATTAGTTGGCTTTTGTAAGACTTAACAGACATACGTTACCAACATTATCCTTTTTCACATTTTTAATTAACAGCTGCCACTTAGAGCCACCACATCAAAAGGCGGGTGTGTTCTCCTCCGCTGCTGCGCCTCCGTCTATCTATGTGTTTGAGCAGGTGTGACTGCGAGAGCAAATGTGCAGAGGTGAGCAATTTTTTTTAACACTCGGCATGCTGGGAGTCGAACGTGTGTCAAGGAGTGAACGTCAGCCGGTCCCTGTATTTGACACGCGGGCCTTCAGTGGGGTTTCATCTGACAGAGGATGAATCCCATTTCACCCCGTACCCCTTCAAATAGAGCTATAAGGGGTAGGGCTTGATAATCAACCCCTATGAACTGGGACACCCCTTCAACACTCACCTACGTCATCAGTTCACTCCACCAGTTGTTACGTAAATAAAAACCACAGCTTTAACCACAAGTCATTTAACACGTCTGCTGCTGTAGTTGTGTTGTTCCGCTGGGACATGTGGATATTTTTACTAATATATGCGTTGATTACTGCATATTTACATAAATACAGGGTCGATACACACTTTAACTAATACTTTTCCATGACTATGTACTCCTAAAAATGTAATAAACTTTAAACAATAAGAATAAAAAGTTAAAGTGTTGTGTTAAAGTTTACCCTCAGATCAAGGATCAAGATTAAATTAACATTTATGTTCACACATTGTGAAATCCACATTTTACTGGCATTTATATTTAATTTAGGTTAGATTTTAGTCCATACCGACTTCACCACATGTGGAATGTTACATCCCAGGAAGTGAGTGAACAGGAAATGAACTGGAAGTTTATTTCCTGTTCACTGACTAAAATGTTAAGCTTATGATGATGTGAAATAAACTTTTTATTCACTCATTTAAAATGTTTTTTTATATTTTGCTGTGTAAAAAATCCATGACTTTTCCAAAACTTTCTGGGTCTTTTTACTCTTCCAAAACCTTTCCAGGCCTGGAATTTGCATTTTTCAAATTCCAAAACTTTTCCAGGTTTTTTCAAAATGTACATTGATTTTATTTATTTTTTTTATCTTCATTTGTGTTTTATGGAGAAAATTACAATTACACCTTTAGCAACATTTGTCATCTCTGGTGACTAGAAAAATAATCATGTAACAACTTCTTGATTTTTGGGCTGAATCTGGCGATTATTAAACCTCATTGGCCTGCTGCTTATGAGCTCTGATCTGGACACAGTATGCTTCAGCATTAGCTTCAGCATTAGCTTTAGCATTAGCTTCCACATTAACTTCGGCATTAGCTTTAGCATTAGCTTCCATATTAACTTTAGCATTAGCTTCCACATTAATTTTAGCATTAGCTTCCACATTAACTTCAGCATTAGCTTTAGCATTAGCTTCCACATTAACTTCAGCATTAGCTGAAGTTAATAGATAGCCCAATAGATGTTCAGACAAGTTGTGATGCCATGACGCAATGCAACCTAGTGACTTCCTGTTTTTAAATACAAAAAAAGGAATGCTTCTGGTCTTTTAATTAGGGGAAAACATAAAAATAAATAAATACAACTACAAGTACATTGTTTTATGTCCAAAGTTTCATTAAATGTTGTTTTTTTGGTTGTTATAATCATGAATATTCCAAATATTTTCATGAAAATATCATGTCCATAAGTCGTTATTCTCATTACTGCAATATATTTGAGAACTGCATTGAAAAGCTATAGAAATTTGAATATGAGCTCAGTCTACCCACAATGCATCTGTACGAACAGAAGATTCAAGATGGCCACAAGGTGAGTCACCTTTATTTTATCCTCCTCTAACATTTTATGATTTGTCTCAGAACTGCATGAAGACGACAAAAACGATTGTCATTACTGAAATTAGTCACATTTCATCATAAAAATGTTCAGTTTTTTTTTTATTTTAAATTTGTTCATTAATAAGGTATTATGTTTCAGAATGTGACAAAGGTCATATTAGCTAATGCTACAGTTAGCATTACTGTGCAGAGTCATCGCATCACCCTTCTTTTTTTTGGACATTTTAGTAAATATTGGCAAATTTTTGTGCATGTATCCAATGGAAAAGTTACTATTGTTCTATATATATATATATATATATATATATATATATATATATACAGACACACATGTAAAGACCCCGCCTCCTCCTGTCACCGCATGTTCCATCAGAGCTGTTGGTGTAAAACGGATGGATGTGAGAACAGTCCCGTTCACAGGTATTGTTGTTTCCAGCAGGACGAGTTCATGGGATACACAAACCTGTTACTTTTGTCTGTTCTGAATTCATACCGACAGCTGCTGTGGAGACGAGTGTGACATAAACTAAGACGGTGACAGATCTGACACGCTAAGCACCGAAGAAGAGGAACTTAATGGATGCATTTTCTTACATAGCAAGAGGTGCGAAGGCCGATAATGAAATACAGCCTTTCTGTATGAGAGAAGAACATGAGGTGACAGTGTGGAGGAAGCCAGAACACAATAGCAGTAAATGGATGCATGATATTTAATACAACACTATAATTATTCTGCATGTAGGAGAAAATACTCATGTGCAGAGGAAATGAATTTAAATGTAGGTGATAATGAGTTAAAAAAAAAAAAAAGGTCCATCTGTTATCAAGGTAACCATATGAAAGAAGATATATTGTGTCAGGGTGAATTAAGCAGATATATGTATAATTCCTGGAGTCTGTAAATGTATAAATTGAACATAGAAAAAAATGGCAGAAAGATATAAAATACCAAGTGGAAGATTTTTGCCTTAACACTGAGTCATTATTTTGAGATTGTCTGATTTTTTTAACAAGTCTGGCCCCCTTTGGAGGTTGTACATGGCTGAATGTGACCCCTGACCTTCAAATCAGTGAGACACACCTGGCGCACAACATCCCAAAACAAACTAGTATTCACAGAATGCTTCATCTCGCCCCTATTTTGTGCCAATGTCCAGTTTCTATGACAACCTGTTCTTGAATTAGAACAAATAATTTGATTTTGACCTTTCTGCTAAATGCGACTTTGACCTTTGACCTTTTGCAAAATTGATAATTTCGTTATATGTATATATGCATCAGTGTGTGTAATATTATGATAATATCTCCAGTATTGATTAAGTTATAGTGTGATATGTCGATGCTTGACACACACAGTGTTGTAGAAGTTAAATTGTTTTGCGACATGTCACCTTTGACCTCCATATATCTCAAAAAGTATTGGTTGTAGGTGATAACACTAATTATGAGAATTGTTGATATCTTCATTGCGCATCGTTTGGTACCAATTTGAAAGTTATGTGTCCCTCCGTTCTTCAGTAATAAACAATAATGTGATTTTGACCTTTTAATTAATTGTGACCTTGACCTTTGACCTTTACTCAAAAGAACCATTGCATCTCACGTGCATTACCTATATGTATGTGCTCATGTAATTTCATTTTGTTATCTCAAGTATTCATTGAGTTATAGCATGATATGTCTCTGCACACACACACACACACACACACACTCACACACACACACACACGATGATTAATAAAAAGTGATCTTCTCCTCAGGTGAGAGGAAGTCCATGCTTTTAAAGCTGAAGGAAATTTTCTAAAAGCACCATCAGGCTTAGCGTGTGCATCCTGACAAACCCAGAAACTGAAGAGCAAATACATGTTCGGTGGGAAAAATATGACTTTTCGTGACTTTAAAGTTGAACGAAAAGTGAGTTGGTCCTTAATTGGCAGCGGTGATGAAATAATAAGAGAAGGAAAAAAAAGGGCTGAATAGTGCGCCACAACCCGGCTTAAGCCTTGTTTTTGGGAGAAGAGCCAAGTCTTTGAAGGCCAGTCCAACTTGGCCTTAGCTATAGGAGGCTGCTCAATGTGCAGGGCATGATGGGTAACATTCTCCTAACCTTCTAATCCTCCATCTCCCACATGCTGCTGCACTCTCCTCCATCCACCCGAGCAACCATTTTATTCAATTAATCTTTTGTCACAAGCATGTGGCTGAGTTTTCAGGCCGAGCCAACGATAGAGCTGTTTAGGCCCACCCAGAGTGGTAGAGAAAACAGGGTTACAACAGTTCCATTGTGGAAAAAATATTTTTAAAAGAACCTAAAAATCCCTGGTGTCTGGAGGCGGGGCTAATAGTTCCAAACATTGAGTATGATGTTGTGGGAACATATTAATTTTTTATTAGTGATTGACAGATATGAGCCGATATTTTTTCTTTTTTTCCCTCTGTCAAATTATAAATGTCAGAAGATATTTCATTGTATATTCTTTTGATTATTTTGTAAATGTTGCTCATTTTATTAAGAATTATGTTAATATCTTTTTAATGCATAATGAGATTTAAGCATCTCCTTCAGTGCAACATATTTAAAGGGAAAAATATACACATAAAAATATACTTATGTCTGTGATAAAAAAAATAAGTATTGAATGTACACTCTAAAAATATAAAACATTAAAAAATATTTAAAGAGATTGTACAGCATCCCAGAACAAGTGCGTTCCGGTATGTAATGGAAACGCAGCTATTAGCTCCAAATTAGCCTAGCATAGACCCCCTAGCAGCAGCAAATCTAATATGCTTCCGTAGTTACGCTCAATGTAACATTTCCTTGAAACTGGCCGACGAATCACAGTGAAGTATAGAGTAAGAGGGCGGGTGATGCTGTGATGATTCAAGACACGAGAAACAAGCGTAAAAAAAAGATAGAAGAAGAACAACAACAGGTGTAGATTTCCTTTTATCACAGATGAGTGAAGAATGTGAGGAAACGTCAACAATATTTAAATTCTTTTTACAGAAGCGACAACAGTCGTTCAGCTCCATAATCCACCATTTTGTTTAGTCATTCCTAACTTTCTCCGGACTCTTCCGTCAACTTTCAGTCGCTCTAACTACATCATCCTAAAGATTACACTGATTGGTTGTAGTACCGTCCTATTGCAAACAGAGGATTTGAAAGACAACCTTTTAGCCCCGCCTCCTCTGACTATGAAGCACCACTAGACCCATACATGGAATGAATAGGGATAGCACTGCTAGGCTAGCTCCAAATATTAGCTTATAAATATCGGTGGCCCTTATCAGTCATTGGCTAAGGTTGACATAACTTAAGAAAATTTTAAAATATTTGTATCACGTCCAAAAAAATTCAAATCCATATCAGTCAATATCTACGATCCACATCATGGAGATTGTTACTGATCATTACTGGATGTATTCTTTTCACCTGTCATTGCAGTGGATTTTTTTTTACATTTATCCCGGAGCATATTTCAGCACCAGTGGAATATTTACCTTTAGCTGCTTCAGCTTCAGGAACAAACGGTATAACTTCCATTAGTCTCTCCTTAAATTCCACCAGTATGTGGAGTTCAGTGAACCTTTAAAAGGCAGCTGCTGGCTGAACAGAATGTACCGTACCAGCGCACATTCACACATAATACATTCAGCCTTTTATTCAGAAAAGCCTAGAACAACAGCCGCGTAGCATAATTGGGGAACTGGTACACAGATGGACAAAAGAACGGTCACACCTTGAATTCGGGTGTTTATTTTCCAGCAGGAGTCTGGGAGACAAAACAGGAAGGACTATACTATGAAGATAACAATATAATCATGTGAGGAAAATGTAGTTTTATGAAACATGATCCATCTGAACGTCCAGAGGCTCTGCAGTTACCATGGAAACACTGTCATCTTCTATGACATTGATTCACCAGTAAAATCCATGGAGTTGGGTTCGGCAATGGCGTTAAATAAAAGTCTCCTTTTTTATTTATTTTTTTTTTTTTAGGGATTGAATGAGTGGTCAACTGTGGGTCAAAATGTAAACACACTAAAGCTGCACAATATATAGTTTGAGAATCTGCATCGTAATATACATGTGCACAACAGTAATATTATTTTTTATTTGTATTTTTTTATTTACTTATTTGTATTTATTTATTTTATGATTTATTTTCATTCTTTGTTTATTTTTAATTCTTAATTGTATTTATTATGTGAGATTTAAAAAATGCATAAATATGAGATAAGTCAAAATTATGAGTCATTATCAGTCATACATATGAGATCAATGGATAATTATGAGAAAAAAAAGAGTTGAAATTATTGAAATGATGAGCTAAAAGTCACAATCATCAGAAAAAAGTCAGAATTATGATATAAAAAGACACAATTCCTCTCCACTGATTTTCCCTCTGAAGCTACTTATTTTTCACACTGTTTAATTATAAAGATATTTATATCAATGTAAAGAGTATAAAGTACATATATTTATATAAATGTAAAGAGTATAAAGTACAGATATTTATATAAATGTAAAAAGTAGAAAGTACATATATTTATATAAATGTAAAGAGTATAAAGTACATATATTTATATAAATGTAAAGAGTATAAAGTACATATATTTATATAAATGTAAAGAGTATAAAGTACATATATTTATATAAATGTAAAGAGTATAAAGTACATATATTTATATAAATGTAAAGAGTATAAAGTACATATATTTATATAAATGTAAAGAGTATAAAGTACAAATATTTATATAAATGTAAAGAGTATAAAGTACATATATTTATATAAATGTAAAGAGTATAAAGTACATATATTTATATAAATGTAAAGAGTATAAAGTACATATATTTATATAAATGTAAAGAGTATAAAGTACATATATTTATATAAATGTAAAGAGTATAAAGTACATATATTTATGAACAAATGTAGGGAGTAAATAGTAAATGGTCTGCACTTCTACAGCACTTTTCCACTTTCATGGTGCTCAAAGCACGTTACAGTAAAAGTAAAAAGTTGCCAGTAGACACCAAAATACTTTACTTCACTACAGTAATGTAGTACTTTTACTTTGTTACTTCCCACCGATCCAATGATTTTAACTCAGGCAAAAAAAAGGGAAAAAAAATGTGCAACAAAATGCCCTCAAAACTAACAGTGCAGTTTGTTGGATACGAACTAAAGCCCTGTTTTGACTCTGACGCACTCGTCCAATCACCTTCCATCCTCTACAAACACTTACACTCCACTCATATTTTCTCTTCTGGATGTCTACAGGATAAACCTTTCAATTCCAGCCACTGTCTACATGACATTTATGACATGTGAAGGCTGAGCTGGGAAGGGGCTTTGGATGAATGCAAAAGGAGGGCGGGCTGGGTTACGGCTCTGTTCGCTCCCAGCACTCACCCTTGTTAGCCTTTACCAGTTAGACGATGCCCTGATGAAACATGACAGGACAAGCTTTCATAGCCGTGTTGGTCTAATGCTGCAAAATGCTCACAACTGCTCTGTTTTGTAGCCAGTGTAAGAAAAGAGAATTTTAAATGCTTCCTTACACCAATGTTTGATTTGATGGTAAGTAAAAAAAAAAAAAAAAAAAAAACGGTATCTGGAGATCAACCCCCAAGAGTGATGACGAGATGCAAGATTTTAAAGGGTTTTTAATGTAGCGCTGTCAAATGATTACAACTTTTAAATCAGCTAGTCACAATTGAACACCATCATCAGGGCCGTTTCTAGCTTTGTGTGTGTGTGTGTGTGTGTGGGGGGGGGGGGCTGTGCAAGACATTTTAAAAAAGATGAGTAAAAAATGATATGAACCTAATATTTTATAATTAAGCATAGTTAAAACACTATTTAATTAAGATCTATGGCCACGATCATTATTTTAAAATCACAAATATAGTTTACAATCCATTACAGTGTTTGATTATCACTAATCAAACCCTGAAATTTGCAGATCTGGTAAACCTCAACAGAGCAACAACAATATTTAAATTCTATAATGGGGTTCTTCCTCCATGCCTGCAGGAGCTCTTCAAACTGAGAGAAAATAAACATGATCTCAGAGGAACTGGTATGTTAAAAAAATAAAATAAACTCAAGGACAAACGTTTGGGGAAAGATGTTTATCTGCCAGTGGAGTAAATGTGTGGAACTAACTGGACACTAAAGTTAAACAGAACAGCTCTATCCCATCATTAAAAAAAAAGGCTGTAAATCAATGGTCATTGGTAATTGTATAAAAACACTATAAAATCTGTTTTTGTTTTTTTTCTCCTTCACTGTTCTCACTATATTTCTATCTTTATTGTTTACCAACATGTATCAGCTTTGATTTTTTTTTTCCTTTCAGTCTTTCTTGCTTTCATTGTATATGTGAAGGTTTCGGCTTCAGCCCGGCGCCTTTTCAGTTTGTTTTTAACTATAGTATACCTGCTTCTGTTACCAATTGTTCTGTATTGTTTTTGACCTAAATGAATAAATACAAACAAACAGCTTCGTTTTGTCGTCTGAACCCGCTTTATCCTCACTAGGGTCACAGGGGTCAATGGGGGTCTAATCCAACTACAATGGGTGAAGGCGGGGTCAGAGGTCACCCTGTATGAGTCTCCAGTTCATCTCAGGACTGAACATATGTAGACAAACAATCACTGTCACATTCACACCTGTGGGTGATTTAGATTAACCAGTTAACCAGTTAACCAGTTAACTAGTTAACCTATCAGTGCATGTGTTTGGATGGTGGAAGGAGCCAGAGTACCTGGAGAAAACCCACGCAGACACGAGGAGAACATGTAAACAGGTTATTTCAGCATAACATGACGTTAAGGTTACAGAGTCACAAGTCAGAAAAGTCCAGTCTGAGTGTTTACGCGGTGCAGGTTCAACCACACCACTGGTCTGCTGTCCTTTGGCAAGCAGTTTTTAAAACCTTTTGTCGACCCCCCTGTAGAGTTGGGTGTTTCCGTCCAGGGGTGTCTGTAACTTCCTGTTCCTGTTCCTGAAGGGTTGGGTGTCGTCCTCTGTATGCAAATTACTCCCGTCTGACATTTTGTCACAGCTTTGTCTCAAAACACAAAACCCAAGTAATACAAACATTTATATAATTGATATATAATTACCTTTATTTACCTTTAAAGCCTAATTAACTACAGTGGAATAAACCTGTTTCCCATGTAATCACTTCTTTGGAATTAACATGTCCATGTAAACATGAAGGAAATAGCTTTAATTCTGAGTTACTTTATTCAGAATAAAAAAAACACCATGTAAATGTACAGACTGAAAATCACATGACAAGCATTTTGTAGGTGAGAATCAGCCGTTAGTGTTCTAGAATTAAGCACATTACTCATGACTGATTTGTGAGTTAGTGCTTTAGAATGAGAAGAAACATGATGATGTACTTCAGTGTGTTTAGTGTTTTATCACATATTGTTCTGAAGCTGACTTTGTGTTTAGAAATCTGGTCTAATGATTTGCTGGAGTGTAAGGTTGATAATTATGCAATTCTTTTGTTGTTAGTGTTTATGCAGGCATTAAAAAAGAGCTCAAACTTAAGGGAGGGGTTTGTTGTCCCTGGCACCACTTATTTTTATTTATTTCTTCTTATACATGAATAATCAAATGAGGCTTTTTTTTATTTTTTGATTGTGTATTCTCCATTGAATATGAAAAACAATGAAAAATACCCAGATTGCATTGCCTGTTTATTGGCCTTTTCATCTGTTTGTGAATATCCAGTGCACGTCTACAGCTTTACTCTTCAACATGGTGGACATAAACGCTCCCTGCAGACCACACTGTGGAATGCCACCGAGGAACACAACCCACAGCTGTTCCATTTATAAAAGATTGCATTTGTCGAGTTGTGTTTGTTGACAGTGCTTTGACAGAAGTTTCCATCCTCTGCAGATATGAACCAGCGCTGACCTTAACGCTGTGTCACAGTGTACTGGGTACAAGCAGATCCTGATCATTTTAAAGTCCAGACTGACGTCCTCCTCTGAAGGGATTACGAGTCTGTGTGATGAAAACAAACTGTAACGTGCACCTCATCTGTGTGAAAATGGGAGCGAACATGTGCACGTCATCTGTGCACGTACATGTGTGTCACCCATGTATATATGTGTGCATCAAATGTGCATATATGAATTTCTAGCAAGGAACAGGTTTCCCTTTTTCTGTTGTTTCTGTTCTTTTCGGTTTAGTGTGTATGTATGTATATATATGTGTGTGTGTATATGTATGTGTGTATGTGTATGTATGTATGTATGTATGTATATGTGTGTATATATATGTATATATATATATATATATATATATATATATATATATGTATGTGTGTATATGGATGTGTATATGTGTATGTATATATATGTGTATATATATATGTATATGTATATATATATATATATATATATATATATGCTCTGACTGAGTAATACAAAGGGGTAGGACAAGACAAGTTTTGTTAACTTCATCCTACACCCTTTCGAACAAGGTATAATTATTTAGGATACTAAAGAGGTGTTGTTTTAACTTCTGATTAAATACTTTGTATGTTTTACTTATTTTATTTTACCTGTTCGAATAAACAAATAAATGAAATACAGATGCGTGTACATGTGCACGTACATGCCACCTATGTGAAAAGGTGCACGTCAGGTGTATATATATGTGTATATATGTGAGTACATGTACACATTACCTGGGCGTATACGTGTGTCCCCTCTGCGCATATATATATATATATATATATATATATATATATATATATACACACAGTATATGTGTGTGTTTGTGTGTATGCGTTTATGTATCTGTGGGTATATATGTGTAAAGATGTGTGTGTGTGTGTGTGTGTGTGTGTGTGTGTGGGGGGGGGGGGGGGGGGGGGTCGCTGTGCAGTTGATTGATATCATAAGTGAACCATAGGCTCAAAGGTCCCCAGCCGCAGATGAAAGGCAGGATTAACAGAAGAGGGGTTGAGCAGCAGGAGTGCATCATGGGAGATCAGACGAGGAAATAATAGAGCGGGGGTCCCGTGGCCCGGCCTTCAGTGGGGGGGGGGGGGCACGGGCTTATGAGATGCAGAAGAGTCACAGGAGATGGAGTGATCAGCCTCACAGAGTTGGCAGCGTTCCCAGAAAAGTTACCAATCCTCCGAAGAGACGGAGGAAAAGTAATCCTGATGGTGAAGGAAGATATTAGAACCAAGAAAAAAAATGGGAGCAGCAGGGTCAGCAAAACACAATTTAGCTCATCATTTTTCCTGCACCATCTGGCTCACACTATTTTTATATGATTCACAGGTTTTTAAAAAAAAAGAAAATGACAGAATTAAACATTTATTCCATTTCATTCGTTTATGTCGAGCAATCACAGAATATATGTAAGTAAATATATATATATATATATATATATATATATATATATATATATATATATATATATATATATACATATATATATATATATATATGAATTCCAATATTCATTTACATTAAAAAAACCTGAACATGGACCTGGTGGAGCTCTGACACTACAAATGGAAACCAATTTATAACTAAACTGATCAATACGACACAAACCCAATAAAAAAGAAAGAAGAGGCAGAAGATGGAGAGATTTTTTTGTTTATTTATTTTACTTTATTTATTTGTTTGTTTATTTACACCCATTTGGTTTGTATTTTATAGTATTGTTTTGTTTTTGGGGTGGGGGTATATATATATATATATATATATATATATATATATATATATATATATATATATATATATATATATATATATATATATATATATATATATATATATATATATATATATATATAATTCTTTTTTTTCTCTTCTTATTTTATTGATATACT
This sequence comes from Siphamia tubifer, assembly GCA_020466265.1. Taxonomy (NCBI): domain Eukaryota; kingdom Metazoa; phylum Chordata; class Actinopteri; order Kurtiformes; family Apogonidae; genus Siphamia; species Siphamia tubifer. The sequence continues at coordinate 29,754,758 of CM035800.1, forward strand.
ATATGTTGAATGTTGCAGTGTTACACCAAGACAAATTCCTAGTTGTATACTACATGTGTACTATACGAACAATGACAATAAAACTCTTTCTGATTCTGGAGGGAAAACCAACTGGAGCTAAACATGAACAGGACCACCTCCAACTCCACCTGTGGGTGAAGAAATATTACCAAATGGCTGATCAGCGCTGATCAATTATATCTTTATCGATATCACATGTAAAATACACATTTGAACATCATCATCATCATCATCGGCACACATGATGTGTATGTATGTTTTTTTTTAGTTATCTTGTAAACAACAAACAAACAAACATAATAACCTTCTTATACATCAGCACTAGATCATATGATTGAATTCTTCTGTAATTACAGCAGCTGACACGTGTCTGTTTTACATATTCTAGTCCATCTTGTTTATTTTTAGAATAATATACCGAATGTCTGCTCCTGTTTTATGACCTACATAGGTGCGACGTCGGCCTGGGTCTGTCCTAATAGGCAGCAACGATTCCCACGTCACGCTGAGTCCTTACACCACATCACTGCCGTTTTACAACTGGGTTCCTTTAGTATTCAAAGCTGCCTGAGGGGAAAAAGAAATGACAGATACAACTAATTGGCTCCGTAAAACATTCAAACAAAAGTTCACGTAGCATTTTGTGGAAAAAGCAGGAAACATTAACTACGGCGCCTTGTTATTCAAGTGAGTGGGGGGATAATAAAAAAAAATAAAAAATCACCATTAATGATGTAATGAAAGAAAGAAAAGCTGCAGCCACAACACCCACAATGCACCACATTGCTTTTTCAATTATTGGAAGATGCCCTATAGCGGTTGTTGTTTTTTTTTGTGATTCCATTTTGATGTTTATGATGGTACATGCCAGGGGAATGGGATGTTTTCCAAACTGATTGGACTGAAGAGCTATTGAAAAACTCCTCACACAGGAAACTGATCCTGTATTTACACTATAAAATCTGTCAAATGTGCACATTAAATGGTAGATAAACATGTAAAAAAGAAAAAAAGGACGAAACAGACGTCACAAAGGAACATTTAGGAGGGTTGGGAATGATAAACCCATACGACCGGATGGGGACCTGAAGTCTCCACCCCTTCCAGGAGATTGATGGGGCCTTAGATTGGAAAATTAATGAATAGTGGAAGTAACTAAGTAGAAGTACTTAGGTATTTATTTTTCTACTAACTTTTTACTCTTACTCCCTATATTTTTATATAAATATCTGTACTTTATACTCCTTACATTCTCAGAATAGACTCGTTTTTTCAAACTAGACAAATGTGACAATATAAAAAAATATATATATGACTTGACTATATCATAATTTTGACTTTTATCTCATATTTCAGAGTCTTTTCTCATGAATCTGACTTTTTTGTCAGAATTTTTACTCAGAATTTAGATTTTTTTCCCCCAAATTTGCAGATTTTTTTCTCATGATTTTGACTTTATTTCATAATTCTGACTTTTTCCTCATAATGTTCTTTCTTTATCTCATAGTTAAAAAAATGTTCTCATAATTTGAACTTTTTATCTCATGTTTTATCTCATATTTATGCTTTTTTTTTTTTAATCTCCCATTTATGACTTTTGCATTTTTCCTAAATGTCTTGTCCATACCCACTAAACTCAGTACCATGATCCAATAAAACACATTATCAACACAGTAACTCACTTTTAAAGGCTTTATTTTTTGGATGCTTTTCAGTACCCCACCCTCCATCCCAAACACAGAAGGGTTCACTCCTCATTACACTAAGGTCACTTCCTTTGGAGTCAGTCGCAATGAATAAAATGAAGTTGTCATTATCCAATGTCAGTGGTAAACAAAATTATCCAGCAAAGTTAGAGAGCTCATTTTTAATTATCGTGCAATCAATTGATTTATTTATAATCGCCGTGCTAACCCGACCCACCCAGGACAATGCTTCTTCACCAGCCTCCCACCCCCCTCTGGCAGATTCTGAATAATATGAACACTGTCCTACAAGGTAAAAAGAAAGTTACTGCATGTTTTGGTGAAAATGAGTTATTGTGTTTTGTCCAACATCCAAATGTATAAAATATCTCAAATGTCTGTCGTTTTGGAGAAAATTGGTGAGTGTTTGTACACTAGTAAAAAAATACTAGTAAAACAAAACACAAAGACAGTAAAGACCATTACTGTGTCTTATCTTATCAATGTTCATTTATGATCCTACCCCAATAGTTTACAGTCGATCACTGTATTAGACTGAAACACATTATGAATGGTTTTTATGAAGGTTTTTCATATACAAGGGGCATTATGTGAAATCAGAATCATAAGATAAAAAGTCTAAATTATGAGATAAAAAGTAAAAAGTGATGATAAAAAGTAAAAATTGAGGATAAAAAGTAAAAATTGAGGATAAAAAGTAAAAAATTATGAGAAAAAGTCTAAATTATGAGATAAAAATTCAAAATGAGATAAAAAGCCAAACTTATAAGACTAAAGTCAAAATTATAAGATTAAAAAGTCAAAATTTATGATAAAAAGTCCAAAATATAAGATAAAAAGCCAAAATTCCCAGTCACTAATCACTACCAGAATGAATCCATATATAAAGTGCACTGTGGTTTTTGTAGAACTAGTTCATATACAGTAACAATAACTGCATCATGTCCAATAATCTACCTACAACTACTGAGGCTGAACAACAACACAACGTTCAGGTCATTTTCTCAGTTTAGTTTCTTTTTACTCTGTAGGACAGAATAAAATCCAACAGCTTCGTTCCCATGGCTGTGATGCAGGGAACAGAATAATCCAGACTATTGCATTAAGAGTTCTCCTTTCAACAGTTTATCACATACTTTTAATGATACAGTTATTATCCCCTTTTAATATTCTACTTTAACACTTTAATACAGTAATATATTTTTATACGTATGTGTATTCCTAGAACACTCAGAGGAGGATATGCTGCTGAACAAAATGTCGTAATTAATGCTTCTATCCCACAGATACAAATGGGTGATTCTCATTAAAATAAAATAAAAAAAATCAATGGCCCTGAGGTTTTAGTGGTTAAATATGAAATAAATCCTACATATAGCATTATTTTACCGTAGAGGAAAATGTGTTTTTTTTTCCTTTGTCATGAGGTCAGTTTAAAACAGTTTTTATTTTCTACTATTTATACATTTTTGGGCCAAATTCTAATTAATGAAATGTGGTCCCACCAAAATTTCTGGTCTTTTAAGTAGAGAAAAACATAACAATAAAGACATAAATAAACTAGAAAAGTACTCTGGGAGCACAGAACCCCCCCCGAAAGAAGAGAGGTCCACCAAGGAGGTTATGTTTCTGCCAGTGTGTCTGTCTGTCTGTCAGTCTGTCTGTCTGTCTGTCTGTCTGTCTGTCAGCAACATTACTCAAAAAGCTCTGCATGAATTTTGATGAAATGTTCAGGATGTGTTGGGAGTGTCACAGGGAACCAATGATTACATTTTGGTGGTGATCCAGAAGAGATCCTGGATTCTGGATCACTTTGAAATTTTAAATTACGGTAAATGGAGAATACATTTCAATAAATTGTGCATTGATAACTTTTAAATGATGAAGCAGAACAAAAATATTTTCTCAACATATTAACTTACAAGAATGACGTCAACTTTAAACACAGAAATAAATGCAGGTATGTGGGTAAGGTCAAAGGTCATGTGATGTTCACAAAGACCACTGACGACTTCTTAAAATTAGAAACGCACTCTGTGAGCACAGACCTCCGCCAAGGTAGACCCCCCACACACACACCCCGACCACCCCCAAAATTAAATCAGTTCTTCCTGTTCACATTTCCAACATATCCTGAAAATTTCATCAAAATCCGTCCATGAGTTTTGGAGTTATCTTGAACACAGACAAACATAAACAGACAAACAGACAAACAGACAGACAAACAGATAAACAGACAAACAGATAAACAGACAAACAGATAAACAGATAAACAGACAAACAGATAAACAGACAGACAAACAGACAAACAGATAAACAGACAAACAGACAAACAGACAAACAGACAAACAGACAAACAGACAAACAGATAAACAGACAAAGAGATAAACAGATAAACAGATAAACCCCGGCAAAAACATAACCTCCTTGGTGGAGGTAAATATGGGTGGAGAAGTGGGTCGGGTTCGTCTTTTTCAAATATATTTCTTGCGGTACAAGTTGCGGGCGGGTTAGTTAAAAAACTAACTACTGGACTAAAATACCTTGTGTTAACGTCTGACTAAAATAATGAGACTTTTAGTCGACTAAAATATTTGTGAAAAACTAAAAGTGACTAAGACTGAACTTTGACAAAAGACTAAAATGAAAAATGGGAACAAAAGGAACGATGGTTTTTTTTTAAAAAAACCTTGGTTGCGGGTCCATGTATATTGGACCGGTACGACACTGATCCACATGTATTTCAGTTCCTTGTAAGAATAAATGTGACGGTTGGATTAGACAGTGGCTGCCCCATTAGCAGATCTATGTTTGTATTTGTAAATGTTAAAGTGGGTAAAGTGGGTAAAGTGGGTAAAGTGGGTAAAGTGGGTAAGATCCACCAAACTCTTTTCTTCAAACGTTCTTCCCAGGTTTTTCCAGTGTAAAAGTATGAGCATAAACTGTATAGTCATCGGTGGAGGCTGATATAAAAACAGTGCCCCCCCCCTTGTCAATCACTAGCGTCATGTCCTGCTTTTACCTTCGGTCATTCGTCATCTTCCTCTGAATAAATTGCCGCTCATTTTCTCGCATGAAGCCAATTTCCTCCCAATTCCGAGTCCATTCACTTTTCTCCCACGGTGCTCTGAAGTGGCTCTTATTTTCACCTCCTTCTTGTGTCTGACAGCCCACGTGGGTTTGTCTGGGGAGGGGTGGGGGGGGGGTGTGCCCTGTTATGACAGATTGGTGTGCCACTGTGATGGTCTGCGAAAATCCCCGGGTCAAACGGCAGACTTCTACTTTCTGACAGCATCGGGAATGTTAGCTCCGGGAAGCCTCTGATCCGAAGCCAGCATAAATTGGGTGGATATACAGTCTGGTTCCAGTAATGACTCTGGGGGGGGGGTGTACAGTAGACGGGCTGAACCAAAGTGTTTACTGCCTGATGAATTCAGAGGAAACAGAGGAGACTTAACTGTTAAATGTCAAAATCTCATGTTGTTTTGAATCAAAGTGTTTGTGTCGAGGAGCTGTTCCACTGGGTCTGTCAGCAAAACCCTTTCACAATAAAAGCACTTAAACTACTACAACTCTTAAAAATTTGAGTGTATTTTAACCGTTTTGTTTTTAATAATTCAGATTTTGGTATCATTTGTTTCAGCACAACCACACGTGTGTAACTGGAGAGTTTAGGGATGATATTAGAAAACAACTGACACTGACATTTTTTTAACCCTGTGCTATAAATATATATATATATATATATATATATATATATATATATATATATATATATATATATATATATATATATATATATATATATTTATATATTTATATATTTATTTATTTTTTTAGTGAAATTTAAAAAATCCTCAAGAGTAAATAACAGCTGCGTGGTGCAGACAAACAGATTAGTGGTTGACACAAAACATATGTTTCAGTGTCATCATTCTTGTACCTGAAATAATTAAATAAAATAAATAAAAAAAATACATTAGAAAAAAAGTAAAAAATTTTTATAAAAAATAAATACAAATACATTTTTAAAATGCATAAAAAATACAAATATAAAAAATCGAATTGAAAATAAATGTGAAAAAAAAAAATAATACAACATGAGTTTACATGTTCTCCTCCTGTCTGTGTGGCTTTTCTCCAGGTACTCTGGCTCCTCCCACCATCCAAACACATGCACGGATAGGTTAACTGGTTAACTGGTTAACTGGTTAACTGGTTCATCTAAATTGTCCATAGGTGTGAATGTGACAGTGATTGTTTGTTTATATATGTTCAGTCCTGAGATGAACTGGAGACTCATACAGGGTGACCTCTGACCCCGCCTTCACCCATTGTAGTTGGATTAGACCCCCAGTGACCCCTGTGACCCTCGTGAGGATAAAGCGGGTTCAGATGACGAGCGAGCAAAGAAAAAAATAAAACGAAAATAAATAAATACAAAGAAATAATTCCACAAACTGATGTTGCTTTTCTTTCTGGCACCGAGCCTTGGTTTTGGGTCATTTTTACCTTCGCCAAAGAGGTATTAAATTCGAGTCACTTTGTTTGTTTGTCTGTCTGTCTTTCATCGGGATTATGCAAAAAGTTATGTACGGATATTGATAACATTTTCAGGATGTGTTGGGAGTGTCACAAGGAACAAATTATTACATTTTGGTGGTTCTGGGTAATTTTGTCTTGTTGGTTCTGGGTAATCTTCTCTTGTTGGTTCTGGGTAATTTTCTCTTGTTGGTTTTGGGTAATTTTCTCTTGTTGGTTTTGGGTAATTTTCTCTTGTTGGTTCTGGGTAATTTTCTCTTGTTGGTTCTGGGTAATCTTCTCTTGTTGGTTCTGGGTAATCTTCTCTTGTTGGTTCTGGGTAATTTTCTCTTGTTGGTTCTGGGTAATTTTCTCTTGTTGGTTTTGGGTAATTTTCTCTTGTTGGTTCTGGGTAATTTTCTCTTGTTGGTTCTGGGTAATCTTCTCTTGTTGGTTCTGGGTAATATTCTCTTGTTGGTTCTGGGTAATTTTCTCTTGTTGGTTTTGGGTAATTTTCTCTTGTTGGTTCTGGGTAATTTTCTCTTGTTGGTTTTGGGTAATTTTCTCTTGTTGGTTCTGGGTAATTTTCTCTTGTTGGTTCTGGGTAATTTTCTCTTGTTGGTTCTGGGTAATTTTCTCTTGTTGGTTTTGGGTAATTTTCTCTTGTTGGTCGCTCATATGTTCACATCCTGTAGCAGTGACTCAGTCCAAACTGCTTCAGAATGATTGTGAAGTTCTCAGTGTGTGTCAGGTTCTATTGGAATTATGTGAGGATATGTTGAGCTCATTTGTCTCCTACATTAACAGGACCTGTCATGTGACTATTGCGAACAGGTACATTACGATGTTGATGCTCAAACAATATAGCTATTGTGCAGCTCTTTTATTTGACATGCTGTTTTAACAAATTAACCTTAAAAAAATAAATCTGAGTAATTTAAAAATAACTCAAATTATTTACTGTTTGTCACCAAAAACTCTTTTTAATTATTGTTTTGTCCATTTAAGTTCATTATCATGTTTGTTTTATTTCTTATTTTGTTGATTTGTGTCAATTTGTTTCTTTTGGTCACTTTTACTCAGTTGATTATTTTGTCCAATATGCGAAGACTTTGTGCTATAATATTAAAACATTCACAGAAGCAGATATTACACTATGTGCCTTTAAAGTTATGCAACTGACATGATATGGAACAAATGGTATTAATTATAAAAACAAGCACATATGTAGCAGGTCAGAGCGGAGTCAGTGCACCTTCTGGAACAGCGTTAAATATTGGCATGAAACAAGTCGTTAACAGAGGAATATGGACGTCAGAGGTGTCAAACTTACACACAGCCAAATTTGATCTACAGTGAAATAATAATAATATTAATAATAATAATAATGTCAACTCCAAACTTATTTTGCAGCTTAAACTTAAAGTAAGAAATATATATGTTTATGACAACAAACTCTCCTTTCAAAAAATGTGAAACTGTGTATTTTACCAATATTCTGCTTCAGCTTTTATTTGTAACAACAATAACTAAACTTGAAACATTTGTTCTGAATATCGACGATGTAGACCAGGGGTGTCAAACTGCGGTCCTCAAGGGCCGGGGTCCTGCATGTTTTAGATATTTTCCTTCTTCCATGTGATTCAGTTTAACCCTTTAACTCCTGAGAACTAACAAAATAACTGGTAATATGAGCAAAATAAGACACAAAATGGCAGAAAAATACTACAATAAAAAAAAAATGTAGAAAAATAAACAAAATGAGCAACAAAAACAAATTAATGTTTACAAAATTACAAATAATGTGGAACATTTTGAAAAAAAAATACTAAAGAAAAAAACTACTATTGAAATTTGGTCGCAGCAATTTTTATTTTGCCTTTAAAAAAAAAAGACTTGCTTTTTGGCACCTTGTCCATGCACAAAACTAAAAGGAAAAATGGTTGAATTTTTCTGATATGTAAACGACATCATCCATTCAGAACGCATCATCCCTGACACATAAAGAGTTAATAATCAGCTCCTCATCAGACTGATAATGATGTAATGACCTCCAGGTGGAATGGAAGAGGGAAACATCTAAAACATGCAGGACACCGGCCTTCGAGGACCACACTTTGACACCCCTGGTTTAGATGTTTTGGTTGGTTGGAACAAAAACCTGCAGCCACACCATAGTTTGGAGACCCCCCCTGATGTCGACTGTTTATGTGTAAAGAAAACTTATGGACAGTTACAATCTCTTATTCATTCATGCCTTTGTTATGTTCCATCGCACCTTTTTTTTCGATTCATAATTTATTTCATTAGATAATTATTGTTATATTTATGAATATTTTTGCTGTCAGTGTTTTTTTTGTTTTCTTTCAGGTTGATTGGCTTCCACTGAAGAAACTATAAATTGTACAGGCATTCAATTTTGCAGGAGAGCTTTGGGAGTGACCTGTCCTGGTTCCTGCCTCGCCTCCAGCTGGGGACGCTGGTTTCAGGAGAGAGCACGCCAGTTTTTCGGAGTTTTTCTGCTGCAAGATGCCGGTTGGCTGCACTTCGCCTTTTTTGTGCTCATTTTGGTTTCTTTTTTTAGTTTGACCCAGTGAGTCTGGACATCCTGTTTTCAGTTTATATCTATTGACAGGCTTTAGTTGTGGGTTGTTTTAATAAGGCAGGCGTAGCTCTATGTGGACAATGTCTATGACCCTGTCTGATCCACCTACCGTCCTTCTGTTAATTTGGCCAGCTCACCTGGATCCGGCTTTTCTTTAAACTTTTTGGGATTCCTTTTTGTTTTGGGCATCAGAAGGGGGTTAATTTAATGAATGAATTTGCTTAAATAAAGAATTTTTGGAAATTTGAAACCCTTTGTCTCCTGTGCTCTCTAAAATATGTTGCAACCTTCAGGTCATAACAGCCTTTAAATTCATTAACTTTAAAATTCATACACTTTTAGGCTATGTTACATGTGATGGCTAGGTTTTTTCCCGCCTACTTGATTGTTGTGAGATAGTGGTTTCAAACCTGACAATGAGTGGGTCTGTAGTCAGTGTTTTTTCCCCATTTCCCCAGACACTGTCTGTGATAAAATACTATTTTCCATTTGAGCTTATATATTTAATAACCTACTTTAAATACAATAAAATACACGTTTATTCAATTATTAAATGTTTTCGTGTGAAAAAAGTTGTTGGGCGATTTTCTTCCTGAAGTGGGCGGGTTTTGGAAAGTGATCACTCAACCTAATCTGGCAACACTGTCCCCTGACCATCCTTCCCTGGATCTATTTGTTTACATGTGCAGGTGTCATGGCACTGCGGCAAAAACATCCGCGAAAAAATAAAACCACTTCCTGGTTGTTAGTCACCTGAAAAAACAAACATATCCGAACCCTCCAAAAACCTCCTCAAACCATTAGAACTGAAACTGAAGTAGTTTTCAACAGGGGGCATAGTCGTGGGAAGTGGGGGTGCTGGGGGCGCGGCAGCTCTTAGGGAGAGAGAACAAGAACATCCGGTTAAGGAATTAAAACGAAAACTCCGGGATAGATTTTTCTTTTCCTTCATTCAGACTGATTAAAAACGGACGCAACTCAGCTCTAATTTTGGTAACTTCATTAGTTACTAGATTACAATAAGGCTCGTTACACGTTACTCTTGACTATTGAAACTACACTGAAACACATATAGACCTACATTAAAAACCCAGTATGATTGCGGCGCCTGTTTTTTAACCTCGCTGTCGAGTTCAGTGAGAACGCGCGTGCATGTGTATGGCTGTGCGTGTGCGCGCTATCACCGCAGTGACAGTTGTAGAAGTGTTAGCTAAAAGCAACGCCCACTAAGACGTCCTTGAACATTTCAACTAGAACCTGGTTGCCACAGTAATGGAAAACAAATCAGCCTGACTGAAGAATAAGAAAAATCTATACCGGAGTTTTCATTTCAACTCCTTAACTCCTGTTCTTGTTCTTTCTCTCCCTTTTTGATCGGGTGGGTAAGAGTTATGCCAACAACGGATAAAACACACAAAAAAACTGAATTCAACAAATACACAGCGGGAAAAACACTAACAACACAACTAGCATTATTAAACTACAGCTGCACTGAAAGGAGCGCATGCGTAGACGGGTCAAGTGCTGAGCACCAAAAAAGAAGAAAAAACACAAAACAAGCTCCTTACTTGGAGATGAACTGCCGCGCAAAATTCACCGATGTCTCCTTGGGAAACCCAATCACTTTTAAACATTTTATCCACATATTAAATCGGATTAAACATGTGAAACAGTCCCCTTCCTGACCTTCCGCCCGGCTCGTGCCTCTTCCTCCGCGTCTCCTCGTGTAGGTTTTTCTGTTCCGGTTCGGTTCGTTTCGGTCAAACTCGGACCTTTTTCAGCAGTTATCTTACTTATTTACTTACTTAGTCTTACTTCTTTTTCTTGTGGTTTCCGGTAAATTAGAATTTTTTAAGAAACACGGCGACGCCCTTTTAATCAAATTATGTAAATGTGCGTGACATGCAGACAAAAGTGTTGAAGTGCCCCATGAAATAATTGTTAAATCTCACCTGTGAGTGAAGTCAGCAGGATGCGCACGCAGATGAAGACGTCCCACTTCATGAGGGTCAATGTGGAGGGGAAAAAAACTTTCTTCAACTGATTTTGCAGTTTTAAGAAAAGAAAATAAGATTTAAAAAATAAATTAAAAAAGGGATACTATTTTCTATCATGGGGGGGGGGGGGCAAATAAAGTTTGATTGATTGATTGATTGATTGATTGATTGATTGATTGATTGATTGATTGATTGATTGATTGATTGATTGATTGATTGATTGATTGATTGATTGTATATAAAATTATCTGTTTATATCTGTCTTGTGTGCTCCAGACTCTCGTAATAATCTCAATCTCATTAGGATCTTTCCTGGTTAAATAAAGATTAAATAAATAAACGAATATTAAATAAGTATTTCCAATAAATGGACTACTAAAGTAATATCTTATTTTTGGAACATATTTTAACAATAAAAGAATTTTTTGATTTTTTTTTTGTCTGTTGTTTTTACTGTCTCTACATGTTTTTAATAAAAATGACACCAGGCGTCGGCGGCTCTGAGCTCCACTTCATCATCACTTTTATACTTGTTAAGTTTTAAGTGAACTCAGAATCACTTTTAGAACCTAATGAATTTTTTTTTTTTTACTTGGAATGAGTTCCACAAGTGCTGTAACATATCCATCCTACCCTCCTCCCCTTCCATCCAACACCAAGCAGGAAATATTGCCTCTGTCTCTTTGCCTCATGAAAGAACTCCAATTAAGTAACAATCTGTTTCCTTGTAATTATATGTACCAGCTTGCTTAAATTAGGCTGAAACCCATTACAGAATTAGAACTGGAAATTGGGTCAAGAGCATGTCACACTGTTTCTGGGGAGGCAGCTGTGGCAGTTGGGGGGGGGGGGCAGTAGCTAGCTGGAAGTGTCAAGATGCCCCGACATCAGTGGCGGAGACAAGGGCCCCCCTGGAGTCGCCGGGGGAACCCCCCTCACCCCCCTAACCCCCATTCCCTTCTTCAGTCCAGATTCTTCAGACAGCGACAGAACACGTCAACAAACAAACACTTGTTTTGGACTCATTAGTGCACTGTGGTGAAAGAGAGGGGCAGGGGCGCACCCAAGGGTGGCCACACAGAATGGCGTGTCAAGTTGCGTTACACATTCTGCCTCTTTTAGGTCTGAGTGTGTGTGTGTGTGTATATGTGTGGGGGTGGGGTGGGGGGGCCACGGAGAAGTACCCCAGGGCCCGGGGAAAGTGCACACAGGCCGCAAGATTTGGGGATTTGTGAATTTATTTCCATTTCTCTGGGGAGAAGTTGAGTTTCCAACAGCACAGGCTTCTTTAGGACAAGTGTCTGTGTTCAAACTCATGTTTGTTTAAGTTTTGTTTTTTAATTCTGAGGGTTTTTTTTCAGAATAAAATAATTCGGAATTAAAGCTATTTCCTTCATGTTTACATGGACATGTGTAATCTGCTTCATAATAATAATAATAATAATAATAATAATAATAATAATAATAATAACAATAATAAAATGGATTTATATTTTATAACCCTCTAAGGGATTGCTAATGACTGATAAAATAAATCGTTAGCAAACACTAGTTTACTAATAAATTACGAACATCCAGATCCTTTGCAGACTGGTGCTGCTGTGTGAAGGTCTGTGCTCTCTGAGTAATCTCGTTTTGTTCAGGTTACTTTTTAAAATTTCATTTTGTTCATTTTTATTAAATTGAAGAATTGTATTTTACACCAATTATTTCCATGTATTAACAACATTAATGGATGAGCAGGTGTTAAAGCATTTAAATCAGTTGATGGTTGTTTGTGGGTTAATAAGAAACACAATTTACAAAGGTTAAAACCAAAATAAATCAGATTAATAGCAGTTCATCTTGTAACTACTGCTCTTTTAAATGGCCTGACACTGTCACATAATGGAGTCGTGTGTGTGTGACCGGTTATTTATCATTTATTTATTCTAGAAGGTTGAGATGGAAACATGGCAGCAACAAATGGTTTCACATGGAAAACAGGTCAAAAGCATAAATACATAAAAGCAATAGAGCGTAGGTTACCCGTGAAGTCCATGAGTTTGATTCATCTACAGAGGTTTATGTATAAAGCAGAAGCGTGTTTCTGTCAGAACAACACATCCAATACATTTCATGGTATTAAATGGAAGTGTTTTTTAAGTGGAAATGTGTTTTACAATCCATTCTGTCCCTGTGGTGCATGAATAATAAAAGCAGAAGAATTCAGTGCAGAAACTAGACATGTATGATGAGAGGATGATGGGATGTTTAAGTTACGATAGCTGCTTTTCTATTAACCTTCAAATAGCATAAATGTACTTTATGCATTAAAATGAGTATTTGGAAAAATAAAAATTTTTCCAAAAAAGTCAGTTTTTTTTCTTCCTTTTTACATATTTATTTGTTTGTTTTTGTACAATACAATTGTTATTTTTCAAATTTAAGACCTTTAAAGGACATTTGAAGACTATATTAAGACATTTTTAGGATCTTTTAAAACCTTTCACAGACATTATAAGACCATTTTAAGACCTTTAAGACACTTTTGAAGAACTATTTGATGAATGACTATGAAAAATCTAATTGTGGAAAAGTTGCACTATATAAGTGTGGACTAGGAAGAAATTAATACATTGAACTGGATTTAAATGCATATATTGTATTGCACAAAAATAAAGAAAAACTCATTTTAAAAAGATTATTTTTTTTGGAAAATTGTAATTTTTCCATTAACACATTTTAATGCATAAAGTACATTTATGCTATTTGAAGGTTAATAGAAAAGCAGCTATCGTAACTTAAACATCCCATCATCCTCTCATCATACATGTCTAGTTTCTGCACTGAATTCTTCTGCTTTTATTATTCATGCACCACAGGGACAGAATGGATTATAAAACATGTTTCCACTTAAAAAAAAACCGCTTCAATTTAATACCATGAAATGTATTGGATGTGTTGTTCTGACAGAAACACGCTTCTGCTTTAAACCTCTGCCGATGAATCAAACTCAATCTATCTGTCTGTCTGTCTGTCTGTCTGTCTATCTGTCTGTCTGTCTGTCTGTCTGTCTGTCTGTCTGTCTGTCTGTCTGTCTGTCTGTCTGTCCTCATCAGTACAGTTACCCATCATCCTTCCCTCCATCTTCTTCTGTCCTCATCCACATTCATGTTCAGGTCCATTAACACTGACAGTTTTTAAGAAATGAGCCACTGGTGTAAAGACAAAACCCAGCATTAGCCATTAGCCATTAGCCATTAGCATTCTGAAAGACACTGTCCCAGTAAAGAGCAGAACCTCCAGGAGAACCGACAGGCCCGGACCAGAAAAAAAACAAGCAGGATTGTGACTCCAAACTCAGATTGTGATGAGTTTTGGTGGTGGTTTTTAGTTTGGTGTTTGTTTTTTTTTTTTTGTCATTGACAGTGGCTGGTGTGTACATCCGCGTTTGTGGATTCTCTGACCGCGTACGTGAACAAACGGCGACGCACGCGCTCAGATTGACTCGCGCTCATTTACCTATGCTGATAATAACTGCACGACAAACAGCACAAAGCAAACACTGGCAGAAGACTGAGCGTGTGCAGATGGATTCAATGTGGGTAGGGAAGGGGTGGGGGTGTGGGGGGAGTATTTGGGCAGTTAATGACATAGACTTGTTTACTTTGATTGAAATTTACATTTGTTTTTATCGTGTTAAAAACAGGTTTGATTTTGTTTTACATAAATACACTGTTAAAATAAAAAAAGAACATCCAATGTAGATAAACCAGGGGCGTCACAGTCCTTTTAAAATGTGAGGGTCTTCTAGGTTGTGGCACATGAGCAAAATTTTTAAATCTATCTTCAGGAAAATTAACCAACAATTATTTGACAATTTGAGTCTGTTTGTTTGTTTGTTTGTTTGTTTGTTTGTTTGTCTGACTTTCAGCAGGATTACGCTAAAAATTCTGAACAGATTTTGATTAAACTTTCAGCAATGATAGATATTAGGTTAAGGAAGAACACATTTGATTTTGAGCAATGAAGGTCAAAGGTCAAGGTCACAGTAAAGGTCAACACCTAAAACACATCAGTGGTAATATCTTAGGATTCAGACAAGAATCAAACACACACACACACACACACACACACACGCACACACACACACGCACACACACACACACACACACACACACACACACACACACACACACACACACACACAGACACACACAGAGTTATGGTCAAAAGTTTTCATACACTTGTAACGAACATGTGTCATGAGTTTCCAATAATTCCTACAACTCTTATTTTTCTGTGATAGACTGATTGAAACACACTTTTTTGTCATAAGAAACCTTCCTGTAGTTTGGTTCTGAGATTATTGTAATCACTGTGTATGTGTGTGTGTGTGTGTGTGTGTGTGCAGAGACATATCATCCTATAACTCAATGAATACTTTAGATATCACCATGAATTTACATAGGCATATACATATAGCTAATGTGCATCAGATGCAATGATCCATTTGAGTTCAAAGGTCAAGGTCACAATTTACTAAAAGGTCAAAATCACATTAGTGGTTATAACTCCAGAACAGAGGATCACAGAACTTTCAGATTGGTACCAAACGATGCAGAATGAAGATTTATACAATTCTCATAGTTGCTGTTATCACCTACATCTAATAGTTTTTGAGATGTCTGGAGGTCAAAGGTGACATGTCACAAAATTAACTTGTGTAACACTGTTTGTGTGTCAAACATAGACATATCACGCTATAACTTAATCAATACTGGATATATTATCATAATATTACACACACTGACACATATATACATATAATGAAATTATCAATATTGCAAAAGGTCAAAGGTCAAGGTTGCATTCAGCAGAATGGTCAGAATCACATTATTGGCTCTAATTCAAGAACAGGTTGTCATAGAAACTTGATATTGGCACAAAATAGGAGCGAGATGAAGCATTCTGTGAATACTAGTTTTGTGCAGATTCTTTTTGCAGTGTATCCATTGGTTCATCGCTGTTCAGTCCTGGTTCCATTCCTTGGCCCTGGCTTGGCTGTGCAGGTATGGTGACTCAATCATCGGTGTTTTTGGAACAGGAGACAGAGGGGCAGATGGTTTAAGACCCAGTCCTGCCAGACGCTCGCAGGTTCCATGCTATTAGTGACGGCCCACTGCGTTACTGTTGAAAATGGTCTGAGGACTGGAAAAGTTCAACAGTGTTATTTCCCAGGATGGTACATTTAGATCCATCAGAAACCAACTTCAACTACGACAAACTGTCAGAATAAAAGCATCAACCTGAGAAGACTTTACAGATTTAGAATTTTACGCTATAGTGTTTTGTTGAAATAGGATCGGTTTAGCAGGTTTAACATGAACATTCAAGGTCAAACTTATTTTTTCACTTTAAATTTTACAAACTCAGTGAGGAAAAACAATAAAAAGCAAACAAACAAGTCTTTCTTAGAGACACTACACAATATTACACTCACATTATTCAGTCCTTCCACTGTTTTGGATCAGTAATGAGCCTATTTATTCTTTTTTTGTGTCCATTTGTGCTTGTTGTAGTTTCAGTTTGTGAGTTATTTCTTTCAGTAATTGTGATCCATTGGTCATTTGTTGGCGCTTCTGTCTTTCCCCAGTTCATTGAAATACCTTTTTATGCAACGACTAAAGGTACCTTAACTATATATATGCTGTTTCTCACGACACGTTCCTTTGTTCTACACTACCTTTCTCTTTTCCCCACCATATTAGTTACAAACATACAATCCATCACAGCACACTGGAATCTCATGTTCCATTATTTGGTTTAGCACAACATCTGTAAAAACACCTTTATTGTTTGTTTGGTTGGTTGGTAGGTAAGGAAGGAAGTTGGTTGGTTGACTTTATCAATCCTCAGGGGAAACTGCTCCACAGAAACAGTCAAAACCACAGTAACAATAAATACAGAATATAAACATTTAAAAATAAATTAAATTCCAGAGAAAAGTCAGATTAAAAACACAAGGTATATGTTCTATTGAACGCATAACCCCCCCCCCCTCCCCCTCCCCTCAGACCACCACCACCAGCACCAGCACCCCCGCTAACCCTAAGCAGTCCTGTCCAGGTAAGGCTCATGAAGACACTGCAGTCTGTCCTCATTAGTGTAAATTATACCAACCTGATTTTGATTCCAATTAAATATTTGTACTTTTTTTTATGCCCATTGGGGAAACCTGTCTGTTTGAAAAAAAGAAGAAATAAAAAAAAAAAAAAAACTCCTTGGTTTGGAGAGAAAAAAAACGATCCTACTTTATGACAGTTCTCATTAGTGACCATGTGAACTTACATTAACCACATGTGGGAAGCAATTAGGGCCTTGTCATGAGACAACAGGCCTGAGGACCAGCTGGTTGCATTGATAAGCCGGAAATCAGGTAATAATTTCCAATTATAACCCACAGAATGCAACAATATGGGTTTGCAAACTAATAATTAGCCTTATATGGGTTTGTATTATCTACTATGGACAGTCAGCATTTAATGTGAAGCAAACAGACTGTTTAAAGACATAATATACTGTGACACTAGTGAACACTCCACTGGTTTTTGCAGCTCCAGTAAGAAGGGTGTACAAATGGTACATAATTGGCAGGGTTATCTCTGCTTTCTTTTCTTCAAAAAAACAAAAAAAATAACACAAACCTGACATGGCCGGAGGAGAAAATGGTGTTGGCACGATGCTACGTGATGCACTGAGGCATGTCTTTGCAGATATATTAGCTGCACCTTTGCCTAATTTATTGTTTGTTTGCCTCACTTTTGTCCGCTGAGGGTAGCACCTAATTGGAAATAGAAACCTAATGAAAAACTGATGAGAAAGGTTTCAGCCAAAGACACGACAAAAACACCGCAGACTTTCTTCGCGGGGGGGGGGCTGCTCTTCACGAAACTCTGTGTAAATAAAAAATAGAAGGAAAAGGAGGGAAAATATCACAATGTCACAGGTCATTGATCGGACTAATTATCACAACAGCAACAGCAGCCAATTATTACAAATGATCTGTTAAATGGTGTTTATGAATTAAGGAGTAAATGCAGATAATATATTTTCTGATTGATAACGAATATTTTTTACACCTTAAACACCCAAACATCCACCATCTACAGTTTAATATCTGTTGATCGATTAATCCTATCAATATATGCCAATAATTGGGGTAAATAGAGTTATTTGTCTTTGATTCACCAGTAAAAAGCCATTGAGTTGGATCAATAGTGGAGAAAATGAACATAAATGAAGAAAAAAACCCGACAAAATGATCATGTAAAAAATAGCTCATAGCTTTAACTTCATTAGGGCGTGATCTGGCCTAATACAAACTATTTTTACTATCCCAGGGGGCGCTGTAGACTCATTTCTTTACCGACTTTTACAAAACCTTTAAATATTCGCATTTTATCACACTTCTGAGCTGTGTGCAAAATTTGGTGAGTTTTCGTACATGTTCAGGGGGTCAAATTAGAGGTCAAAGGGCAGAATCAGATCAAACTGCAGCAGTATCAATAGGCCTTGACGCGGTGAAGGCCTAATAAAATATGAACAAAAAAATGACATATTAATGAAAATGAAAAAAAATTAACAACAAATCAATAAACCTGAACAAAACTGGAAAAAAATATAAAGGCAAAAATAAATTTAAAAAATGAACAAAAAAATTCATGAAAATTAAAGAAAATGGATTAAATTGCAAAAAAAAGAATCAGAACAAGCAAAGAAATAAATTAGATCAATAAAATTAATGAAATAATCAGCAACAAGAACAAAATAAGCCAAAAACTGAACAAAACTGACAAAATATGTTGAAATAATAGATGTAAAACACAGTTTATTTGTCTTTTTATGGTCGTTAAATGTGACCTTTGGGACATCGTTGTCATGGAAACACTGTCATCTTCTACAACATTGATTCACCAGTAAAAACCCATGGAGTTGGATCCATGACAGCAGATGAAAACACTGGGTTAATGAAAAAAACAAGAAAAAACAAGAAAATTAAATGTATAAAATGATAAATAATGTGAAAACAGCAGTCAAAGACACAACAAAAACACCACAGACTGTCTTCAGGGGCAGCTCTTAATGAAACTGTGTGTAAATAAATTATATAAAAAAATAAAATACACAGAAAAAGAGGAAAATATCACAATGTCATGGGTCATTGGTCAGACTAATTATCAACGCAGCAACAACAGCTAATTATTACAAATGATCTGTTAAATGATGTTCATGAATTTAGAAGTAAATGCAGATATTTACAGATATTTTTAACCCATTTAATGTTTTCATACCTGTTTATCCATTAACCCAATCAATATATGTCAATAACTGGTGTAAATACTGTTATTCATCTTTGATTTATCAGTAAAACCCATGGAGTTGGAACAATGACAGTGAATGAAATGAACAAAAATGAAGATGAAGAAAATGATAATGTCAAAAAATATTCAAAAATTGCAAAAAAATCACCAGTAAAATAAAGTACAAAGCAACAAAAATGAACAAAAAGTAATGTTTTTTTTTAAAAAAAGAAAGAAAAAAGTATGTAAAATTAACAGTATGAGCCACAAACTAAATGATGAAGTCAAGATAATACCTGTTTATGCATTAATCCAATCAGTACATGTCAGTAGCTGTTTGATGTGCAATGACGTCAGAACCTTGGAGGACACATTTGAAGACTCGAGGTCACAGGTGTCAAACATAAGGCCCGGGGGCCAAATGTGGCCCATAGGATGAAAAGCAATGAACACATTAATGGTGTAACAATGATTTGAATTCAGGTTCTACAGGTTCTACAGGTTCTACAGGTTCTACATACATAATATTTAGATCTCCATTGGGTCAGAGCATAAAAAAATTAATTCATAAAATCAAGCAAAAATATTTCGTATTATTTATTTATTTATTTTTTCCTTGTTTTTTGAGGCTGGTGGGTGTTTTTTTTAATCCAGGGTCCCCTTTCAGCGGTGCCTTCAGACACATGT
The DNA here is from genome assembly GCA_020466265.1 of Siphamia tubifer. Taxonomy (NCBI): domain Eukaryota; kingdom Metazoa; phylum Chordata; class Actinopteri; order Kurtiformes; family Apogonidae; genus Siphamia; species Siphamia tubifer. Next base: position 29,774,640 of record CM035800.1, read on the forward strand.
TTCCACCAGGACCCTCTGGTCCCTCTTCATGGCCTTTCACGGGACATCAGCTGGACTGGAGCCATAGGTTTAGCCTCAGGGTCTGCATGCGCTGACCTTTACTCTGCATCCACATATGATCACACACTGCATTTACTCTTCACTCTTTCTTCTTCCACATAACCTCATTAGACTTTTCCCACTTGTACAAACGTCGTCGAAGGATGGGGTTTATGGTTCTGTTTTTGTCTTCTTTGTTTGTTTGTCGATTTACACAAAAACTACTGGAACAGGTTCTAAAAAAAATTCAGGAAAAGTGTGAAGTGGTCCAGAAT